>JAWUZG010000300.1:6600000-7166703 GCA_036785705.1 Acanthornis magna
GTCAGGCTCACACTCTACAAACACTTTTGCTCCTTTCTCTTCTGAAGTCACCTTGCATGGTGCAAAGATGGACTATTTTGGGTGACTCCTCTGTCCCCATAGTGTCTCAGTGTAATGAGGGCCAAATCCAGCCCTGCCCTGTGAGCTGCTGTGTACTGTTCCGTTCCCTGGGGGCACAGACCCTCGTGAGCTGCCTGAAGCACAGAGGAGATTTTTTATTTCTGGGGTCAGCTCAGGGCCTGGTGCGAGCCAGGGTGCGATATCCTCTTTGCTCCTTGAGCTGAGATTGTGAGGGATTTTGCTAGAGAAAGTGCCCGAGGTGAGAACATGCCAGGGGTGCCAGGGACAGGCGGAGTGGCTCTGGGGAATATGCTGTGCAGGGACCATCTCTTCCCCATCTTTCCTTCTCCTCACTGGCAGCCTGGAGATCAGCCCCGGGGCTTGCTGCCCACCTCCCCATCCCGAGCATCCCGCAATCTGCTGGCCAACTTGGCACAGAGACCCGGGAGTGTTGGTAATCCAATTTGGGCAGTTTAGCTGCACTTTGCTCTCCGTGCTGCTGGCCGGAGCTTGGGAGCTTTAATCCGGCTAATGACCCCGGCTTGAGTAACCACGACCATTTGCTTGATTCAGTTTTCCTTTCTGTCAGCGATGGAGAGCAGGGGCTAAGGCTGTTTCCGAGTCCTGTCTGTGGTATCAGGGACGGTTTCCAGGTATTGGTACGTATAGGGACTGGAGGGACACTGCAATCCCCGCTTTCTCTTTGGGAGATTTCTCCTTCCCTCTTCCCATTTTTCATCTTCTCTCCCTCTTTTTCTGGTAAAGATAAGCCCTTCTTCCGGAGTTATTTTGCAACATAGTATTATTTTCAGAAAGGCAAAGCCAAGAAAAATAAAAGCCTCTCTCTTCCTTGGGTTGCCTACTGTTTAATGCACAAAATACAGGGGTGGTAATTGCATTAAAACATATATAATTATACTGGAGGGAGGAAGAAAAATTCCTGCTAATTGCACGCATGTTTTGAACTGATAAATGTGGAGTGATTCTTCATGTTTTCTTGGGAGTTTGGAGGAGCAGAGCTGCAGTCCGGCATGTGAGGGGTTGGGAGTGGGACTGGTTTCCCACAATTGTTGGGAAGCTTGGATGCTTCGAGCATCTCTGGGACAGTGTCACTGTCTGGGGCCCGATCCTTCGCAGATCCACATCTGATGGCAAGTCTTGGTGTCATTGTAGGAGCCCTGTGAGTCCCTTTGCTTTATGTGCTTAGTTAAACAACTGTTTGCATGTCAAAATATTCAGGCTCTCTTGCAGAAGTAAATTCCTGGCAAGTGAAGAGGCAGATTCCTGTGTTAGGGGGAGAAGTTTTCTGCCTGATGTAGTCCCACATCCAAGTGCTGGTCCCCCACTTTACCACGGTGTTGGCAGGATCGGGTGCTGCTGGGGGGCAGGGGGGGAGGAAGGATGGTCACACTCGTTTCAAGTGACACGATGCGAAAACCACATTTCCTTCTGCGAATGCCGACCCTGTCAGAGCTGCCGATAACATCGCAGGTAATTATAATGGCAATAAGTTGTTTGCTTTGTGCATGTGGCCGGGCTTTGTGTACGGGCGGCTGCTTCACTCTTCCTGTGCAGACTGTTAGTTTCAACAGGGGAAGAGGAAAACCCAAAAATATTTTAGGAGGAGTTTAAAAATAATCTTGGAGCTTGGCTGGTGGGCAGGATGTTTCGCAGAATTGTGTTCCCTTGCTGGTCCACGTCCAGCTTTGTGGCCCTCGGAAGGCTTTGCTGGATAGTGTTAAGTCCTGTCTTGTCATTTTGGCCAGCCTGAGGGCTTGCTCTTGGGCTCTGGGAGCAGGAGTGAGATGGAAGTCTGCCCTGGGATTTGACTTTTACACTGGGTAGGTCTGGCTGCCCTGTAGCAGAGAAGTGTCGGAGCCGGGGAGTGAGCCCCAGCTTACAGCTGCTGAGGCCTCTGTAAAACATATAAATCTGTTCCCCAGTGTCGCATTCCCTCCACCCCCATCTGCTTCTCCATGGTTTTTATTCCTAGAAGTGTTGGCATGCTGGCAGGGTCCCTGCCTGCCCGCTGCTGCTTATCTCCGTGTCCGGCTCCTGGATGGCTGCTTCCTTTCTGGAGTCAAGGCGGGGGCTCTCCCCTCTCTGGCGGGACCAGGATCGGCCCGATGAGCCCTGCTGAAGTCAAGAACCTGTTTTTCAGGCTGATGTCATCGGGAAGAAATGGGGGAGGAGGAAGGCAGGAAGGCAGCGCCGTTTCCGAAGGAGAGCCGCTGCCGAGCCCCATGACGCTGCCAGCAGCCCTGGCTTCCACGGCTCCTGCTGGTGTTCCTTATCAGCACGGCCGAGGTGCCCATGGGGCTGCTGGCACACGCAGAGAGTCCTGCTCTGCATGGCCTCGTGCCTGCGTGGGAGAGGGCTGGGAGGGAGCGATGTGACCGTGCCAGGGGAGCGTGTCAGCTCCCATCAGAGCAGGATATCTCTTGGCTCGCTGGCTGTGCCTTGTATGGCTCCCTGGCCCTCTCTGGGGTGATGGCACTTGCTGGAGCCGCCATCCAGCCACCTTCATTAGCAGAAAGTGGGTTTTTGGCAGAGGTGCTTGGACAGCCCTCCCAGCACAGGCGAGCAGCTGCCTCCCCTTGGTTTTGCGCCGAAGAAGCCGAGCCATTATGCTGATGCCTGTTGGAACCTCAGCCCCTCATGCACGGTGTCAGGCTATAGTAGCAAGGCTGACGCCTGTGTCCGACATGGCTTGGGGCTGCAGCTGGGATCTGCAGGAAGAGGAGCAGCCTTGCTGTGCTCTCCCTCCCAGCCAGCAGCTCTTGGGCTGCACCCACGCTTTGAAGTGTGCTCTGCCCAGGTCTGCTGGGTGAGACCCCCTTGCTGTGGGAAATTGGGATGGGGGTGTGCTGAGGTCGGGGTTGTGGTGGCACTGCCCGTAGGAAAGCAGAGTGTGGGCACAGCCCCTGCTGTGGTGCCTCCCTGTTTATATCAAATGCTCTTTGCCTGTGGTGCTGTGAATGAAGCCTCTTTTTGGACTCTCAGAACAATCTCCCTTGTGGTGGTGATGCTGTGGGGGGACTTTTGGGCTCTTCTTCCCCTCTCTACCTGTGAGGCTCCTCTAGCCCTCTGAATGTCTTGCTTCTCCTGGGTCAGCTTCACCTTGGGCAAATTAAACACGGGGCCATCCCGGGCTGGGATCTCTGCAGGGGAAGCAGAGCCAGGACCTGAGCCATTTCCAACTATGGTTCTTGGGGCAGCATAACTGGAACAGCTGACGGGGAAAGGATGGGAGGTTGATGGGGGAAGGAAAGGCACACATGGCTTGGGAGTGCTTGTTTGGAGAAGTTTTGTGGTTGTTTTAATCAGAACTAATGTGGCAGCAGTCGTGCTTGGCTCACCACGGGACAGCACAAGTGCTGGTGTCAGCAAGGGGCCAGGCGGAAACATGGGAATTTCAGTTTAGCTGGGATTAAACCAACCCCAGAATGACCTCCCTTTGCTGGAGTAGAGGCGGTCCAGCAACCAGGAATCCTCCTGTGGCTGTGTTCCATTGCAAAAGGGAGCTCTCCAGATTCCCTCTGAGATTTGGGGGAAACACTTGTGCCAGAGAGGCAAAAATGCAGATGAGAACTGGGCTGGAAGAGGAGCATGATCTGGGGAGGGTGAAATTTTGGCTTGTGTCTGTGGCTGCCCTGGCCCGGTGAGGGATGTGGAGCAGCAGGCTGGGGAGTGAGGAGTGATGCGTTACACCCCAGGGAATGAGATCAGACAAGGGAAGGATGCTGATGGCCAGAGGATCTCTCACTGAACAGAGGACCTCTTGTTAGACCTCTTGTTAGGCTTAGAGACCTCGCTTGTGGGTGACCTTCTGGGTCTCTGCAGGTCCAGCTGGACCAAGGTGACCTCTGCCGGCAGGGCCGGTTTTTGGGACATTTATGTGGGGCAGTGTACTGATGGGATGTGAGAATCAGAGTCTGGGAGTGCGTGGACCAAAGCCAAAGGGGAAGGTGGCCTTCAGGCAATTTGGTCTGTACTTGTTTGCTCTTAAGGTGGGGGCAAGACATTGTTAATTGTTCCTGACTGAGGTGGCAAAATTCATGTCAGTCTGGTGTTTGAAGCCTTGAGCTGATGTGAGTGTTGAGAGTAGGCAGCCACAGTGCCATGGCTGGTGTCCTGGTGCCTTGGGTTGGGGTCTGTGGCTGATGAGAGGCACAGAGGGGTTTGAGGTGTTGTGCTCTGTGTATGCTGATGGACAAACTCCCTGAAGCAGGATGGGAGGCAGCAGGCTGTGCCCTGTGTGCACTGGTCTCCAATCCAGGCATCAATCAATCCCGGTCTTTATATTCCTCCCTTGGCTGCACAAGGGAAGGATGGGTGCACTCTCCTCCTGGGAAGTCCACATCCAGCATGTGGGCTGCAAACAGAGAGCCCCTCGGCAGCCCTTGTAGGGTCCTGGAATGGCCTGTGATGCTTAGGTGAGTTGTGGGAATAAAGCAAAGGACAACCACCAGCTCTCACTTCTGGTGTAGCTGGACGGAGTTGGGAAATATGTGTAAGGTCTCGGTCCGTGCTCGTTTTCCATGGCACAGATAAGCAGTCCTGGCAGGATCTGCTGAGGCTGTCCTCGTGTGCCTCTCTGCCTCGGGACGTTGTGGTTGCGGGGAGCCTGGGTTTCCATATCGGAAATGCTTGTGAGCCCTGTTTGGAAGGGCTCTCTGCAGGGCAGCCTGCAGTCTCATGGTGGCGAGAGCACGTAGTGGCTCCAGAGCTGTTCTGGAGTTCAAGCTGTTCTTGGCGTGACATGACTTCTTGCAGAGGACCAGAGAAGGGGAATTGTGCACTTGAGAAATGCTATTTAATTTCCTCACTGCTTGTTCTTTTATGCTCCTTTTTGCTGAGGGTCAAGCTTCATGAGCCCTTGGGCAGTAGAATGGCTGCTTCTCCTTGTCATTTTTCTCAGGACAAAAGAGGTTGAATTCCTTGCCTAGGAGGATCCTTGCAGGGCAGGAGTGGAAGCTGGGGTGGATGGCAGGGCAGGATGGGGTCCTCAGCCCCTGCCTGGGGGGATGACAGGAGCCTGGGAGGAAACTGAAGATGCTGAAGATATTCTTGATTGGGTGATAGTAATAGAGATTGGGGCCGCTTCAGAGCCTGCCACTGATTTAATTAGGTTGTGGTTTGAGCCAGGGATAAGGTCTTTAATAGTTTAACTCACTGGCTAGGGAGGGGCCCCAGCCAAATAGTTTTCAATGACTCTATGCAGTGAAGGAAGGAGTTAAAGTTTAGCCCTGTTGCGGCAATTGCATATATAGTGCAGCTCCAACTTGTACCACCACCAGGCTTTCCTCATTGTTGCAAGGCTTTTCCCAGGCAGATGAACCTAAAAATACACCAGCTCTATGGTGAGGCTGCCTCTCCTGTGGCCTGAAGGCTTTTCTCTCCCCTGTATAATCTCCCCTCTCTCCCCTTTGCTAATTACTGACAGCTCGGAGCTGGTGCCTTCTCGACTGTTTCTCGTTGCTGAGAGCAGCAAGTGACTTGGAGAGATTACAGGTAAAGGCCCATTAGATGCCATTTCCCCTTTTGTGTGTTGGTTATGTGGGGGTTTTCAATCCCGTGCCTTTCCTTCTTCAACCTCCCTTGCAAAAGTGCAAGGCTGTAAAGCTCTGGGGGTGTTTTGCTGGGAGTGAACCTGCTGGGGTCTTGTTGATGGAGGAGCAGGAATAGCAGGCAGGTCTGTGAGTGCCAGATGTGCACCTCTGTTCTTGTCTGCATGTTTTAAACCCTGTCTGTGGGTGTTCCCATGAGGGCTGCTGCTTTGTAGGCTAGCGCTGACTCTTGGACTCGCTGCCCGGATGAGTGGAGAGCTGGTCCTTAATGCTCTGTCCAGTCTTTGCCTTTTAAGGTTAGTTTTTCCATCCCAGTACTCCTGCTTTGTGCTATCAAAAGTGATGATTATTTTCCCAAAACATGATCTCCCATCCCAAACACAGGTTTTTGGGCATATTGCAGGACCAGGAAGCTTTCAGCCTCAGGGGATGAGTGCTGCTGCCCCTTGCCATGTCTCCAGCAGCCAACAAGTGGGGCCCTGGCATCTGTGGGGTGTGTTCACAGCTTGTGTTCACAGGCACTTTGGAGGCCGGGATGTGTGAGTGTTGGCCTTGCTGAGGTGGGCAGCCCCATCCAAGTCTTGCAGCAGCTGCGACCATCTCAACGTGGCCACTTGGAAGTGAAACAGTGAGCAAATGTCCTTTTCAGTGGGGGTTGAAAGGGGCTGGGATGGATTTGGCTCTTGTGGTGGCTTTGCTTCTGATGGCAGGTTTCCTGCCATAAATATATGTGTGTGTATATATATATATGTGTGTGTGTGTGTGTGTGTGTAAATGAAAACACGAGCCCGCGGTGCCATCTCACTGGCAGTGTGGCCCCACTGTGGGGCGAGCCCTGGGGATGCTCAGTGCTGCAGATGCTCTGGGCTGCATCACTTGCTGCCCAGCAGCACAGCAGGGTGGATTTTTGGTCCTACTCGCCCAGCTGGCATGCATGCACCTGGGCTGGGGTGTATTATTTTATTGCTGCCTGTTTCAGGGCAGGGTGCGGCTCCAGGGTATCTGCCCTGGGTTTTCCGTACATTTGGGCTGCTCTGGAGGTGTGTGTGGTGCAGGTCTTGCTTCCCAGTGGTGGCAGTGGGCTGGGTCCCTGCAGGGTGAGGTGCTACTTGAGTGCAGCCCCAGGGGGTTTGAGTGCCCCGGGGTTTAAAGAGGGTGCCAGTGGAGGAGCTGCCCTGCCTTAGCTGCACCGTGACCTCTCCATGGGACTTGGAGTCTGTGTGACAGCAGGGAAGTGCCCTTTGGCTGCTGCTCCCACGGGCAGGGAGCTGGGGCTGTGCCGGCACCTGTGCTCCAGTGCAGGGCTCTGCACCGTGGTGGCCTTGAGCCCTGCTTTAGTTCAATCCAAATTTCAGGAACCCGTATCATTGAATTCTGAAGAAAACAGACGTTTGTGTTGTTTTATTTTTATCAGTTGCTGCTGATGGTTTTAAGCAGGACTGGACAAAACCATCACTGGTGTCAGGTCACTAGGACGAGATGTTGCTGCTGTAGTATATTTAGGAGCAGAAATCTCAGAGGAGCTCTGCAGAGTGTCATCTCTCAGCTCGCCCCAGCTCTGTTTCTCTTTGCTCTCGTTCCAGCTTCTCAGTTGCAGTTCCCTACGTTAATTTGGGAATCTCCTGTTGGGCTTTCTAGCCCTGGTTTGTGGCAGCAGCTCGACCTCTAGTTCTCTCACCCACTTCCTGAAATAGAAGCAATGAATCATAGAAATGCACCAAGAAAGCAAGTTCCCTGTCATGCTCTCTCGTCCTGGCAGGAGATACTCTGGTTGGCATCCCCACGCTGCACCAATCTCCCTCTGTCACCTTTCCATCTTCCCCACTCCTTCTCTCTGTCGCATGCCTCTGACACATGGATTTGGTGCCGGTGCTGGTCTCCTTGCCAGGCAGCTACTGTGGTGTTCTTGAGGGGCTTGGCTGCATTGGAGCAGTGGCTCTTGGTGGCAGCTGTGCCCATTTCTTGGGGTGGGAAATGGCTTTCCGGCAACCTGTTAGGAAACCCCAGTGCCTGCAGCTGCTGGGCTGTGGCTTTCTGGGCTAACCGCTGGGTTTGTGCTGGCAGCACTGCTTGGTCCCACCTCTGTGTGGTTTGGGGCTAATAAAGCTCTGATGGGGAGTGGTTGTGGCTATTCTCTTACCAACAAGCTCAGAAAAGGGAAGATTCTGGGCAGCGTGAGTGTCTTCTGGGAGTGCCGTCGCCCTGACAGTATTGTGACTACCTACTCTTTGCTGGGAGGCTCCCAGTGTTGGAAAAGGTGGTAGGAATGGGTGATTAGGACCATGGGGATGATTTCCAGGACTGGTGCTTTGGTTGTCTCCACATCCATGGAGCTTTGTGGCACCTGGCTTTGGTCTCAGTGTTGCTCATGTGTAGTTGTCCATATATCCCTTGAGGCTGCTGCCTCGGAGGTGGGTGTGTTGGGAAGAGAGCAGGTGGGGAGCATGGGGGCAGAGGCAGATCTGCTGAGAGGGTTTGGAAGTGGTGCAGAAGCTTTGCCCAACGTGTCACGGGCCCAGGGGAGCTGGCCAAGCTGCAGGGGTGGCCAAGGCTGGGCTTGCCTGGAAAAAGGGGAGGGGGTTCTTGTGTTTGTTTGGAGTTGAAGATGGGGAAAAGAAGTTTCTCCCTTCCCTTAGCCCTCTCCCTGTCTGGCTCTGTGGCTTGGGAATTGAGCAGCAGAAGTGAAGAATGCTGTATGGAATACTGGGGTACCTGTATGGCTCAGTGATGGTGCAGCCCCCCAAGGTTTGTGTGTGGCCTGGCTGCTGGGTCCCGCAGCCCTGCCAAAACCAGGCTGCTGAGGCTGGGGCGGCCTTCAGCCCCACACAGCCCTGCTGATACGGCAACTGGCTGCCCTCTGACACCCTGCCTTGCCCAGACTGGCATGTGGCAGAGCTGCCTGTCACCGCGGGCCATATTTCCTACCTGTGCCACTCCCTGCTGGGGTTCCTCTGAAAGGTTATCCTGGGCTGAGTCAGAGATGGACGATAAGGAGAGGGAGGAGATAGAGAGGCTCTCCTCCTCCACTCCCTTTTGGAGCAGCTTATCTGCAGTGGCTGGGAAACTGAGCTGGTGCCCCAGCCATGGACCTTGGACCCATCCAGGGTGGATGGATTGTGACTGTAGGATGGGCTGTGTGCTGGCAGGGGGGTTTGCACAACCCCAGGTTAGTCCAGGGGTGTCGTGCCCTTGTGGGGAGCGTGAATGGAGAAGACAGGGATGGGTGTAACGTAAGGGGAGCTGAGCTGACACAGGGAGCAGGGCTGTGCATTGGCTTTCTGTGGCCATCTCCTCCCCACTGCTGGGATGCAGAGGTCACACTGGTGTGGGGTATTTGGCTGGCTCCTCTCTGCTTTGCTGCTCCATGGTGGTGAGCCCAAGCTGCGGCACGGCAGCAGGCAGAGCATTCCATCCTCCCTGCGTGTGCCCCCTTGTCCCCCTGGAACCTCTCAGACCAACTGCCTCATGTCTGGCCCTGTGCTTTCTAATGCACAGAAATGCTGGAAGGACAGGCTTGTCCTTGCTATGCCCGCTTGCTTCCTCCAACCCCTCCTGCCCACAACCCTCCTGGGGTTTGCCAGGCAGGCAGGTGGCAGGATGGCGGGCACCGTGCCAGGGCTCTTGGCTCTCTCAACTCCTTTAAAAGGTGCTTTTGAGATCCTCCTGTGGGCAGGGGCTTGGGCTGTGCTTCTGCTGGCTGGGATTTTGTAACTGTTCCCAGCACTGCCATGGAGTGGGACTGGGGCAGCAGGTCAGGGTCTCTTCTGCCTGCTAGAAAAGTGTGAAGCAGCAGAGTCTGCTGGGTGAGGGTGGAACAAGCTTGAGACTGTGCAGGAAAGCCTCCTAATCCCACTTTTCTTGTCTTTCTCCCTCTAGGGCTGACTGGACTGGCCGTGCCCATGATGCCCTGAATGCTGAGCGCAGCGGAAGCAGAGGAGACTGTGTCCCGTTAGCTCCTCCTCCCTCCCTCCCTCATCCCTTTAGTTTGGGTTTGTTTCTATTTATTTTGTGGCTGGGTTTGGGCATGGCCTTGGCTGGATGTGAGGCTGCTGCAATGTGGCTCCTTTGGCTCAAGCACCACTTGTCCATCCACATTTGGACCTTGCTGCTCTTGGGGAGCACCTGGCTACCGCTGGCGGAAGGCAGCCCCAAGTCTCCCTTTAGGACTTTCCCGGTTACAGACTGGAGCTTGACGCACTTGGTGGTCCATAACAAAACCGGGGAGGTCTACGTGGGGGCTGTCAATCGGATCTACAAGCTCTCCAATAACCTCACGCTCCTGCGGACCCACGTGACGGGGCCCGTGGAGGACAATGAGAAGTGTTACCCTCCGCCCAGTGTCCAGTCCTGCCCACACGGGCTGGTTACCACCAACAACGTGAATAAACTGCTGCTGGTGGACTACTCGGGGAATCGGCTGATTGCCTGCGGCAGTGCCTCCCAGGGGATATGCCAGTTCCTGCGGCTGGATGACCTCTTCAAGTTGGGTGAGCCCCACCACCGCAAGGAGCACTACCTCTCCAGTGTCAACGAGTCGGGCACCATGTCTGGGGTCATCATCGAGGTGCTGAACGGGCAGAACAAGCTCTTCATTGGGACGCCCATTGATGGGAAGTCAGAATACTTCCCCACCCTCTCCAGCCGCAAGCTGATGGCCAACGAGGAGAACGCGGAGATGTTTGGCTTTGTCTACCAGGATGAGTTTGTCTCCTCGCAGCTCAAAATCCCCTCGGATACACTCTCCAAGTTCCCCACCTTTGACATCTACTACATCTACAGCTTCAGCAGCGAGCAGTTTGTTTACTACCTGACCCTGCAGCTGGACACCCAGCTCACCTCTCCCGACTCCACTGGGGAGCAGTTTTTCACCTCCAAGATCGTCCGCCTCTGTGTGGATGACCCCAAGTTCTACTCCTATGTGGAATTCCCCATTGGCTGCGTGCAGGACGGCATCGAGTACCGCCTGATCCAGGACGCCTACCTGACCAAGCCTGGCAAGGCTTTGGCCAAGTACCTGGGCATCTCAGAGCAGGAGGATATCCTCTTCACCATCTTCTCCCAGGGCCAGAAAAATAGGGTTAAGCCTCCCAAGGAGTCTGTGCTCTGCCTCTTCACGTTGAAGAAGATCAAGGATAAGATCAAGGAGCGTATCCAGTCATGCTACAGAGGGGAAGGGAAGCTCTCGCTGCCCTGGCTCTTGAATAAGGAGCTGGGCTGCATCAACTCGGTAAGTTCCCACTTGCCTCTACTTAAGCCAGACCGTTTCTGGCTCCTGTTGATGTTCTCTGGCTGGACCTTTCCCAGTGTCCTGACCTGAACTGTTTTCCCAGTGGGAGGACTGGTGGTGTTGGGGCAGGGCTCTCTGTTTGCCTGGTAGCATTCCTTGTGGAGATCACAGCTTTGTGGTGGGGCAGCCATCTGGATTTGGGCTGCCTCAGTGCCTATGGAGAGCCTCAAAGAAGGGGCCCCATGTTGATGGAGGTGCCTGTTTCTGATGTCCCTGCCCTGTGGATTTGGAAAGTGTCAGTGAGTTGGCCTGGGAGGGCAGGATGCTCAGTCCTCAGGGCATCTGCTGCAGCTCTGCTGTGGAGTCTCTTGCAGATGGCACGTGTGGATTTGTGAGCGTTGTGTCACCTTGGCAGTGGCCAAGCGGAAGGTGTTGGAGGCAGCAGGATGTGGGGAGCACAGACCTGATGGATGGAGGTGGGGAGGCTGGTGGTCCCAGCAGAAGTGGGTCAGATGTTCAGCATGGAGGGACTACATCCTCTCCATGGGGTTCTGGGAGGGCACAAGGTGAGGTGGGTTTGGAGAGTGGCCAATGTAAAGTTATCCAGAGGTGCAGGAGGTGAGCGCTGCTATCCTAGAGCAGTGATTCCCTAAGGAGGGAGCACTCCTGGCTGTCCCCACAGTGGTGTCTCCCTGCCTGCTTCTCACCTGGGTGCATCTGGTCCCCGCTGGTGTCTCAGCTGCTCAGTGTGGGACCTCTGAGTGTGATGGGTGGGGGACCTCCATGCTTGGCTCTCTGGGTTTGTTTTCTGGTTGAGCTGTTAGTGTTACTGTATTCTTTTCCTGGCAATGTTATAAACCACCAGTAGTTGCTGGAGGCTACAGTTCCAGGTGATGGAGAGGTCATAGGCTGGATAGTCCCCAAGTAGGGTCAGATGCAGGGCTGAGGCAGGCTTGGGGTACTGGTGTGTGTGTTTGGGGGTGTCTGGTGGGGGTCCTGACCCACCTGCTATCACCCACCTCCCCCAAGCCCTGCTTGCTGGTGTTCAGCACCCATCACCAAGCCCCCAGCCCTGCTCGAGCAGGGGTTTGGGTGCAGGCAGGAAGGCAGGGGTGTCCCTGTGGAGCAGCCCTGCCTTCTCTCCCACCGTCCTCTCCGTCGCTCTGGAGGAGACAGCTAACAGCTGCCTGACAAAGTAAAGGGTTTGCTGTCAAGAGCGCTGGGCTCACAAATCAGATTTTGGCTTTGAACTAATTCAATTTTGCTGGAAAATGATGAAATCGTTACACGGCTGCCTGTTGGGTCGTGCAGCTGCTGGCTCCGGCGGTGGAGCTGCTCGCTGCTTCCTCCTGCACTCCCGGCTCACCTCTCCCAGTGCCCCACTAATGCTGTGTCCCCTGGGTTTGGGGAGGGTGCTCTGCCCTCCCTGCACTCTGGGGATGCTTTAAACTCTGAGGCTCCTAGGATTGCTATCTGGCAGCCAGCCCCCGGGTAGTAAGTGGGTCTCAAGGTACTCTCTGGGTCGCGCATATGTGGCTCCTGTGGGGTGGAAGGTTGTGTGCTGTGATGGGGAGGCTCCTGCTTTTCTATGGGTTGGGCTGTGGAGTACACCCTCCCTCAGGGGAGCCAGGTGGTGTTTGCTGTCCCAGTCCTTTTCCAGCTGCCAGGCAGAGTGGGACAAGACATGACTGGATCATGAGTCAAGCCCTCAGCTCCTTGCCGTGTTAAGCACAAGCCAAACCAGAGCACTTGAAGCATGTAACCTCTTTGTGGCAGGAATTTCTGTGCCCCTAAACAAAAAAAAGCCACCTCTGGGGTGGGTCATGGCAGTGATGGATCTCTGAGTGGTGACAACTGTCGAGAAAATAAAAGGCATGCTGGTTTTTTTATTTTGAAGGAGGCAAAATGTAATTACTCAAGTTGGTAGTTGCTTGGGATTTACACCCCATCCATATGGAAAATGTTCAAGGAGCTCTCTTGCTCTGCTCCTTCGTGGCAGTAAGCGACTGGGGCTGGTCCATGCTGGAGAAGATTTTGCCAGCACTACACTCCCAGACCTTGAGCAGTGCAGGGCCAAGGGATGCTCATCCCCTGCAGGGGGGATGCTCATACCCCTGCAGGGTAGCTCTGATTCTCCAAAGCTGGTGCTGGGAAAGGGCAGCGGGCTGAAGCTGGAGTGCAGATGTTGCAGCAGGGAGTTATTTAGAGTTCCTGGAGCCTTTGACTCCTGGGCTGGCAGTGTGGACAGAGCCAGTGCCTGGAGCCAGCAGGATGTGGGCATCAGCTTTCCCTGGGCTACCCCAGGGAGAAAATGAGTTTTCACTCCTCAGTAAGGCTTGCTGCCCAGCTTGCTGGCACAGGGCAATGGCTGGTGACAAACTGGCTGAAAGTGGGCCAGGATAAGCCAAATCCTTTCCGGGGCAGGCAGAGAAATGCAGGTGGTAACAAACTGTACCACACTGGGATTATTCCTGAGCAGCGATTAACGCACAAAAGGCCTGGCATCCCAGCCTGGCACTTGGTACCAGCCTCCTGTAACCTCCTTCCTGGCTCTTTGCATCCCTCCACATCCTCCATTGCAGCCCCCGAAGGTGCACAGGGGGATGGGGTGAGCCTATAATGGTGTTAACTGGCGAATTACTGGCTAATTAATAATGCTGAGTGATGCGAGCCTTGCCGTGCTGTCTGCTCCCTCATTGCTTTCGTAAGTGGGCTTGAAGGGAGGCAATGAGACAAGGCATATCAAGGAGACACCCGCTCCAGCTCGCTTGGTGCTGTGGGCCTGCTTTCCCCCTCCTTCAGATCCCTTTCCCCGGGAAATCTGAATTTCCTGACCCTTTTTTGGGGAGGCAGGTTAGTGCTGGGAGAGATAAGACTGATCTGCTGAGCACGTGGCAGCCTGGGGTGTCTGAGCCACGGGCAGCTGAGAGGGGTGCCAAAGGAAAGCATGGAAATAGAAACAAAAGATAAAAAGAATTAAGAAAAACACCCCAAAACCCCCCTCTTGTAATGGGTTGAAGGCTGTGGTTCCTGCCAAAACCTATGCAAATTCAAGAGAGAGATCCCAACACCTCCTGCAGATCCCAGTCCTGCATCCGCTGGGATGCAGCAAACGCTGCAAGGTCACTGGCCCTCGCGTGCCGTGGTGTGTGTCGGTCCCTGCCAGCACCGCCTGGGGGACAGCTGTCCCTCTGTCCATCCTTCCCTCTGTCCCTCTGCCCTGCCTCTCCCCGGAGCCTCCATCTGCCAGGGATGTCAGTGGGCTCTGTAACCCTGGCACTGCCGCCCTTGGCCCGACCTCTTTGCGCTGCCTGCGCTTCCCTAACGAGGCAGTTTGCTGTTAATGAGCTAATTGTCGCCGTAATTATTTATCGAGGTGGTGTCGGCATGGCGGCGGCGGGAGCTCCTCGGTCCCAGAGCGCAGCTGTATTTGTCATTTCCCAGAGAGTATGTTGAGACAAAGCAGAGAGCAGTAAACACCATAAACATCTCTTGCATATTCAGCAGCCGCGGGGTTGGGGAAGCTGCAGATTGAGCTCAGAGAGAGCAGAACCTGCACCCAGGAGTGCCAGGGCTTGGATACCTTTGTGGCATTGCCCTTAATCCCTCTGCTCCTGCAGATGGCTGGGTGGATGGTGCTGGGGTTTATTTGGGCTGTTGGGAACAGAATGCTTATCCCCAGAAAAGCACCTGAGAAATCCCGGGTGTCTGGATGGGAGCTGTATATCAGCTGGAGCATCTCTTGCATCTCACTCTGTGATTGGGAAGATAATTTTCTAGGATCTGCTGTTTTAAAATTCCTAGCCTTGTAATGCAGAGGAGGATGCTTAGTATGTGTGTTGGCCAATGGATAGAAGAGGGCAAGGCTGTCATTCAGAGGATGAGTGGAGAAGTTGTAATTTCGCTTCCCTCTTTTTCCTGTGGTTGCAGAGACGTAGCCGTGTGGTGTCCCGTGTTCCTGTGTTGGGGATCCCCACACTTCTCATGACTGGCTGTAGGAGTTCCCCCAATTCAGGGAAGGCTGAGCAACAATCAGGCGGGGAAGGGAGTTGACCTTTGTCTGCACATTAAGTCAGCACCCAAAACCAGAAGTCAGAGTAACTGAGGGAGCAGCGCAGCATCCCCAGAGTGCCTTGGAGGCTGAATGTGACTGGTCTTCCCCGGGTGGAAGGCTGGCACAGCACTGAGTTCCCCCTGCAGCAGGGAGTGGGGCCGCTGGCCTTGGAGCTGGAATGGTGGCACGGTGAGGAGGGCGAGCAGCCTTTTCGTGGCTGTGGGAGGCTGATGCCATTGTAGCTGCGAGTGTATTGTGCTGGGGCATGGAAAAGTGCTGTTTTCTCCCCTCCACGTGGGTGACTGTGGGTTGTTGGTGGGAGCCAGTCCGGGCTGATCCTCGCTTCCCAGGCAGTGATGAGTGGGAATTACAGAGCTCTGTACTGCCCTTGCGTACGTGGAGCTCGGCATTTTCCCATATGCTCCGTACACATGCGGTATGGATTTAAAACCCCTTGGGGACTGGCATGCATTTGGAGCCTGCTGCTTGCCAAAAAACCTCTCTCCCCTTTAAATTCAAAATTATATAAGGAACCTTGTGAAGCGGAAGAACCCCATGACCGGAGCAGGCTGTCTGCCTGTCAGCCGTGCCTGCCTTGCCACTCTACCCTCCTGCACCCAGGCTCTCTGCCACCCTTGGGGATTTGGCAAAGCCTTTCACTGCCTGGGACAGAATGGGGATTTTGCTGGTGCTGTGTGACCACGTGAGGCTGTTGCCTTGTGTGGGAACACTGGGAGGCCCATGTGCCCCCCAGGCCAGACAGCCGTGGCCAGGGTCTGTTGTTCTGCCCAGCAGAATGATGTGGTGAGGATGCTTGAGCTAGGGGTGAATGCTGTGGAGCTGCTCCTGGCCCCACTCCCCTGCCTGCATCTCAGCTTTCACAGGGCACATCCCTCTGCCTTTGCCTTGCCCATTGTTGGACTGTCCTTGCTGGAGGTCCCTGCTGTCACAGCCCTGAGAGTGGAGCGGGGCCAGTGCAGCCCTGCCTGTGCAGCCCTGCCTGTGCCTATGGCTGGGCAGAACTTGCAAAAGCTTCTCCCAGATCTGTGGGCTCCTGCTGAACTGAGGAGGCAGCTGGCTGAGCCAGGCGCCTTGTCTGGGGCAAGGAAGCATGGAAAAAATGTGGGGATTTCCCAGAGACGTTCCTGCGGGAGGAGGAACAGGGCTGGCAGGTGGGTAATGTGTTTGCTGGAGGCTTTGCTATGTGAAGTGAGGCTCTTCCAGGAGCCCTGACTTGTTTGCCTTGGCATGGCCTTGGCTGGGAAGTGTTTTGTCTTTGGGGGAAGGCTGGGGTGCAGGATTCAGCCCCTCCTGCCTCACTGCCAAGCTGGTTTTTTTTTTGAAGCTAGTGCTGGGATGAGGAGGAGAATGATGTGTGTGTGCTGGAGAGCTTGTGCTGGCATCCCACATGTCTGAGCTGGCGTTGGCAGGGATGGAGGGGAGAGCAGGGATGCTACACTGGCTCCTGCTGGGTTCATAAGTGCTGCTCTGTAGGATGCAGAGGACAGAGAGCCTTGGTCTCGGTCTGCAATGCTTGTTCAGATGCAGAGAGGGCCTGCGTGTGGTGGATCTGTCCCAAGTGCCTGACATCAGTGCGTAGGGAATGTTAGGGAAACATCACCTCACGCCTTCCCTTGGCTGGTGAGGTGGGATGGCTGGGGTAGGAGGCTGCCAATGGTGCTGTAGCTGTGGGGTGAAGGTGGGAGGTGGCTGACTGCCATCTGGGAAGTCCAACATGTTGAGGCATTGGCAAAAAGCTCATCTCTCCTCTGCTTTCTTCCGACAGCCGCTGCAGATCGACGACAATTTCTGTGGCCAGGATTTTAACCAGCCACTGGGTGGGACTGTCACCATCGAGGGAACCCCACTCTTTGTGGATAAGGAGGACGGGATGACCTCGGTGGCTGCCTATGACTACAGAGGACAAACTGTCGTCTTTGCAGGCACACGGAGCGGGAAGATCAAAAAGGTAGGAAAGCCCTCAGGGATGCTGATGGGGAAGGATTACCATTCGCCTCACCGGCTCTTTGTGGGGTGCAGGTCAGGCTGTACGTCCATAATAGACTGACTTGAAATATTTGGGGTAATGTGCAAAGGGCTGGTGAGGGGCGATTTACCCTTGCTTCTCTCTGCCAACTGAATTTACAAAACCTCTGCCTTTCGGAAGGGTTGTGAGATAAGGAAGTTGAGTCCTTGCTGATGGTTGGTCAGAGCCCATCCTATCATGTCTCAGGGGCAGGTGGGCTTACCCTGGAGCTGCCACGAGGCAGGCTCTGTCCATTTGGATGCTCTGTCCATCTGGCCTTGTCATTGACCTGGGCAGAGGTGGGTGCTGATGGCTCCAGCCCACCGAGGGGGAGACTTCACTTCCTGTACCCTGCCACTGCACAAAAGGCTGCTTGTTGGTGGCAATTAGCAAACAACTCTGTGCGTGCCTTTCTCTGCCTGCATCTCCACAGGGCACGGATTTCCTGTTATCATAACATCATGCCTATAATTACGGCTGTACATGCCCTGTATAAACACAGCTTCCATTAACACATCCTCAGCCAGGGAGAGCCCACATAAAGATCCTGGTAGGGTCCCTGCTATGGACCAGAGCTCGGCTGGGGGGTTGGCCCATCTCTCAGTGACTTGTAAGGTGCTCCAGCACTCTGTGTTGGGCACAGCATTCTGCATTTTTGGTACATCTCCTGATCTGTGCTGGCCAGGGTGCCCTGGAGGAGGCAGGGTGGCTTCCCTGGCAGGAATCTGGAGCAGGATGCCATCGTGGGTGGTAGTCCCCATATGTCCTGCTCACTCTGGAGGAGTGCCCCATTCCCCCAGGATCCCTGACAGAAGCACCTGTGCCCCTACCCGTTAACAGTGTTTTTAGGGGCAAGGGCAGCATGTGTTGGGGTGGGGGACAGAGTGAAGGGGTCCTCTCTAGCCCCACATCTGCTGCTTGGCTTTCTGCAGTCCTGGGAGGGGCGCACAGCGGCAGTGGGGCTGTGGGGATGGAGGCAGCTCGTCCTCCCTTCCGGATCGATGAGGGATCCAGAGGGACTGGTGTCATGTTGCTGCCGGCTTCTCCTGCCACTGGGCTCCAGATGGGAGGTTTTAGATGGGGATGGGAAGGCAGGAGCGTGTGGGAGGAGGGTTCAAAAAGCCACAGCGGCAGTGTTACACCTCTAGTTCCTCAGTTATCTGGACAGGCTGGGGGTTGGTTTTTAGAGGGCAGCTTGGATTTTTCTTGTTCCTGCTTTTTTTTCACTTTTTCTCTGGTCTTTGCACCTTCATTTGGAGGGGGTCATCTAGGGTGGGTCCTGGCTGGTGTGTGGGCTGCATGATGCAGCCATGACTGCAGCCAGGACTTGAATCTCAGGTGTGGCTTGAGCGGCCTCCTTCCCTGCAGGGCTTTTCCAAGCTTTGTTTTCCCTAGTTTTAGACTTGGTGCCCCAAAGAGCTGGAGTGACTCTGTGGCCCTTCAGGGCATGAGGACATGGAGCTGCTGAGACTGAACAGAAGGGTCTCAGCCCTGTCTCAGTGCTGGGATGCCGGGTAGGTTCTATAGGCTTATCCTGCCTGGAGCCCCCAGATTCCCTGGGGTTGCAGAGCTCTCCAGTGGCAGCGTGGGAGCACTTTGCAGGCTCCAAGTCCTGCACCACGAGGTCCTCTCCTCGTCCCTGCAGTGACCTTGAGTTGGGCAGCCCATCCCTCCTGCGGCAGGGGCTGCCTGGCTGCCTGGCAAAGCGCTGCCTCAGCAGCTACCTGATCCTGCTGCCTGGCTGCCAGGGCCGGAGGCAGGGGAGGGCGAGGAGGGGCTGCTGACCTGTCTTTGAGTGGAACCAGTGTGTCCCCAGCCAGGGGATGCGGCGCCTGGCAGGGGTTCAGCAGAGTGTAGCCAAGGTGGCTCCTCCAGGCAGAGGGGGTGTGTGGGGGAGAGTAGGAGGATGTGGGGGGCTCCATCCTTCAGCAGTGGTTGCAGTCCCTGTGCTTTTAAGCTGTTGGTGTTCCCCACCATCCCCTTGGCCAGCACCCACTCTAGGCTTGGTGCAGCCTGCTGGTCCCCCCGCCCTTTCCAGGACCCCTGGCACCTCCTTTGGGAGAGGAAGGGCTGTGCCGACAGCTGGGTGCCCCCCTCCCCACCCCCAGGAGCCCTGTAATGGATGCTGCTCTGCTGAGGGGCACCGATCTCGCCATCTGGGCTGGGGTAAGGTCAGGCCAGAGTCACTGCCGCGTCTGGCTTTTCCTTGGATGGCAGCTCCCATGCCCAGCATTTGTCCAGACTGTTGCGTGCAGACAGAGCCTCCCTTTGTCCCCCCCAAAAAGCCACACGAGCCTGTGGCTGCCCTGCAGCCTCTCCCCAGCCTTGCCACCAGCAGTTGCTGCTGCGAGGGCAGGGTGCTGGGCAGCACCTGCTGCCACCACAGCTGCAGGGAGACCTCAACTTCGGGGGGGGTGGAAGGATCTTGCAGGCAATGTCAGATTTGCAAAACTGTCTGTGGGAGAGGGGCTGTGATGGGGTGGCACGGGGGGATGGAGATCTCAACCCCTGGGATGCTGAGCGGGTTGCAGCAGCAGAACCCATGGCAGCCCAGTCTCAGCTTGTCCTGCAGCATCACCAGGCAGGCGGTTTTCTTTGGCTGATCCCGAGTTATGTGGAGAGGCCAGGCTTGGAAAGCCCTAGGTCCCGCGTGCTCGCTGTGCTCCGTGCCAGCAGTCATGGGACTGGGGCACTCGGGGAATTCCGGCCATGCCCAGGTGAACAATGCAGGGATGGCTTCCAGCGCTGCTGGAGCTGGCACTGAGCCACTTCCTCCGTCCTCCTGAGCTGGCACGACAGGGACCTGGCCTTGCACCCTATAGTCTGACGGTGCTGTGGATGGGGAAGTGACATGGGGACGTGAGCCGTGAGCATGCTGCTGTGGGAACATCAGGGGATGTTTTTGAAAGGGAAATGAGGCTTACTTCCTAATGCTTGGGTTTTTCCTGGAAACCACCTGTCCTCAGCTGACAGCTTTTTATTGGGTAGTTATCGCTTTCCCAGGCTGTCTTTTCTATTTTTTGGGTGGATAGGAAGCTGAGTGGGTGATTGCAATGGGAGTGCTCAGTCATATGCTGGAAAGGCACGTTTGACATGGCGCCCATGTCAGCTCCTGACCTTTGTGTACGAAGAACTTGATTTTGGGTGTGCTTGAAGTGTCGTATAGAGAGAGGGGAGAAGGATGATACTGAAGGGGGTGTGCTGATGGTACAACCCCTCCCAGTAACTGCGCCGTGCTGGGCTGGGGGCTGGAAGCTGGAGCAGTGGGACATTCTGGGAGGTGCAGCACAGACCCGGCTGCCCTCCTTCACTGCCATCTGCTCCTCGTTATGCAAACACAGCACTGCCTTGGGGCTCTGCTGAGCTCGGTGTAGCCCTTGTGGGTTGACCCAGTTTTGGGTGCTGTCTGGTTGGTTATTTTTGGGGGGATGAGCTGAGCTCCTCTCCCAAAGCAGCCGGTGACTCCCTGCCCACAGCTGTCCCCTGGTTGCTGCACAGCTGTGAGCTGTCCCTCTTGCCAGAGCCCTGCAGGAGATACCCAGCACCACTGGAGATCCCTAAGGCAGGCATGGTTGTAGGGCAGTGCAGCTAGTGCATCCCAGCCAGGATAGCATCGGACTACACGTCCCTTGCAGCCAGCTGAGCTCTCATTTTTTGAGGATTATCTGTCTCCCCAGTCAGCACCGCAATCCCTGTAGCTCCCTGTTCTGTCCTGGAACTCGCTGGCCTTGGGCATGAACGCATCGTGTCTCCCTTGGGAATCTGCTCCTCCCCCGGGGCTTGTGCTTGCCGTGGCTTGTTTATTCTCTCCCACAGAAAGCACAGCTGAACTGGCCCTGTGTCTGGCTGCTTTGATTTCACCTCTTTAATGATAATAATAATAAACTCTTCACACTAAGTGGGTTATCCCCATTCCTAACAGCAGGATGTGGTGATTCTCTCCTGTCCTGGGGGAGTCAAGGGGCTCCCCTGCAGCTTGCTGTCCTGCTGTGGGCAGGGAGATGAGGGTGCTTTGGGGGGCAGATTTGGCAGCCTATGGGGGCACTCCCTTTGAGTTCTCTAAAAGCTTTGGATAAGGATGCTTCAGTGCATTCAGAACCCTTGGTGTGTCTGGACAGAAAATAGATGCTGTGGGGAGGGGAAGTTGCTGACTGGGGCCTTTTTGGGATTTCCCTGTTCCCTGCTGGTTCCTTTCTATGACAAAAGCTCCCATGTGTTGGCTTTCTGGGTATGATACCCTGATCGTGGTCCATGTGGGCTGGGAGAAGCCATCAGGCTCCCTGCCCACCCTGCCGATCCCTGTCCCCACAGATCCTTTTGCATCACCCCCTGCTTGGTGCTCAGGGTAAGCAGCTCTGGCTGAGAAGGGGCCCTTTGTGTCTCGGCGCGTGAAATCCGCTCCCGGAGTGGAGTGCGCGGGAAGGCTTGGCCTGCCTCGTGACCCTGCTGCTGGCTACCCTACTTACTGCCTGTGCCTTGGCTGGCTTTTTTTTGGGGAGGGGCTGGAGGGGGACACAGGACAGATTTGGGGCATGAACCCTGCCCTGGCCCTGGTGGTGTCAGCCGGTGACCCTCGAGGACTCCCCAGGCACCGACCCCTGCGCAGCCCCTGGAAATCCTCTCCTGCCCGAGTTGCTGCCTCTTCCCAGCTGGCTGCCCGGCACAAGGGCCTTTTGTTCCTCCTGCCTCTTCCCTCTGCCCTCTCCTGCTCCGTGCCCATCCCATCCTCTGGAGACCCCTCGCCCCCTCCCCACATGCATACAGCCCCCACGGCCCAGCCCCGGGAGGGAGATGCGCTCCCCGGAGCATGCGCCCGCGCCTCTCCCCAATCAATGGCAATAATTTTATTGGCATGACAAGGTAGCCGACGGTTGCCAAAGTGAATCCATCAAATACCTCTTGGCGGCTCCCCGCCCCCTCGAGAGCTCTCGCTGGAGTCGTTAAGCTGTTTTAATCAAGGTGGAGGCTGGAGAGCAGGCGTGTTAAGTGGATGGGGCGGTGGGGAGGGGGCGGCAGAGCCTTCCCGTCCCCTTGCTCGTGGCAGGGAGCGCTCGGCATCGCCCCATTCCTGCTCAGCAGGAAGGGGCCCCGCTCGCCGGCGTTAGGCTTTGTTGCGCCGCCCGGCTCTGAACAGGATGTCTCATTGTTGGAGGAAACAATTAGAAATTCATCGTGAACCGTTGGCCTCTGCGATCTGCCGGGGCGGCGAGGCCGTGGCTCCAGGCAGCTGCCGCCTTCGTCCTGGGGTGACTCCTGGAGGAGAATGCTATTGGGGTTTCTGCTCCTGCCTCGTGCAGGATGGATGGGGATGTGCATTGCCAGGCTTCTGGCGCTCCAAGGGATGCTCCAGCATGCTCATACAGCCCTGGGGAAGGAGAGGAGGTGTCAGGGGACTCACTGCCCTCAAACCCCGCTCCCTCCACCCTCGGTGCCCCCAGGCTTTTTGACTCACAAGCCACAACCCTCTTTTTTCTTCTCCCCCATCTGCTGCGCTCTCCGCACAAAGCCGGCAGGTGAGCGAGGCCTGGGAGCCTGGCGCCCGGCCAGCCGGGAGGCACAGCAGCCAGCCCTGCTCCAACCTTCGCTGCCGAAAGCGCTGACGGTGCACGTCTCGCCTCTCGCTGGCGCCGGGCGCCCGCAGGCAGCGGTGCCTCGCCCCCATCCATCAGCCCGCTCCACTCCACTCCGCTCCCTACGGCAGCGCTGCTGCTGGACTTTGCCGCTGCCGGACAAGGTGACTTCTGGGGAGTGCGTTGGGAAAGCCGGAGAAGGCTCAGGGATATGGAGGTGTATCCCCAAGACCCTGTGTCTTCAAAAGCGCTACCAGGTGCAAATGTGACTCCTGTAATCTCCCTGGAAAGGGGTTTGAGGGCAAAACGCCGCTTGGCAGCCCCTGGGGACAGGTCGGTGCTGCCCTGCAGGGTGTTCTCGGGAGCTGGCAGGTCCGTGCCGGCCAACCACGGCAGCATCACCTTCACAGCTGCTCCCTGCAGACCATCCTATGCCCTGGCAGGGGCTGCCACCCTGGAGGTAGTGTGGAAATAGGAGTGGGAAAGGAAAAAGCAAGAGCCCGCGGGTTTGTGACTGTGTGCCTCGCTGGTCCTGCCCCTGTTGTCACAGGGCTGTGTAAGGCATTGGTGGCCATGGCTTTGCAGTGCTGGGAGAACAAGGCAGATGGGCAATCTTTGAGGTTGTTGTTGGGGATGCTGAGCCATGAATGTCTGGGTCACAGTCATTGGGGCTGGCCTTAGGAAAAGGGGTGGGTGGGTGGGCTGGCTGGGGGCATGCAGTGCCAGCTGTGAGCAGTGGGTTTTCTCTCCTGGCTGGTGGGGTTGGTTTGGTTGCTGAAGCGTGGAGCTGCTGAGCATTTTCTTCTGCATCTCACTGCTGCTGAATGCAGGGCTGTGGCCCCTGTCTGTGACCTTTATTCTGCTAGGAAGAGCGGGAGCACGACTCTTGCTTTGGACTGTGCCTCCCGCTGGGGACCTCTGTGGTGGCCCCATGGGGACAGGGCAGGGAGAAAAGCCACCCCATTAAGATGGAAATGAGCTGGGAGGGCCCAGCTCTGTTGGATCCCTCCTGTTGGAGCCATTGTGCCTATTCACTGGCTAACTTTCACAAACACTGACTAATTTTGGCTTTTCAGGTGGGAGAATGGCCCCTACCTCCCACCATAGGCAGCCCAGGAAAGGGACGATGGCTTGGCTCAGGAAGGCAGCGGTTTGAGAGGCAGGGACTGTCGGTATGCCTGGTGTGAAGGGGCAGTGCTGGTGTCCTGCTTCGCCTTTGTGCAGCCCCATTAACCCAGATTTAATGGTGCCTGAGGAATTTGCCCTCAGCCCCTGGCCGGCTGGAGGAGGGAGGATGTGTGCTCAGCAGGAGCTCAGCCAGCTCCAGTGCTGTCTGGGTCTCTGTGAGTCCCAACCCTGCCTCAGGTAGAGACATGACTGCGGGGAAGGTCAGATGTCCCCCTGGGCTGCCCTCCCTGCTTTTCTCTTCTGGGCTGGGAGGAAAATCCATCATAGATCAGGAGCAAGGTGGAGGTGTGGTATGGCACTTGGGGATGCAGGATGTGGACTCCATCTGCCCCTTAGTGGCTGCTGGATCCTGTCATCCATCTCTGAGACTTTGATACATGGAGGGGTAATTTGTCTCCAGGTCCACCTGGGGATAGTGTCAGCCCCAGGCTGCTTGGAAGAACTGTTTGGCCTTTTGTTGTCCCCTGCCCTTGTTAATTATGGGCTTTTCTGAAGTGGAGCAGGAGGAAGAATGCTAATGGCAGGCTGGTGCTGATGGGGAAGGCAGCAGAAAGGTGCCCCATGGGGTCAGCATTGTGGGATGAAATGGGAATAGAGGAGCTGGGGTAGGTGCTGGCTGGTGGTGAGGGTTTCTCTCCAATGCTTTCCCTGGGTGACCTGTGCTATACCAGAGCTGATCCTGGCACCTCCCTGCTCTTTGTGTACCCATGGACCAGCTGCCAGCACGAAACCTCCCTGTGGCAGTGAGAGCAATTGTCTACATGGGAAGCAAGTGGGAAAGTTTTATTTAATGGATGCTTAGTTCTTTTAATGCCATTTAGCAGCTGGAGAAAAGGAAGAGAGCCAGTGCCGTGTGACAAGCCGGCTCTCTGCAGACGGAGAATGGGCTGAAGTAGTGGGGAGCATCCCTACAGTCTGGCAGAGAAAGGCAGGATAATGGGATAGTGCTTTAATTTGTCCACGCTTTGTGCTCTTGAGGGCAGCATTGGTTGGTAGCTTTGTGCTGGGACAGATCTGGCATGGCCAGGGTGCTCAGCACTGGGCTGCAAGGAGAGGGATGCAAGGAGGGGTCCTGCTGGTAGAGCAGGTGCTGGGGGAAGCATCTCCCTCCCACCATAATCCCTGTATGGGCAAAGGAAACAACGCCGGGCTGAAAAAAGCCAGCGTGGTTTTTATTAGCTACAACCCTAATGATGTATTTTGGATTGCTCTCCTGCGTGGATAAAAATTACCAGTCCTTGAACAAAGGGGAAATAAAAAAGTCTCTCTGACCTTGAAGCTGTTCGTTCACTTGTCTTCATTTCATTCCCCTTGGCTGGGGATGCGGGTCAGTTTTGGGTGCTATTTATAGTCTGCTTCGTTTGGTGGTTTTCTTTACAAAGCGAAAGGTTGTCACCTTTGTTTCTGATACTGCAGAGAGGAGCTGCTCTAGGGAAAAGGAAGAATAAATGAGAAATTTCTCAGAGTGTTCCTGTATGCGGCAAACCTTTGTAATCTGGAAAGATCAAAAAGCCCTGGACTGCCAACCTGATCTCCTCGTTTGGAGGTAGCCAGGGTCCGTGGTGCCTTGAGGGATATGGGGTGATGCTTTATTGTGCTGGCCAGTGGCTGCTGGGGCTGGTCAGAGCTTTTATTTGCTCCAAAACAGAGACGATTTCCCTTTCCAGGCAGCTTGGCTCACATCTCCACATCTGGCATGGTTGGCTTTTGTTGAAACAACATGTTGGCTTGATCCTTCCCTTCTCCTGCCCCCGTGAAGGAAGCTGTGGCTGTGTTGTCCATCTTCACTGTAGCCACGTGTTCACAGAAGCCCCACTGCTGAAGTGGAATCCCCTGCCTGTGCCTGCATCTCCTCCTCCAGCCCCATCCCTGACAGACAGACTCGTTGAAACAACAAATGTTGCCATAATTTAATTTTCAGGCAAACAATAGTCCGGGGACAATGTTAAATTCATGAAACTGGCTTAATGCGATGACATTTAATGAAGCAATTTGTGCACTAGCGTGGCTGTGCGTGGCTCTGGAGTAGTGGGGATGCCGCTCCACCCTGCTGGGCAGTCCCTCTTTGGGAACAGACTGGGAAAAGTTGGTGCTCCACGGTAAAAGAGGGGGGCTGTCCCACTGCCCTCCAGGCTGAGTGCAACTTTCCCATGCTGCTCCCTGATGCTGCTGCAGTGTGGGTCCAAGCTCTGTGGTTTCACCCGAAGGGAAGGGTTGATGAGAATGTTTTGGAGCAGGAGGGGACTTGTTCTCTGCAGCCTCTGCTTTCCTTGGACTTTTCCTCCCTTTGTCTGGAGCCCTGGAAAGGTTCTTTTGCCCCCCCCAGCCTCCTTAGTGGGCCAGATGGAAGTGTCAAACCCTGCAGCACCCCATCTCCCATGCATGCAGTGCTGGCTCTTCCCTCCAGGGCCACGTAGGGTTGTAATATCACATGGGCTATTAAGAGGCTGTGCCTTTTGGAGCAAGAGTTAGCAATGATGTTGCACTGGGAGAGCACAGACTTGGCTTTGTGGGGTTTACAGTTCATGAATCGGGTGAGAAGAGGCAGTTTGGAGGGTGGAGAGCCTGGCTGCTTGCTCCAGGGGTGGATTGGATTTGTGCCATCCCACCAGCATCCCTTGGGAATCCTGGCACCAGCAATGTGTAGGCTCCGCTGCGTCCCAGGAGAGGGTTCCCTGCAGTTTCTTTCTCCCCTTGATTGACAGAGCCCTGTAGGTCTTAATTATGTGCTGGCACCCACAGAGTAAACCTGATGCTGCTGTAGCTGGAGGCTTAATGCTGGTAATGCTGCTCCGTGGGTTGGCAGTTCTGAGGTAAGGGGTTTCCTTGCCTTTCTAGAGACAACTTTTAGTCCTTGCTGGCTGTGATGGACCTCTGGAGCTGTGTGAGTGGGAGCTGGAGTAGTGACAGGTGAAGGCACGATGTTAAATGTTCATGTGATTTTGGTGTGGCTGTTCTTCAGTGGAGCTCAGGGAGGAGGGAGCTGGAGACACATGGACGTCACTTCCTTCAAGAACTCCTGGTCATGTTTCGCACCTTGAAGGACACAGTATTCACGTGTCTCCAGCAGGGCTTTTCTCACCCGCAGTCCTCCCTGTCCCTCTTGCATCCTCCCAGCAGCAGCCCCTACCAAAACCTGAGCTCCTCCAAACTCGTGTCACTGCTGATGCTCTTCCCAACCAGGACTTAAAACTAGATTTTTACTTGAAAGACAGCCAAATCCTTCTGAGCATGGATTTTGGGCTCGACAGAAGTGCTTGTGGGCAAGCTTGAGGTCTGTAGAGCAGTTTGAAGTCCTGCTGGTCTTAGAGGCTGGGTCAGCGCCCAGCTGTTCTCTCGTTTCCCTGACTTTTTGCTTTCCGTTAACAGTGGTCAAAAATTAATTGATAGTTGCTGAGCAGAATGCAACTGAAGAAATTAATGGAGGAAAATATGATGCAGTTTGATGTGTGCACGCATGTGTGTCTCTCTCTCTCTACATATGTATTTATTTTTCTTTGAAAGTTTCCAAAAATAGGTCTGTGCCTTGGCCAGGGTGACTGCATCTGTAGTTAGCTAAGGAAAGTGGGTGTCTTGGCGACAGCCACACAGAAATGCTCAGCATCCTTGGTGAGGATGTCGGGATGTGGCACCTTGGAGGCATCCAGTACTGGCAGCTGTCTTGGCAGAGGGAGGGGAGCAGCCTCTGCCCCTCTGGATGGAAACTCTAGGTCGGATTGGGCTTACTGCCACCACCCCTGGTTTCGTGGGGGAGGGTGATGCTTGTGATGGCTTATGTGAGAAATAAGTAAAGTCCTTTAAAAAGACCCAAACCGCTGAAAACTGTACCTCGCACGTACGGCCCGTGCCAGCTGATCCCCACCCCATGCGAGAGATGGGAACTTCCCAAATTGAATTCTCCGTTTATTTCTCCAGGGTTACTCCGTGTTGCTCTCCCTCTCTTTCTGGTATGTTTATGAGCCTCAAGGGATCTTGTTTTTACGCTCAACGTTTAAAATTAAAGATGTGTTTCTAGTAGGTGAGATAAACACTCCCTGTCTCAGCTGGGGGTTTCCTTCCTGCCTCTCCTTCCCTCCTGGAATCTGCCGGTGGGAAAGTGTGAGCCTGCGGCTGGAGCACATAACCTGGGAATGAGATTCCTGGGCTCTCCCAGGGGGATGAGTCAGCTTCGATGCAGGATGTGTGAGCTTTGGCTTCTTCCTCCAGTGGCTTCTTATTTTAAAAGAGGGCAAAAAATTGCTGCCTTCGGCATGGGGATGGAGGAGCAGGGAATGGGGAGTGGGAAATGTGCTTGGTTGAGCGTCAAAGCATGGTGACTTGGTGACTCCGGGCACACTATGTGACGATGTGTTGCTTGTCTGCTCACCTGGGATACTGAAATGAGATTGGGCTTTATTTTGGAAATGGAAGTGATAAAGAGCATGCAAACAGCTCTGATATTCCCTGAGACCGTATCTGCCTGGGTGGCTGTCAATGCCTCCCTCCTGGGATGGAACATCTCCACTCACCTTTGCTTGGCTTCAGTTCCCCCTTTCATGTGCTGTCACACTTGTGTGAGCATCCTCGCCACCGTGCTGTGAAAGCCTTGGCTAGAAACCCAGCCCAAATCTCCAAGTACCTGATTTTTCGGCTGAGACTTGGAGCAAGAGGTGATACCTCATACCTGAGGACCTGAGGTATTTTTGCAGCATCTACTGAGCTCCAAGACTCACCCTCTGTCCCGGCCATGGGTGGCAGCTCTCACTGGTCAAGGCTGTTGAGTCAAAACTGTTTTTGACTCCTCTAACCTCCCTAATTCTGTTTATTCTCGAGAGCAGGGAGAAACAGAGAGAGAGAGCGAGCATTTTTTAAATAGCTTGCGCGTTTCTGGTGTTGTTTTTCATCAGGAAAATGATAGTTATATAGAAGCAATTAATTGGAGGAAAAGTTTCTGGTAATAAATGTCAAGAATGTTTTCAAGGATGGTTTGGATGAAGTACACTTTTTTTTTAAAGCCTCCCAGCAAAAACAAAAGCCTTACCCTATTTTGAATCTTGCCAAAGAGAAACAACTACAAAACTTCAATTTTCTTAGTTTTTTTTTTCTTTTTCTGGTGTGTGAGTGTGTAACGTTTAAGTGCTTTTTTCCCTGCTCAGCCTGTGCTCCTTAAACAAAAGCATGTGTTTTCCTGGCGTGGCTCCCTCGAGGCAGCTCTGTTGGAGTGGAGGGCAGGGGCTACGGAGGTGATGGCCGCACAAGTCCAGGCAAGTCCTGGTTTTTGGCAGGAGCTGGAGTTCTCCCTTTTTTGGGGCGGGGAGGGGGAAGGGAGGTGATGGTGGACTGTGGTCAGTTCCCTTCTGCTTACATCGCCCAATTCTCCTCTGTGCCAGCTGCGGGTGGTGATGCCTGCAGCCAAAACGAGGAGCAGACCTGAGGCATGTGTGGAGTACTTTGATATCCCCAGGCAGAAGGTGATAAAGGAAAGAATTAAAGCTTCACAGTGATGTTAGAGCCTTGGCTGCCTCTCCTGAAGCAGCCATCGCCTGCGGCTTGCGGGCTGTTGGTAACCCTGCTGACATTTTTTGGGGGAGGTGATTTCCTAGTGGGGATGGCTGTTTCTGTGCATGGTCTGGAACATCCCTGAGGTGCTGTGGATTCGTGAACCTGCCAGGGAGCTCTGCTCGCCCCGGAGCCCTGCTGTGCGCTGCCTTCCAGCCCCAGCCATACCTTTGGCCCCAGCTGTGGGGCTCAGCGCTGGTGTGTTTTTCATAAAGGCTCTTAATCACATACAGGATGTTTCTGTTTGTTCAAGCAATGAAATCACACAAACAACCCACCCCCAGTTTGGCTTTCGCAGAGCATCAGCTGCTCGACCCAAGTCCTCGGCAGAGCCGGAGCAATCCTCCCCTCTCGTCCTCCAGCTCTCGACCCAGCAGTGCGGCGAGAGCGCGCCTTTCATGTTGTGGACATGGCCTGGAAAGCTGCCCGGCACTGGGGACGGGATTGCATTAGGGCTGCGAGCTGGGGCTGACTCATCGCTGGGGCGCTTGGCCCAGGCAGCCGCAGCATCTCGCGGGAGCTGGCAGGAAGGCTGGGAGCCCTCGAGCCAGGAACAGCCCTGAATTATTGGGGCTCGGAGGCAGGCAGGTTCCACCTGAGCCACGGTGCTCCCCTAGACCCTCTCCTACGAGGGGCATGGCTGTTTCTTGGGTGGGTGGGAGGTGGGTTGCAGGCGTCGTTTTGTTTCTGGGTGCTGGGGTTGTGCATTTTTGCATTACCTTAAGTACTCGGTCCTGGATGGGGACATTACAAACCTGCCACTGCGTTGTCATCTTTTGCTTTGGGCTTTGTCCTTCGGGGTATTAAGCAGAAGGAGAACAGGAATGCGTCAGGGTGGATTGAAATAAAAAAAAACCACCCTGACTTTTCTCACTCCTGTTGCGTGCATTGGTCCCATGGCTGCCGTTTCCATGGTAAAGCAGCGGGCCCGTAACCCAGCCCGCCCCGTGCTCCTCGGCGTTTGGAGGAGCAAAAATCCTCGGAGATGACAAGAATATTTTAATGAGCCATTAACGAGAGTGCGGGAAAACACCGGAGGAGCTGGAGCAGGGTCGGGGTGGGGGCGAGGGGAGGCAAGGCTGGCTTTTGGCAGGGAGTGGGTCACGTTGGCAGCCTGCTCGCCTCGCCTTCGATGTGTTATGAAGTTTTGGAGGTTGCTTGAAAAGTGTCTGGGGAGCGGTGGCGAGCCAAGCGGGCCGCGGGCCAGCTCGCAGCTAAACATGTTGTTGTGTAAAATTGCAGTCAATTAATTTAAGACCTGCCAATTTCAACTGCAAAGCGCTAGGAGGTTCTGTCAAGTTTTCAATGGGATAAAAAGGGGGAAGGGGGGATTAGTTTTCAGCACTTGGAAGGGCAAATAGTGATCCTCTGCCCAAGCCTGCAAAGTACCTCCTCCTCTCTCTGCTTCTTTTGCTTGCGGTAAACTCAGCTTCCACTAATGTTCAAAGTCCTTCTAGTGTGTGCTGTCGGGGCTGAGATGGCTGAAGGATGTCAGACAGAATCCAGCAAGGTCCTGACAACCATTTCAGGGCTTGGGGAAGCACTGGCTGCAGGGGGATGAGCCACTCCCCTTTGACTTTGTGGTATTCCTCCTCCACAAGAGGTGGGGAGTATACCTCTCTGGCATTCCCAAAGGGGTCTTCCCCAAACTTACTGATTCCTGCAAGCCTGCAGGTCCTGGGCATGCTGGGCAGTGCGCTGGCCGTCTGAAATAGAGGAGGAGCTGGAAAATGCTCAGGGCAGGCCCAAGGGATGCCCTAGGTCTCCTGCATGCAGCCCTGGAGGTCAGAGCCCTCACTCATGATGAGGTGCATGGGCTGGCACTCACCATTCAAGGACAACCTACCCCAGAGAGCTGATGGCCAGGTGGGCACAGTGTCTGAACTCCTAAAAGGCTTATTCCCCCCATTTTGTGGTGGCAGTAGGGCAGTGCTGCTCTGCACAGAGCCCCTCTTTCTGGCTGTGCCCTCCTCCCAACTACTCCCTGTGCCTGTTACCCTCTCGTGCTGCCGGAACACAGCACCCCCAGTAAGGAGACCTGGGCTGAAAATTTGGCTGAGGTTTTGCTCTCTTTATGGCAACTTTCATAAGAAAAGTGTTTCCTGGGTTCTGGCGAGTGTGTATTTGTGTGTGCATCTGCAAGCTGGCTTTTTCCCCCTTTTTTTGTTAGTTTTTTCTTGTTTTACAGCTTAAGGAAACTTCTAAGAAAGTACAGCTCTGCTGTGACTAAGAGTCATGAGACTGTTGGGGCGAGCCGGCTTTGGCTGTTCCCCTTGGGCTGCTGAGGGCTGAGCTCCTTCTTGGGGCTGCTTGAGCAGGAGTCTTGTGCCTCAGCTCTTCCCTGTCCTTATCCCAGCTTGCATTTCCATCTATGAAAGCAATGCATCATTCCTTTCCGAGGTGTCATCCCTGGGCCTTTGCTGTCACCTCTGCCATCACAGCTCTATGTCCCCACGACACCCTCTCCAACCACCGTTGCTTTCTATTTTGTCATCAAAGGGTGTAAATCCGCTTCTCCCAGACTCCTGGGGCTCAGAACCAGCTGTGTACCCACCACATCCAGGGGTTTCTCTGTGCCAGGGCTTTGCTCAGTGCCTGTGTGTGCGATGGAGCTGCTGCTCGTCCCTGTGAGGCTGCAGACTGGCTGCTCCTTGTTGCTGGCAGGAGAGGGGATTTGGAGGCAGGTCCCTCTAGAGCCGGGCTTTGCTGCTCAGGCACTGCTGTCTGCGGACTTCCCCAGAATATATTAAGCGTAATTTCCTCCTGCTTCGCCGGAAGCTTGTTAATATTTCACAGGGGCACAGGGGCAGACTGCAAAGCCCATGCTTCAAAGGAGGGCAGCTTTCAGCAGCTCTGGGGTTAGCTCTTGGTTTTCCCAGCTTTTGCTCTAACTCGTTCTGTGGTTTTGAAAATAGGTAAAAAAAAAAGCAACCACCCAGCAAAAGAGAAAGCCCAGGCAAAGCCCACCAGGCCAGACACTGCCTGCATGTCCCTGCCTCGCTGAGCCAGGCTGTGGCTCTGCTGTTTGCTCAGCTCCACTCTTCCTGCACTCACATTTGGGGAAAAAAAAATTGTAGATTCACGTCTGGATGCTTTGTGAGGTCACTTGGGTTTGAAATGGCTGGGAGGGACCCAGAGCAGCCTGGCTGTGCCCTACTGCTGCCAGCAGGGCTTGCGGATGGGCTGAGGTGGGTCTCCCTTCCCAGAGAGGAGCTTTTTGGGAGTGACTTTCAGGGAATTACTTTTGCCTGATCCTGGACTCCACAAATCGGAGCAGGATTGGCCCTCCAGGAGCAATAACAGAAGAATTACTGCATTGCATGGGCGTCTTTATGTGTTTTTTAAACTGTGCGTCCTAATTATAAATAATGGCTGCGATATGAGATATGATTATGATGGATGGTGATTCTGTATTCCGTGTGCATTAGCGGCTTTAACCTTGCCGGGGTAATTATGTCTCATTTCAAATTCTGATACTATTTATTTGAGGTAGGGGACTGGGAATTTAATTTCTACTGCTTTGTCTTTTAGTATTATTATTATTTGAAAAGGATACCTTTGCAAAATTGTTTTTTAATCATTCCCTCCAGTTGGCAGCACCAGTTTATTAATATTTTCAGTGCCCATGTGGGGCTGTTTTGGAAATGTTTGTAAAGGTAGATGTTTTGGGGGAATGTGAAGCTGAGGGCTGATGTATAGGGGAGGAACTATTCAAGCCACCACTGTGCACCCCACCAGCTTCAGCCTTTGGCACTGCCTGCTGCTGCTGACCCACACGTATCGGCCAGCCTGGGCTCCCTCCTCACACGAGGTCCCTGGAGGTCCAGGAAGGGCTGAGCCATGGTGCTGCCCACCCCCTCACCATCTTCGATGGCACATTTAATTAAAAACCGCATCAACCCGAAGATTGTGCACGTGGTCCTTAATCAGTTTGAAGTCTCTGTGAGAATAAAGTAATTATACTACTCGTTTGGTTACAGTAATTAAAACTTTAATTAACATCATTTCCCACCCCTTGGCCTCCCTTTACAGATATTCAGGCATGTGATGGGTGCCTGCCAGGGTTGCATCTCGGGATAAAGCTGTTTATCTGGGGGCTGTTTGCCTGCCCCCATCTCTGTTACCCCCAGCACTAGGCTGGTAAGGTCCAGCTGTGCTTGACCCTGGCCCAGCTCTCTCCAGGCTGCCAAATGTCAACTGCATTCCCATGTGGGAATGCTCTTTGGCCGAGGTGTTGGCAAGTCCTGGTGGGTAGCAGCTCCACTTGAGGTCCCCTGGAAGTGGGAATGGTGGGGCAGGTGGTAGGTGTTCCTTAAAGATCTTCTGAGAAGTTGGTTTTGAATGTGGCATGTGGTCTGGTCTGGTCTTAGTGCGACTTTCAGAGAGCAGCCCTGCATTCCCAGGAGGAATTCTTTAAGGAAATAGCTAGGCTTTTCATTTCCCATTGCATAGACCTGCAGGAGATGAGGTCACAACAATTTGTGGCCAAGTGCTCTCACACCTGGAAAGCTCAGGGTGGGCTCCAGCCCCTCTGCACCCCACTTTACCTCCCTGGGTGAGCCCTGTGGTCAGTGATGGGCTGTGTTGGCCAACAGGACCCTGTGCTCCCTGAGAGCCTGCAGAAGGCATTGCTGCAGAAGCAGGGCAGGGAGTTCTGCACTGGTGCCAAAGGAAATCCGTGCTGTGTAAAACCTGAGCTCTTAAATATCTTGAGCAGCATCCTTAGGGAAAGCAATCTCTATATTTAAATCTTCTCAATCTCTCCTTCGGAATTGCTCCAATGCACAGACTGAAGGGCCTAATTTCCATTCTGGTTTTGAACAGAGAGCCCACTGCAGACAAGTGGTTTTGTTCGCTATGAGTTCTGCATGGTGGGGAGCCATGGCCCCATAGCTTTCCCCTGGCTTTTTGGAGACATGGGCAAGGATCTAGTGTAGCCAGGGATGTGGCTCTCTGGGTTGGAAGTGGTGTAGTGGGGGGCAGAAGTTTGGAGTATGGGAATGAAATTTTAAAATGTGAACAAAAAGGGAAGATCAGAGAATTTAGCAAACACATCAAGAGCTCAAGCCGGAGTCAGTGAGAGGGTCTAAGTCTATTACAAGCAAAATATTTGCAGGCACTCTGGTGTGCTCAGTGTGAAGCCAGGCTTAGCTGGCTGTTATCACCAGGATCACTGGCCATGGAATGTTGGAGGATTTCTTCTCTAATCTTGAAGGTGTTTGTGTTTGGAGCAGGGACTGTTTTGTGAGGAAAGGCAGGACCTGGAGTTTTGATCGTGTCATGTTGATAGTGGAGCTGTTGATCAGAAAAGGTTAAAAAAAAAAGTGTGGCTGTAACTTTCTGCCTTCTCCTGATGCCATGGGTTGCACTCCCATGAAGTCCATCATGTAATGTATGATTTTTTCATTGAATCTGTAAGAGATTCTGCATGCCAAGTCCTGCTGCCTGTGTTGGCTCTTAATATTTAATGACACTGTGCCCTGCAATATTTAGACCCTGATTGTTTATTGCTTATCAGCTTCTCCTGGGCAGTCTGGTGTGATTTGTCCATGGAGATAAAACACCAGGACAGCTCATAGCTGCAGTAAAAAGAGGGCTGATGGGTAGGAAGGGATCAAAGCTGGTGTTAAATGCGTGAAGCTGAACCCCCCATGCCGTCAGTGTTGTCCTTCTCCCTCTGTGGAGGTGAATGGGCAGTGGATTTTGTTCCTATTATAACCAGCTTGCTGCAGGAAATGGCTTTTGGCTCTCATGCCATGGAAATAGTGGCTGCTGCACTTACATGGTCAGAGCTGAATGAGTGGGAGCTGAGCTGGGGGTGCAGAAAGCGTCAGAGTCTGATGGATGGGTAAATCCAGACACGATTGTGCCCTGACAGGCAGCCCTGCTGAAACAGGGGCTTGGCTGGTGCTCAATCTGTGTGTGGGGCTGCTGTGGCGGGCACTGGGGTGGGAGGGGACCTGACCAGGGGGGTACCCTGAAACAGATCCCCCCTTGGGATATGTCGCTCCACAGCCTCCACTCTGTGGACTTTTCCTGCCACTGGCTCTTGTTTTTGCAAGGCCAACAGCCCGTGCCTAGTCCTCAGGCAGCTCCTCTCTTGCTGCTGTGCTGTTTAGGGACCAGGAAGGAAACAGCTATTTTCCTGGAGCCGAGAGGGGAGGAGGGATCCAGCTGATCTCCAGCTGTGCCGCAGCCCTGGGAGCTCATACTTCCTCCCTGACATGTCCCCGGTGAAGGCCTGCTACCCCTCCCTGCCTTTTTCCCCCGGAAGGAGGGCGGTCCCCATCCCTGTTCTCAGGCAGCAGCAAGCCCCTGGCCATAGGCAGGGACTTTGCCTGACCACTGCTCAATGTCCCAAGTGGGCAGGACGGAGAGGGTTGTGGGACAAGTCTTTGGCATTCCTGTTGGGGTTATCTTGGTCTGGTTGCATATCTGGGCAGAAGCTTAGGGAAGCTCAGGAAAGGTTTGTGCTGCCCTGTTGAGCTGAGCAGCATCATTAAGAGGTAAATAACTGATACTTTGGATTTGCAGAATAAATAGCAATTTCTAGGCTATGGAGAAGCTGGAGATGGTGGCTCTGGGTCTGCTCTGCTTGCTGTGGTGGGCTGTGTGTCAGAGGAGACCAGTAGCCAAGGGTTTGGGCTGGTCCCCGTGTGATCTCTTTGGACGAGCCAGTGCTTTGGCAGGGGAAGAGATGATTTTTGTCTTGAAAACTCAGTACTGAGTCCTTCAGGTGACAGCTTTCTCCCCAGGGCCTTCTCTGGATGGTTTAGGTATTAACTTGCCCCAGGCTGGTCACGTGCAGTCTGAGTCCTGTGGGAGCTGGGAGGGTGACACATTGCCATGGCTTCATTCATGTCTTTCATGCCTGGGGCCTGCTGGGATCCTTGGGATGCCTACAGTAATTAATGAACAGGAGAAAAAATAATCCACTATTTCTGTGATGTGCTCTGCCCTTCACTACTGTCACCCAGGGCTTTATTTTTACATGGAGAAGAGCAGTGGGATGCAGAGAGGAGATCCCCGTTGCATTTTGCTTTGTGCTTTTCCCGCCCTTGCCTTCCATTTTGCAAGGCTACAATTCCTTCTCCATCTGTCGTTGGGCTTTCCTACCTCCACAGCTTCCTCCTTTCTTCCCAAGGCTTGAGAGAAAGCGGGACTGTCTCACCTGCCTGCATTCCCCTCCCTGGAGAGGGACATTTCTGGGGTGGGCTGTGGTGCTGCAGTTTCACTGTGTGTTCACGCTGGAATGGGCACAGGCACTGTGTTGCTGGAGGCACAGTTTTGAGACGCTCTGTCGCTCCCTCCCCAGGGAACTGATGCCCTGGCAGCTGCTGTGCTGCCCCCAGGGACACCCTGGAATTCCTGTCAGCTCTCTCTAGCCTCGGAGGCAGAGCCCCTTCGTGGCACCCAGACCATGCAGGGTTGGTGGCTGCGCGCACGCTCTGTGCAGAGGTTAAATTGCATCACTGTCGCTTGGCTGGGGGTCAGCAAAGACCACGGACCGCCACATTGCCAGCCCATAATCTCATGGAGGGGTCCCTGGGGTCCCCCACCCTCCTTCCCTGATGACACTCAGCAGCTGCCAGCACCTCCCGCCTGGTCCCCAGCAGCCCCAGGGCAGTGCTTGCCCATTGATTTGCTTGTTGGGGGCCCCCTCTGACCGCCTCAGCCCTGAGCGATGCTGATTGGGAAATAATTGCAATAATAATAGAGATATTTTGCTCCTGAGTGACTAGACGATATGAACTGGGCTCTGAGCCAAGAGGGTTTTGAAGGGCAAAGCTGAGAAATCAATGGCTTGAGACTGCTGGAGCTGCTGTGGGGCTGGGGGCTGGTGGGGACGGGGCCTGGGGCTTTATTTGGGATGGAAATGGGGCAACTGCCTTAACCCATCCCATATTGTGTAGCTCCCAGTGAGGGGGTGTATCTGTAATTCCTCCCACCACTTCATGGTATCCATCAGTCCCTCCTGCACCTGGGTTTGACCCTGTCAAAGGTGCTTCCCCTGTGCATTACCCTGGCACTTGCTCCCTCTTTCCAGCAGTTCAGTTTTGGTACAGAAAGATGGGAAGGACTTTTCTGACAGTGACTTAATTCTGTCAGAATTGATGGAGCAGTGTGTTAGGCTGTACTACCTGTCCTGCTGATGGAGCAATGCTGTCAGACCTGGTCAGGAGAGATTTTGGGAAGGTTTGCAGATGGTGGGTGAGGAGCTGGTCAGTCCTATGCTGTGCCACGTGGGCTGGTGCCGGTGTAACTGGCTCTGCTGAGCCCACTTAGCATGGTGGAGCACTGCTTGTGTGGGTGGCTGAACAAGAGGAAAAGATGGAAATGAGTTTAAATGAGAGGAAAAGGTGGTTGAAAAGTTTTGGGGAAGGTGTTTTGGGGACCTGCTGGGCAGGGTTGCTGCCCTGTCTCCCTCTCTCTTCTCTTTCCTATGGCAAACCCCACCCAATTCCCACCCCAGCTTCCCAGAGAGGTGCAGTGAGTGTGTCTGTCCTCAGCCCACATGGCTGAGCTCAGGATCCTGCCTGCGATGACACACTGGCAGTGCCACGTGCTTTGAAGCCAGCTGGGTGAACCCGTGTCACATCTGCCAGTGTTGATGCGGTGCTGGATTTGTTGCTGAGCATTAGAGCATTGATTTAGAGTATCTCCTTGTTTTTTGCTTTTTTTGTATCAGTATGATTAAAGTCCCAATATTCTACAGCTCAGGGCGATGCTGGCCCCAGGACAAAAGCCTGGCTCGTATTCTTCTTTATCAAGTGAATGAGTTTTGCTGAATGGAGTGGGGCAGCTCACCTTGCTCCTTGGCAGGTTGGTGCTGAGGCAGGAGCATCCCAGCCCTGTGTGAACAGCCCGTGAAACCTTCTCCTGCAGAGGAGGCCGGGGGGACAGGACCCAGCCCTGTCCGGCTGGAGCAGCCCGCAGCTGCCTGCCCATCTGGCGGGAGGCGTGTGTCTGATCCCGGTGCATTCCTGCGCAGGCAGCTGGCAGGAGGGTGGGGAGCAGTGGGTGCGGGCTGCCAGCCTGCCCCGCATAGCTGGGATGTTTCTGCAGGGCCGTCCTGTCCTCAGTGCCGGGGTGAGCCCTTGCGGGACGCAGCCCCAAAGCCGTGCCTGTGCCCTGCTGCCGCTGGCCGTACCCTTCTGCTGGGTGCCCAGCTTCTGCCCCGTGGCACAGGGCAGTGCCTGAGGCACTCCTGATGGCGATTTCCTAGCTATCTGAGCAAAGCTGGAGGCAAGTCCTCACCACCCTGGACACCAAAGTTTGGTAACCTGCAATACCGAGGGAGGGAGCAGGAGCCCCTGCCTTCTCCTCCCTGCTCGTGACCTGCAGCATGCTGGTGTCCTCCTCTCCAGCAGTACCCAGCTCCCAAGGCTGTGCCCATGGGACAGAAGATACCATGGCCCTGCAGCTGCTGCTGTCCCTGCCTTTTGCTGCACCTTTCTTGGTGGAGGAAAGAAGAGTGTGTGTCTCCTTGGAGCAGCTGATCCAGGAATTCAATTTAAGCCCTTTCCCTTCGTTTGGAAACTGGAGAAGGGCGTGTGCGCGGCAGCTGCTGGTCCTGGGGAAAGGCATGTGGAGGGGCAGCCGGTGTCCCTGTCTCCACACTGCCTTACTGCCTTGGGGTGAGCCCAGGCCATGTGCCAGGAGGGGCTGACCCCCAAGGCAATCCCTTTCCCCACTAGCCCCCCCTGGCTGGCCATGGAATGTGCCTTTTCCAGCTGTAGGCTTGTCGTTGTGGTGTTGTGTGACACTGTGCAGCAGTTGTCACCTCTGCCCCGGGGGGGCCAGGCTGCACAGGCCCCCTCTTGCCTCTTGGGAGGTGGTCCCATGGCTCAGGAGGCCAGCTCTGCCAGGACCCACTCCTCTTCTGGCTATGTTTGCCTGGTCCTGTGCCTTTTGGGTACATGGTGCCAAAATCAAAGCAGAGTGCTGGGGATGTTCTCATGGCCCTGCTCTCAGGGAGGGGACATGTACACCTGCTGATGTGGGTGTGGGGGCCTGGGGCTTCCATGGTGCCTGAGCTGTGAGCGCCAGGGGCCTGGGGAGGAGAAGGTTTCAGCTCTGGGGCTGGACTCTGCCCTCCACCCATGTCAAAGCTTCTTCTTGCTCCCAGCTCAGGGATGTGCTACAGAGCCACTCACTGGTAAGATGACAGAGCAGGAGGGGACCAGGACATGGGCACAGGTGGGGCAGGGACCTCTTTCCAGCATCCTCTCCTCGTCCCTGCCTGCTCAATCTCTGTCCCCGATGGACATCCCTGGGGCTGGGGAACTCTGCTTCCCTCAGCGTGTGTTGAGAGGGAAGAGGGGAGGCTTTGAAATGCACTCCCATAAATAAGCCTTTCTTTTGCGTTGCCCGTCAGCGCCGTGCGAGCCCCGTGGAACTGGAAAGGGTCCCCGTGAAAAGGCTGCGAGTGTGTTTCAGGCAGATAAGTCCCTGCCTTTGAAGTGTGGCAGGCGGGCAAAAGCGCCCTCCTCTTGTAGCTGCTGCCAGCCGCTGCGAATTAATCACAGCCCTGCACAGATAAGAGTACAAAGCCTGGCTGAGCACTTCTCCTGCCCGGAGGAGGGGTCTGCGGGGGACCGCCTGGGACCCAGGATGGAGGCTTGAGAGCCTGGAGGTGGGGAGATGTAAGGCTGGGGTGGGAGGATCGGCTGTGGGGCAGTGAGGAGCCCCCTCTTCCTGGTGGTGGGCTTAGGGGGTGTCCCCTGTGAGATCGTGTCTCATAGGGACCTTCTCTGTGGGCCCCCAAAGATGCGGTTTTGGTCCTGTGAGGAGCCAGTGGCCCACCCAAACATCTCCCAGACCCCAGACAGATCTCTGCTGGCACGTGTTAAATCCAAAAGCAGCCTTGGCATGTCTGCAGCTGCCTTCCCTCTCCGGCTGTGCTTCCTCCCTCTCCACCTGGTGTCCCTGGCCCAGACTGAGCTGTAAAGTCGTGTCCTCCACTGCCGCCCTTCTCTGGACCCGCTGCCAGCGCTGGGTGGGTGCCAGGTCATGGCTGTTGCCCCGCATTCCTCTCATTGCCTGTCTTTCCAAAATTTGGCCCCGGGGAGGTGCTCCTCTCTACCTCGTGCCCGATGCTGGTGCCGTGAGGATGTTGGGAGATTTCTCTCCTGGTGGGCTGCTGATCAGCAGTCGGACAGTGGTTATGGCAGCGGGGAGGTGCCTCCTCACCTGGCCAAGCCTGAAGGGCACCTTGCCCTGGAAGGAGCTCTTTGTTAGCGAGGCCACTGTCCTCACCTCCTCCTAAGCCTTAGAGGGGATGGCAACTCCTTTCTGGAGCCAAGACAAAGCCATCCCCAGGAACCCTCTCTGGGTCTCTTGGGAGAGGACTTTGCTTATGCCCAGCTGGGGTGTGCTGTGTACAGCCGCTCACTACCCCAGGGGTTGGAGAGTTACACCCCATCCTTCCTTTGCCAGGGTTCCCAGCTTCTGGGGGTGCAGGTCTTAAACACTTCCCTCTTCAGGGTGAAGCTGTGCTGGGTGCTGGCCCCGTGGGGTGGGCTCCTGGTCTGAGAGGGGAGGGTGTGCACATGGGCTTCTGGCAGCGCAGCCCCTGCTCTTGCTTTGAGATGATTTGCCCAAGCAGGGAGTTTATAATTTCATGCCTCTGGTTTTCCCCACGTACTTGACAAGGCAGCAGCCCTTGAAGCTGGCCCTCACTCCTGCTCCTGTGCCTCAGTACAGCCCCAGGAGCTGGTTGCCCCTTGGGGCTCCTGCAGCTCCTGGGAGGAGGCAGCACTGCCGAGCTGCTGCCTGAAGCCAGCCCGAGGCAGGCAGGAGCGAGGGCAGGAATCCTGAGCAAGAAATTAGTGTGAGTAATTATTAGTATTGGGTAATTATATCAGCGTCAGGATGAGGAGAAAGGTTAATATGTTTATTTATTTATTTATTTATGGTAAATGTCTTTTCCCCTGGGTGGGAAGGCAGGCAGGGTGGGCAGGAAGGAGTGTGTTTCTGAGGGGGTCTGCTCTGATTAAACTGCATCCTCTCCCCCTTTCCCTGCTCCCAGCTACCCTGCCGGTGCAGGGAGGGGGAGGAAAGTGGTCCCTTTGAGTGTCTGTAAGGGATGGGAGGTTCCTTGAGCGTTCCTTGTGCTGCTCCACCGTGCTACAGTCCAAACAGCCTTTCCTCATCCTGATGGCCAGGATGGGTAGGTTTCTGTTGGGCTCATCCTGCTGGAAAGGCCCTGGTGCTGGGTTCCCACCTCTGTCTGCACAGCAGTGGGTGCTGTAGGAGGGGGGTCCTGCTTGGCGTGGGAGGAGGCTGGGGTCTGTCTGGTGACACAGGCTGCGCAGGGAAGCTGTGGATGCTCCATCCCCAGGAGTGTTCAAGCCAGGCTTGAGCAGGCTTTGAGCAACCTGGTATTGGAACAGAGGTGTTGCAACCAGATGATCTATAAGTTTCCTTCCACCCAAACCTTTCTGTGATTCTATGATCTCCTCATGCTGGAGAGGAGTGTCAAGATATGTTTTCCTACCATGAGCTAACTCAGTATCTCCCTCTGTGCCCTGCACTTTGGCCAACCAGAAAACAACTTGATTACCAGGCCTTCCAAATTTCATTTTCCTGAATCCCAAACACACTACAGATTATCCTTAACAGGGGGAGAGGTGCTAGAGAGAAGGGTTCCTGTGCGTGCATGGCCCCACCAGAACATCCTGACGTGTGTCAGGCTGGGTTCCAGCCTCGTTTGACTACCGAGAGTATTTTTAGGTTCTTCTTGGAGCCTCAAATTAACTGGAAGTGCTTCATGTCTGTTGTTTTTTTAATACATCTCTTTCTCTTTCCCAGCACTGCACAGTGCAATAATGTAATGGGGAAATTACCCCGCTAGTTAAAAATTACTGCCAGCGCGACATCCAGCCGTAGATCTATTTTAGAACCAGGGTAAAACTATATCGATTATTCTGTGCCGCAACTGCGGCCCATAAAAGGATTGGAAAGGTGCGTTTGTCACTTTGCCACGGCAAGGTGGGGCGATGGTGCCTCGCTGGGGAGCAGAAGGGGTGCTCTGTTACCCTCCTTCAGAGAGCAGGCTTGGGCAGGGCTTTGTAGGGGAGAAGCTGAGAGCAGAGCAGCCTGTGAGGAGGTGTGGGGTGGCAGGCTTATGCTCTGGGGGTGATGTGGGGTACCCCTGAGCAAGGGACACTGCAGGGCAGGAGTGCCATGTGGCCCCCCAGGTGCTGGGGGCTTGACCTGCTTTGATGTTTGGAGTAGGAACAAACATGGTCCTGGACCTGGGCAGATACCCTGGGCAGAAGCTTTAGGTACCTCTGGGCTCCCCAGAACACAGTGGTACTAAATGTGGGGCTGATGGGGAGCAGAATCTTTGCAGGGCCTAGCAAAGGGTGCTGAGAAGGTGGGTAAGTAACAGAACCACAGGTTAGTCCTGTGGTGGGATGTACAGGGGGTTTTGGCTGTGCCCTGAGCTCCCAAAAGTTAGCCTGGCCCTGCAAGCCGAGTTGCCACATCCCTGGGGAGAGGGCAACCCCTTTGCTCACTGCTATGCAGGACTCATCTCTCTCTGGTTGCTCAGGGGTCTCTTTCTTAATTAAATACATTTGTTTTGTAAAACTGCCTAAAAATAATCCAGGGCTGGTGCATGCAGGAGGCTGGCAGTGAATCAAAGGCGCCGCTCTAATTAAACGGGCCCCGGTTTGTTTGTGAGCCGCATACATTTCCATGCTAATCAGCTGCACACCGGGATCCTGCTTTCCTGGCCCGTATCCTCCTGATTGGGAACTGTGCAAATGCCAGTGGCAATTTATTGCAGGAGGGGATGAGGTGGCCGGGATGGTGGGGCTGCTGTGGGGGCACAAGGGGAGCTCATGGCTGTGCTGGGCTGTGGGAGTGGGTGTGATGATCGGGGCCGGGCTGTGGGATGCATTTGGGGGGTGCTTCAAGCAGCTGATTTGCCCCTCTGCTGTGGGGGGATCCTGAGTCCTAAAGATGGGGATGGTGGACCAGGTCCCTGTGTGTACCAGCACCAGTGTGGAGTTGATCCCAGGCAGTTTGCTCCATTTTTGGGTGCAATGCTTCACTGCCTACTGCCGGGATTTTTGCAGAATGTCCTGCTGGTGTAGCCCCATCCCACCTCATCCCATCCCATCCCATCCCATCCCATCCCATCCCATCCCATCCCATCCCATCCCATCCCATCCCACCCCACCCCACCCCACCCCCTGAGCCATTTCTCTGGCAATGTCTCCCTTGAGGCTGTCCTGTGCCAGGGGACAGCCCGAACCTTGGGGTATCCCAAGTGCTGGCATGAGCAGGAAGCACCTCTGGCTCGCAGAGGTGTCAATCAGGTTACACCACGTGGCAGGGCTGAGTTTAGCCCTGAGTGGTGTGTGCCTCCAGCCCCTCCTGATGTGCTGCTCGCCGGGACAGGCAGGAACCGGTGTGCTTAGGAAGAGCTTTAACGTAATTGTGAGCCATAAGGAGATTAAAGCCTTCGCCATGTTCCTGCTCAGGGAACAAAGGCGCTTTCTGAACCTCTGTTGACCTCCAACTTCCTCGAGACCCTCTTGACTTCCCCGGTCACGAGTCCAAGTGCTTCCCCTGATGGATGGGCTGACAGAGCCGTGCCTGCGTGCGCCGCGGCATCCTGCCTGGAGGGCTGGGAGCGCTGCGATGTGCGAGCTGCTCTTGGCACCACTGGGGCGAGATGGGGTTTGGTGCTTTGCTGCGAGCTGGGGGCTCATCTGCTCCATGCTACGAGTTCGGGGCTGAGCAGGAGCACAGAGTGGGGTGCAGTGTGAGAACCAGGGGTGTGCCCTCCTTCCCTGGAGAGAGATGAATGCCATCAGCATGAATGTGGTGCAAATGCATCAGACAAATGTAGGAGGGTGAAGGAAGCATTGCAGTTTGGCCTTCTGGAAAGGGTCGGGATGCTTGCAGAGCAGCTGACACTTTGCCGTGCTGCAGGGGCTTTGGAGTGACCACACTGGTGTGGGATGGAGGGTGGTGTCCCTGATGGGGCACACTGTGTATCTCACAGCCTGGCTTGGGGGCTGAGGTGTGTGAGGGATTGTGCTCATCCCCCCTTGCTCTCCCCACAGATCCTGGTGGACTTGCCAGCCGAGAGGAAGCACCAAGCTCTGCAGTACGAGAATGTTGTGGCCCATGAAGGCAGCTCCATCCTGCGAGACCTGGTGCTGAGCCCCGACCGTCAGCACATCTATGCCATGACTGAGAAACAGGTAAGGGGAGGGGTCAGCAGCCCCTCTGCTCTCCCGACTTGGCAGCCCACACTGCTGCCCCAGCCAGGGTCCTGTGTGCTGGGAAGCCTTTTGGGCAGCTCCCTGGTGAGGTCTGCCCTTTGCTTCCTGGGATTGGAGCTGCCTAGAGACCCTGGGGCAGCTCCTCCCTGCTCCTCTGCAGAAACACTGTCCCGAGGCTTTAATTGTTAGCAGCAGCTGCTTGAAATTCCCATGGTCCCTGAGGACCAAGGGCTTCCTGACCCTTCCTTGCTGTGAGTGGCTGGCCATAAACCTCCTCCCCGTTTTGGCTGTCCCCTCCTGAGCAAGGATTTTGCGGGTCAGCAGGAGTTCCTTGCTCTAAACAACTTTTTGAACTCTGGAGCAGTTGCTTTTGCATAACAGGGCAGAGGGGACATAGGGCTGGTGCACCCCCAGGCTCCTGGTGTGCACCTCTTGGTCCCTGCCTCTGCTTGTGCTGAGCTAATGGGAGGTACAGACCCAGTCTGGATCTGGTGCTGCCATCCTGGCAGCATGGTCTGGGCTCGTGATAGGAAGTTTTGGTTGTCTTTGCAAGCATTTGCTTGATCCATGAGCTGTGGGAGGGCTGTTGGTGTGAGCTCATCCATCCATAGGCTGAACTGGAAGGAGTGAAGCGTGTTCATGTCATGATGGTGACACTTTGTAGACCTGCTGTCAGCATGCCATGCCTGGTGGGTGACACAGGGTGGCCGTGCTGGGACGCGGTGTGCCTGTGTCGCGCAGCAGCTCTGCTGCTCTGCCCAGCCAGAGATGTGTGCATGTGAGTGGGACTGCAAGCAGAGCTGGGAGCCTAACACTCTCCTGGCCACCAGCCCGAGGGCTTGGGAGGGGGAAGGACGCTGGAGCAGGGCTGTGGGTTTGTCTAGGCAACCCTGTGGGGACAGCAGAGCCCTTTCCCCACTCCTCCCAGTGGATGTTTCTGGTTTCTGCTCTGCTGCAGGAATCACGTGGCTTTCCAGGTGGGGCAGAAACTGCATTTGGGCTCCTTCACGCAGCTGTTCTGGGCTGTGTTTCCATCCCTGGCTCTGTTTCTGCCCCAGAGCTTGTTCAGCTAAGCCTCCCCTCTCGGGGGAGATGTTGGAGCAGCGGATGCCAAGGGGCAGTTGCATTGACCGGGGCTGGGGATTCCTCCGGGGACCATCACAGCTGCTGGGACCTGACACTTGCCTGTGCAGGGTCTGCCTGGAGGGTCCCCTCTGCCACCACCATTGCCTGAAGCAATGTCGGGGACAAACAAATGGGAACATTACAGGTGTCCTCACCAGTGTGCACCCTGAGGGGGACTGTTTGGGCAGCGTATCCCAGCCCTGTAGACATCATGCTGAACCTGTGACCTGCTGGGCTGTGAGGAGGGAGAACACCCTGGAGGAAAGTTTGCACATTTTAATTAAGGAGTGCGTCCTGCCCACGGGATCAGTGGGGAAACTGAGGCACAAGTATGGCAGGCAGGAGCAGCTGCTCGGTGCTGCTGATTCTTCGTGGCAGGCGAGCAGGAACCCCTCCCTTGTCCCCCCTCTTCTCCTCCCCTCTCCTTAATAAAGCCCACTCTCTTCCCTAGTATGCTCAGTGTTATCAGAGTGCTGGTGGAAAGTAATTAAATGAACAGTTGTAACAGAGCTCGAAGGGCTTGGAGAATGAGGGGATTTTAATCAAATCTGGAGGAGCAATTAATAAAGGACTGGTAACCCTTTCAGAGCAGGGCTGCGGCAGCCACGGGGTGCCTGGCTGGCACTGAGAGCTGGTGTGAGGCTGAGCTGGCTCAGCCCACTCCCAAATCCTGCAAAGGTGCAACAATGGAAGGAGCTTCTTTGGAGTAAAAGTCTCTCTGGGCTGGAGGTGTTGCACTGCCTGGGTCTGGGACAGGAGTGGGCGATGGTGAAGGGTTCAGCCCTCTCCAGCCACCCCACGAACGGGCCAGGGTGAGTCTGTGCTGGGTCTGTCTGTGCCATGTCAAGGTGTGGGCACAGCAGCCCGGCCCCCTTCACCCCGTGCCTGTTCCCCGCAGGTGACGCGTGTGCCGGTGGAGAGCTGTGAGCAGTACGAGAGCTGTGAGCTGTGCCTGGGCTCCCGGGACCCCCACTGCGGCTGGTGTGTCCTCCACAACATGTGAGTACAGCAGCATTGTCCCTGCAGCTATGCCAGTGACCTACAGCTGACAAAATGTGTCTGTCCCCACTGCCGGTCTCCTTGGGGGCGTCCCTCCTGGGTTTTGGCCCCAAAATGCCGAGGGATGGAATGGTCCAAGCGGTCTGTCATGCCCTCCTGTGGTGCCCAGGCTGTGCTTAGGAGCATCCGTGCATGGTGGAGCTGCTGACAGGGCCTGCTCATCCTGCCCGTGGGCTCCTGGGTTCAGCATTCTTGTGCCAGTAAGAAAAACTGAATATAAAACACCCCTGAAACCTCAGGGGAAAGCAGAGCTCTGTACAGGCCCCGGTCACCCAAGGTTCCTAGCTAGGCACCATTTCTGTGCCAGAGGGTCTGTTTGGCGTGGTGCTAGCCCAAAGCTGTGCGGGACCCCGGGGGATTCTCCTCCACACCGTGGTTCTCTCACCCCTGCAGCTGCTCCCGCAAGGACCGGTGTGAGCGGGCGGACGAGCCCCAGCGCTTCGCCTCCGACCTGCAGCAGTGCGTCCAGCTCACCGTGCAGCCCAAGAACATCTCGGTCACCATGTCCGAGGTCCCGGTAAGACACCTCTGCTCTCTCTGGCTGCTCCCCGGACACCTCCTGACCCTCTGGAGGCAGCGACCGGGGAGATGGCAATTAAAAATAACTGATGACTATATGGCAGATAGGGGGAAAGGGGAAGAGAGGTCTGAGACAAAACAGAGCAAAGTGCAGGGCATTGATGAGGGCGGGCCATTGGCTCCATATCGATGGAGATAATAAACCAGTTGATGATAATTCAGAAAAGACACAGCTGAGCAATAAATATTTCTCCATAATGACAGCATGACCATCAGAAATGCCATTCATAGGCCAGTGATCTAACTCTAGTTCAATAGCCTGTCTCTGACTCCAGCCTGCAGTAGATATTTTGGGATGAGACTTTGATGCACAACTCACTGCTCTCTCTCTGTGCAGACAGAAAGGATGATGGACTTCCCTGAAGTATTTTTCAGGCCATTAGCACCATGAAGAGAATAAGAAACAGCCTATACTAGCAATAAACTGCCAGGTCTGGATATCCGGCACTCAGGAATCCTAGAAAAGTTGTCCAAGGAGTTCTGTGGCTTGGGGATATATGTAATAATATGACTTTGTAATAAATAACTGAATGTTGAGAAAGGCCCCAGAAACAGAAAAGGTGCTCATTTTTTTTCTCAGATGCATAAAGGACCAAATAGTCAGAGACTGCTTAGTTTTACTTAATATTTAGAAGAAGAAAAAAAAAAAGAACAGGTGCAGGATACACCTGATAATGATTTAAGGATGGGAATATAATTTATGCCAGTCAACGTGGGTTTGTGTCTGACAAACCACATTTTGCTCTTTGATGAATTTATGACTTGAATTAGAAGAGGGACTGTGGGAATGTGATGTCTTTAGGCTCCTACAAGGCATTTGACTTGGTGCAACACAACGTTCTGATTAAAAATTAGCATTATACAATATTGATAAAGCACGTGTTAAGTGGATTAAGAGCTGGCTCCGTGACAGATCTCAAAAAGTCCTCATCAGAGAGGAATTGTCACTGGATGGAAACAGTTTGCAAAGCACTTCTGCAGGGGTGAATGTTCTTTGGTAACATGGACATAAATGTGATATGGCTGCAGATGGGACCTGCTGGGATGCTGGGACTGGAGGGTGCTATGGGTGAGAATTCCTTTGAAGCAGTTGGGTTTGAGTGGGGATGTTTAGCAGAGAAACTGGGGTTTGGTATTTTCAAGTCTAAAGTTAAACATGGATGGAGGTTCACCTGGTGTCCTGGAAAGTGGTGCTGGGGCTGAGCCTGTGCTGTGGGCTCTTGATGCTCCATGGGTGAGGCCAGGAGCTGGGCAGTATTTTCACTCCTGGGGTAATTATCTCCCTACCAATGGCAGGATGCTGCACAGAGGTCTGGGCTGGATGACACAGGGATGCTCTGCTTGGGCTGGAGTGCAGCTTTCAAAGGGAGGGACTGAAAACCTCCCGTAAACATCATGTAAATGAGTTGAAGGCTGGAGAAAATGCCTTGCAGTGAGAGACTTCCAGAGCTCAATCTGCTTAGCTTATCAAAAAGAAGATTAAGAGGTGACTTGATTACAGAGTATAAGTGCCTTTACAAGGAGCAAATATCAGGGACTAAAGGGCTTTTTAATCTATCAAGGAAAAGCATAACAAGAACTAATGGCTGGAAGCTGTGAAAAATTCAAATTAGAAATAAGGCAAGCGTTTTGTAAAGTGAGAACTGCTGACCCTGGGGATGACTTTGTAAAGGAAGAGGTGGATTCTTCCCCTCCTTGCCTCTGCCAGAGCGGGTGCCTTTCTGCCTCTCCATGAAACATCCTTCAGCCCTGATGCTCTTCTAGGTCTCTGTAGAGAGGTGAGGCATAATGGCTTGTGTCGAGGGCAGAGGACAGAGGCTGTGAGTCACTCCAGCTCTTAATCCATTTAAACCCATGCTCCTTGTTTGAGCAGGGAGGTACATGGATGGGGCTCCCAGAGCAGGTCTGCCCAGCATGTGTGGGTGGCAGAGGAGGGCTTGCACCCCTGGTCTTTTCTGTTGGCTGGACTTAAACACAGCAGACACAGAGGGGCCTATTTTCCTAGTTTCCTGTGTTGATGCTCTTGCCTCTCTTCCCCAGCTGGTCCTACAGGCCTGGAACGTCCCAGACCTCTCGGCAGGAGTCAACTGCTCTTTTGAAGACTTCACCGAGTCAGAGAGCCGCATTGAGGATGGGAAGATCTACTGCAGCTCTCCCTCTGCTAAGGACGTCATCCCCATCACCAGGGGCCGTGGTGAGCTTGTGCCCTGGCATGGGAAAAAAGTGTGAGACAAATGTTGTCCCATGTGCTACCCCACAGGCAGATGTGGAGGAGGGCAGTCCTCCTGTGACAGTGATCCCAGTCCTGGGATCTGGACCCCCCTTGGGTTCTTGGGGTATAGGAGGAGAAGGAACTGCTGCTCGTGGCAGGTTGGTCCTTTAGTCTCCTCCATGGACACAGCCTGTGGCAGTGGGCTTGGAACTAGGTAATCCTTAAGGTCCCTTCCAACCCAAACCTCTTTATGATTTTACTTGCTGACCACTCTTGGGCACCCTGGCCTCATTTCCATCTGTGGACTGTTCCTGGGCAGATGTGGCCGTGGGTGCTAGGACTTTCTCTTGGCCCCAAAACTGTTAAGCCCTCCTTCAGTATGCCCAGCATAATCCAAGGCCCCAGTCTCCATGGCAGCAGGTTGTGTTTAGCTGTAGGAGCTCAGAGCTGTACTTGGGCCTCTTTGGGGTGGGTGAACACTCTCTTTTCATTGCTGTTCTTGGGGGATTTTGTCAATTTACTGGGCTGAGTGGTGATGTCCAGCTCCCTCCAGCCTGTCACAAGCCTTGGGCTGAATGCTGGACCATGCACTGTGTCCTTTCTGATGCCTTTTTTTTGCCTGGGTCTCTTGCAGGGGACAAGCGAGTGGTGAAGCTGTACCTGAAATCCAAGGAGACGGGGAAGAAATTTGCCTCTGTGGATTTTGTTTTCTACAACTGCAGCGTCCATCAGTCGTAAGTGGCCTGGACTTTGTGGGAGGGCTCCAGGAGCAGATTGGTGGGATGGTGTGAGACTGGGAGAGAGAGTTCTCAGCTCTGTGGGTGCTGATGTTGCAAGAAGAAAGGGCAGTTGAGTACAGTGGTGTTTACAGTGAGAAACCTCCTCCTTTTGCCTGTATAAACTGGGATGGTGACCAGAGCACCCACAGTTGGTTTGGATGTGTGGGAACATGCAGCATCAGGACAGAAGCTCATGTAAAAACAGGGCTTTGGGTTTGGCAAAACTTTGGAAGGAAAAGCGAGTTTACTGCATTGCAGACTGTAGAAATCAATCCATGTGACTGAAAACGCCAAGCGTTTGTTATTCCTGGAAACAGTTAATAGGAGTGACTTGGCGATGCAAAAGGAGAAGCCTGTACTTTCCTGCCACGGTACCTGCTTCCCAGGCTTGCTGGAGAGGGAGCTGGAAAGTTACAGCAACATGGGATGGAACATGCCACATGTCCTGGGGCGTTTACCCAAGAATTTCCTAACTGGAAGTAATTGTGAATTTGCTTTCTTGTCAGGCTGCTGTGAAATCTACTCCTGTAAGGGCTTTTAGACAGCTTGAGATATGTGTTTGATAAAATAGAGGAGGTGTGGATTATTGATGTGCTGTCTAAGCAAGGTGTCTAAGTCTCAAACCACAACTTCTGATGAGGAGCTGCAGACAGTGTTCTTGAGCAGTGGGGGATGGCTGTGCTGTGGGACCGTCAGAGCTGATGCTGAGGTGTGTTTGGGCAAAGAATTTGGAGCTCAAGAATGCAAGAGATTTCATTACTCTGCCAGAAACCTCCCATGGATGGTGGCGCTCCGGCTGATCAGTAATTATAGATAAGCAAATGCCAAGTGATCTCTTTTGGATGTCTTTTTGCAAAATGTTGAGCCTGGCTCGGGGGCTCTGCTGGAGTTCGCTCCTCCAATGCCTGTTTGGAGTTTGCACTTTGATCAGGGAAAAGCAGGTGAGATGTGGGTGCCCTTGCTGGGAACCCACCTGCAGTGAGCTCCAGGAGGGATGTGTCAGCGGAGAGCCCCTGCAAAGTTCCTGCATCACAGGGACTCCTGCCCTCCTGCTCTTTGCTCGGGGAGCAGGACTGCTCCTGGGAGCGCTGTGCCGGTGAGGGAGGAGAGACTTTGCAAACTTGACTTTCTCCCTCACCTTGACTGCGAGATGAGCTTTGTCTCCCTTCACGTCCTGTGGTTTCAATAACATTAGCTCAGCTTTGGCTCGGGCTGACTGCATGTCATTATTTTGCAAATCAAAAAGCAGATATGACTTTTACTTTTCTAAATGAAAGAAAGATGACTTTTAAGTACAAATGGCATCAGATTTGGTCCAATCAGTGGTCTGGTGGGAAGAGGTGGTGAGGGAATTGGCATTTTATTTTATGTGCCTGACACAGGAGGGGAAAAAAACCCTACCCCCCCTGAAACAAACCTACAACAAAGAGCTCTGACTGATTTATTACTGCGTTGATGTTTAATTTTGGATGCATTATTTAAAAAGGCTAATTATGGATGCATTAATATTTATGGGCTCCAGTTGAAGCTGATAGAAAAGTCCATGTTCTACGCTGGTGAACATTATTATTTTTTTTTTACGTCAAGAGTTTAGGGTTTGGAGGTAGTTTTAACTATGTGACCTGCAGTCGAATCATAGCCAAAGAGCATGACAATACCTCCTGGGATGATGCAATACTTTTAAATACCATTTGCAGACAGGCGTCTTTAATGGATCTCTCTGGAGTTAATAGCCTTTCAGATCCAGGTTTCATATTTTGTGGAGGAAAATCTATACGTCAGCCTGATAAATTCTGTATTAGGAACAATATGCTTTTCCATGAGGCTAATGTTTTTCCTGTGGAGATCTCTGATCACTGTGTGTTATGTTTTCTTTTTATATTTGGGCGGCTTTGCTTAGGTTGGAAGGCAGAGTTCTGCGTGTCGAATCATTTCTCAGCTGAGGACAAAGCGTTTGGGTGAGATTTTTCAGATGGTTGTGGAGAGATGGGAGGCTTATGAGGCAGCTCTTTGCTGATGTCAGCTGGGGTAGCTCCAAGGGAAGCCAGCGCAGCTCCACCGTGTGCACCAGGGAGAGTCTGACCCTTCTCGTTTTCAGCAGACATCTGGAAAGGCATCAGCTAAATGCAGGCTGTGGGCAGCCCTGCCGCTGCACAAGCATCCCGGCTCTCTTTTTTCCCACCACCTTGGCAAAAGTCTTCTTCCCATGCCTTTCCAAGGGCTGCTGGAACCTGCCTGGTCAAGGGAGGGGTTGCAGAAAGGAAAATGCATCTGATCACTTGTACAGGAAAGGAGGGTCCTGCTCCTAAAGGCTTGGGCATGAGGCAGGGATGCTTCTGGTTGAGCTGTGGGGAACAGGGGAGTGGAAACGGAGAGTTCAGTGCAGGGAAATGGGGCCCTGGCAAAGGGGGTGTGGGTGGCTGAGGGTCACTGCCAGCCCACGGCTGGGGAGCAGCGCTGTCCACAGGCTTGTCTGCAGCTCCCGGGGCCAGGCTCTGGTTCCTGCAGCGGAGGATAAGATGAAAGCCCCCACGGCAGGGACGGGGTGGATTCCCTTGGGGGTTTCCGATGGGACACCGATCAAGCACAGGCATTTAAAGGCACCTTTGATCGTGTAATGAATCAGCCCGAGTCCAGCGCGTGCATGGGCAGATGCTGAGGTTGTCTTTGTCAGAGTCAAACGTCCTCTTCAAAGCATTTGTGGGGAAATGAGTCCCCTTTTAAGATAAAGATGTAACACCAGGCTCCCTGCCTGCCTCTGGCAGAGCTTGCCGGTGCGGTGGGTGAGGAGGGAATCCTCCCAGAAAGCCAGTGAGCAATTCCAGGGAATACTAAGATGTATTTATTTCTTGCCACTGTTTCCATGTTTCCTTGCTGGATTTCTCCTCTGGAAACTCTGTTTCATAAATCCTGTTGTGGTTTGGCTTTTTGGAGTGTGTGGCTGTGGGAAGGGAGCTGGCAAGGGGAGTGGGATGGGGAAGAAGATGAGAGCCTTTGGTGCTTCCTTCAATTCTGCGGGCAGGTTTTGCAGAGCTGCTGGTTTTTCAAGCACCGACGTGCCCAGCGCATCACCAGCACGTCCAGCCACTGCAACGTGGAAGCAAAAATCCAGGTGGTGGCACAGGGAAAGGGGGGAAAATCGTGTCAGCAAGTCTGATTCCAAGAGGGGATCGGAGCATCCTGGAAACCTGTGCTGGTGTCTCCAGTCTGGGAGGTGGTCATGGTGCTACCAGCCTCATAGTTGTGCCTCACTGTAGTGACAGGTGTGACACCCTTGTTCCATCAGCTGCAGGGTGCTGAATTTCTCCGAGGCTGGAGCAAGGGCAGATGTGCCAAATGGCTCTAGCTCCTCTGGGCTGGAGGGATGTGACTCTGCTGTGTCTCTGTCCCACAGGTCAGGCTTTACCCTGTAAGCCTCCATTAAGTAAATGGGATTTTAATGCATGTCCCAAGGGCTGGAGCAGCAGGGTTGTGCCGGTAAGGCAGGGCAGGGCTGTTCTGGTGGCTGAGGCATCTGTGGGCACCCGTGGGACAGTGCCAGCCCTTGTGCCACTGGGCTCCTCTTTGCAGCCTTTCTGTCTGCCTGCACATGGCCTGGCTGTTTCTCTGCTGGCCCATTGCTGCTCGTTTCCAGATGCTTACAGATGCTGTTTTTCAAAGGCATGGACAGATGGCTGCAAGCAGTTGAGTGAGTGTATCTGAGTTTGCATGGCTGAGCTGCGTGGTGGTAACAGATCCCTGTGTATTCCTGGGCTGGGGCAGGTGGAAAATCCTGTCGGATGGCCCCAGAGACAGCTTAGGATAACCTGGTTTATGTAATGTATTTTGTTAATGAGGAGGGCTGGTACAGCCTGGTGTTACGTTTCAGTAAGGAGAGGCAGCTGAGGGTGTTTCAAGACAATTAGCTTAAAACCCAGGGCATGATTCTGCATCCTCCTGCATGATGGTGGATGCTCTGGACTACTCTGTGAGTAAGGACCTTGGCAAAACCCAGAAGGGATGGAAAAGAAGTGGGCTGGTGTGAAAGGAGGGACAGAGATGGATTGAGATGGGCAGGGATGAAGGGAGGCAAGAGCTGACTCCCACCCCACGCCTTTCCTAGGCACCAGTCAGGAGCTGCCTGTAGGTCCATGTAGGGGGGGACACTGACCGTCTGCTTCCACTGCTCTTCAGGATATCCCTCTCTCCCTAGGGCAGGGAGATGGATGTAAAGCCCAAAGCACTGCAGTTCAGCCCCTCAGCCCTGACAGCTGCTGCTCCAGATGCAGGCTGTGCTGGAGCTGAGTATTCACTGAGGATGCATCCTCCTGCCAAGAGGAGATCTGAGGAGCAGTCGGGGGGCTCGCAGGCGGCTGTGCTGTGCCTGCACAGATGCTGTTTTCATCAACACTGTGTTTATAATTTCCTTTCTTAATGGACCTCCCCTGCTCTGCTTTTGGTGCCGTTCAACTTCCCCCTGTCCCTCCTCCCTGCCCTTTACTCCATGTCCTTCCTTCCTTCAGGGACGTGCTGTGCCACAGAAATAGCCTCAATGTCTGTGTGTGTGTGCAGTGCTCACACCCCTTGTCACACTCATGTTTGCTGCTCAGGCTTATCTCACTCCTGTGGATGCTGCTTTTGTTTTCTGCCCTCGCTGCTCAGTGTGATGAAGAGCTTTGGGCTCCTTTGGGCACGTGGCATGCCTGGGGCTGGGAGTGCAGGAAGGAGAGTGAGTGAGGAGCCTGGATCCGACACTGTTGGCTTTCTGTGCATTGCTTTGGGGCCGGTGTGGAGACAGCTGTGACCTCTCCGTGGTGGCTGGAGGTGCCAGTCCACCCCTGGGTCTGAGCTTACCCTGCAGTGAAGCTTTTGCACTGCACCTACCCTGCAGCGGTGTCTTTGCTGTCCTTCTGCCCTCTCCACACCTCTGCTTCTCTGTGGCCCTGTTGGGTGTTTCCCTAGCATGGCCTTACTAAGTTTGGGATCATTTACGGAAGTGGAGGGGAGCAGCGCTGGGAGGTTTTGGCCCAGCTGTAGGGTGAGATATGGGCAGGCTTGGGGGCTGTGGGGAGGCTCTGGCTTTGACCCTGGGGCGCTGGAAGTTGGGCAGAGCTGCTTTGTTGCTTGCAAGGATGCCTGCTCTGGCTGGGGGAGGTTGCAGGCCAGCAGTGAGCCTGGGCTTGTTTTGGGATGGGGCACTTGGCGCAGAGTGACCCTGAAGTGCTGCTCTGAGGCTGGTGCCACAGCTCTCTCATGAGGTTGTCAGAGGCAAGGAGGGCACTGCAGGTGGGTCTGGGCCCCTTCCCCTGCCCTGCCTGGGCTTCATCTCCACCTGGCACCTGGCAGGGCTGGGGAGGAGGCAGATGGGGAGCAAGCTGTGGGTCCATATCGGTGTTGCACCCACACCATCGGTTTTCTGCCTCACTGGGCTTCTTGCTCTCTTGGCACGCTTTGGGGAGGGGGAACACTTCAACACATGAAGGAGAGCCTCCCTCTAATTATCAGGAGTGATGAAAGCCTCTTAGGCAAGAAGTGATGAGGGAAGAGTGCCTGACCGTGGGAAGGAGAGAGACGGCACAGATGGCATCATGCTGCCGAGCAGGCTGCTCCTGTGCCAGGAACAGACAGCCGTGGCACACGGACACACCGGGATATGGACACGCTGGGACAGCCCCAGCGACGCTGCCCTGCCCGACTGGCAGCCGGGGATCCCTGCCTCAGCTCCTGGACTGGTTTTGGGCAGCCTTGCAGGGAGCTGGGGTGGTCAAACAGCCGTGCTGAGGCCAGCAGGACAGAGGCAGGCTGTGAGCAGGGTTTCACCATGGTACTGCCACCTGGGTGCTGATTTACTCACTGCTTTGATCCAGACAGGCTCTAAACACAGCAGAGATGCTGCAGAGCAAGGTGTGTGTGGTGAGTGCTCTCACAGTGGCATTTGATGTCCTTATGGCAGAAGGAGAACCTTGGCAGAAGGGAGAGTGTGGAAACCATCTCTGAGGATGGGGCGTTAGGAATGGCTCAGTTAAGTTAGAAGCAATTGGAAGGCTAAAGTAGGGAGGGGGAGCCATTCACCTCAGGGTGTATGTGGAGATCCTGAGATCCTTTGACAGCTGGAGCCCAGGAGAACAGCAGCAATTAAATGGCAAAGGAGACCCTCAGGTGAGGAGGGTCTCGAAATAGCCAAGATTTGGCTTTGACCCTGAAGAGCTGCAAAGTGGAGCTGCGGCTGTCAGGGCTGGGGTGCCCAGGACAGAGCTGCTTGGCGGCTTCACCCAGCTGCTTTGAGATGCCTTGTGAGGCGCTGGAAGGGGGACTGGGGAGTCTTTTTGCAGACTCTGAAAGACGTGGTGACTGGAAAATCTCTTCTTTGGAGGATGGGGGGTGGGATTCATGGGAAGCTTGGTAGTTGTGCCCCAGCATGTGGCTTGTGGCTGCCTGTGCTTCTCTCTTACGTGACCTCTCTGGGGCTGTGCTACTCCCATGAGGATTAATCTGTATGTTCCCCATCCCGCCCCTCCACATCCTGGATTTATCTGTCCACTGGTCCTGCTTGAGCCCTTAGCAGGAGGGCAGGAGCTGCCCTTTGGCTTTGTTTGTGTTCCCTACTCCCCCCATCCTCTGCACCTCCCTCCATCAAAGCAACCAGAGATAGGAGGCTGTGGCTCTGCTTTTAAGTTGAATCTCTGCAGCTGAAATAAAATTGCATATATTTGCATAAGGAGCATCTCAATTAGCATATTTGTGGGTAAAGCTAAAAGGGCTGTTCATTTGGAAGTGAAAATGTGAGCGAAACATGGAAATGACTTCCAGCCCCCTTTGCAAGCAGCTTAATTAAATATTTCCTTAGTGTGTGCGCATGGATTTGGGAAGCTCTTGCTGTATATGTAATGGTGTGTGAAACCCCAGGGTGGGCTGGGAGCTCTGGTCCTGTGAAGCCCTGGGTGTGTCTTTGCACCCTGGGCTGCCCTACCCTGTGGCCCCCTCATGTCCCCACACCTCCAAAGTGACAAGTCTGCTGGAGGGTGAGGGATTTGGCGTACCAGGCTCTGCCACCAAGGATCTCCTCTCCAGGAAGATTGTCTTTCTGCTGCCTCACAGGGTGATGCTGTGTTTTCCTGTCGTTTCCCAGGGGTAGAGGCAGAGAGGTAGCTGTGATTAGGAGCAGGATTGGGCTGGGCAGGGCTGCCTGCCTCCTGCCAGAGCTGTGTTCAGGGAAAGAGCCTGTCTTTGTTTAAATATAATTGCTTTGGGCCTGATCCTTTTGATGCTCGGATCAGTGAGGAGCAGGTATGAGCCTTCTATGGAGAAAACTAGTACTGCTGCTTTTTTCTTTTTTTTCTTCTTTCGTTTTCTTTTTTTTTTTTTTTTTAAGCCAGGCTGATTATTTTTACTGCCTTTTAGCTTATGCCTCAGCAGCTCTCCCATCTCCTCCTCGGGAGAACAGCTTGGGCTGCACAGACACGCCTGGTGCAGACCCACCCTGCGAAGGGTTGTGCACTAAATGTGGGACCTGTCTGCTATGGCCCCCCCCCGAGACCGTGGCAGGGAGGGCTCAGCCCCTTCCCTCCTCACAGGGGTGAGACCCCCAAAAGCCTCCCTCTGGCTGTGGGATCCCCTGTGCCCGCAAGCAGGGATGCCTGGGAAGGGGTTAGCGAGGGGACAGAATGATGAGGTGCCACTCCCGTGAATGGCTGTGCAAGGAGGGGACTCCGGGTGTCCCCCCCTGCACTGGGGAGAGGCATCAGATCCCTGGGGCTGGTTTCTTTGCTAAGAGGCATGGAAGGCAGAACATGGAGCTCCTGGCATCGCTGGGTCCTGAGCACAGCCCTAGAAGAGATGGGGAGAGGCGAGCAGAAGCGATCCCTGTGTACACAGAGCCCCAAGAGGAGGCTGGGGAGGGAGACAGAAGCGTCTGGGGCTGAGGGGGGGTGGAAGGCACAGGGACAGCGCACGCGTGGCTGCGGAGGGCTGGGGCTGGGGGGGCTGAGGGAGGGGGTCACACACAACCTATTGTGAGCAGCTGAAAGGCGCTACAGTCCCGAAATGTTAATCTGACCCAACCTTTCGCCAGTTGTAATTTTCCTCTCAATGAGCGTGCATTAATCTGGCCCTTTCTCCCCTGTTCCCCTGCGGTGCCGAGCCCTTGTTCTGCTGCCTCTTGCTAAAATTGCCTTTCAGTGAACCCAAATAAAGCTCCCAAAGTCTGGAACTGGGCTCCTGCTGGAGTGGGGCGGGCAAGGTCAGCCCGCCAAGAGGAGGAGGCAGCGTGGCCTCTCCGGCTGGGACACAAATGCTGCAGTGCCTGACAGGCTGTGTCCCCCTGCCCTGCCATGGGCAAAGCCTGGGGGCTTGGGCTGTGCAGGCATCTCCCTCCCAGTGCATGGCCCGTGGCTCATGGATAGGGGATCCTTCCCACCCCACCCCATGCTGTCCTGCTGAAGCATCCCCAGAAATGCCCCTGTGGACTCTGCCTCGATTCTGCCCTGATGCTGCCCGTCTCTCTCTCTGCAGCTGCCTGTCCTGTGTGAACGGCTCCTTCCCCTGCCACTGGTGCAAGTACCGCCACATCTGCACCCACAACGCTGCTGACTGCTCTTTCCTGGAGGGACGTGTCAAGCTCTCCGAGGTAAGGCAACGTGAGACTGTCCTCCTCTTCTGTTCTGGTCCTGTCATGACCCCCTGTCCTTTGAGGAAGGGTTTAGAAGAAGGCAAACTACTTCAGAAAGCATTCCCACTGCCTCTCCTGGGGTGCTGGGACTGCCTGAGATGCAGTGAGGGAGGAAAGGGAAATGCTGATGGGACCTTGTGCTGCTGGGGAGAGGCTGTGTGGCTGCGGAGAGGCAGCTTGGGAAGTCGGGTGAAGCCCGGAACACCTTAGGCTGAATGAAAGGAAAAACAAAGGTAGAGACGCTAAAGCATTTTCCTTTGATGTTTGTGAAGGGAGCAAGCTTGAACTGTCATTGCAGAACAACTTGTTTTTGGAGAGGGGAAGGTTGAAATCTGTAAAACAAACTGTTTTGCTGCACCTCATGCCTTCTTCATCTCAACTGCTTTGCTAAGGAGCATGTTCTTTTGTGGGGATTGATCCTGTGCAGCATCCGTGCCACTCACTGGGGAAACCTGCCACTGGCAGGGCATTTGCAGGACATGCTGCTGTCCCCAGCCTGTGGTGGCATTGCTGGCTGCTTGGGTTGGGTCTGGAGGTCTGGCAAGCCACTGTTGGCTCTCCAGTAAATGGTGATTTGGATCCTGAAGGGAGAGTTACAGGAAGGAAAGTTTCTCCTCTGTCCTTATTCTGGAAGGGGGCTTTGGTTGAATTTATCTGTATTTCCCATTGCCTGTGCATGGGCCCAGTGGGAAAGGTTCTGCTGCCTTCAGGGGAATTTGCTAAGCTGAGAAAGTTGGAAAAAGCTGTTTTCTCCTAGCTTGTGCTGTGCAGAAATCCAGTGAGCGATCTGCCTGTCTCAGGCATTGCAGACGCCTGCTCCTGAGGTCACGCTTCCAGCCAGCCCTGGCCTTGCTCCTGCAAATGCAACACGTGGTGTCCAGACCACTGGAGCCCAGCAGCTCTCATCTGCCCATTCCCTGCACTGAAGCTACAGATCTGCCCCGCTCCCTGCCAGGCAAACCCCAAAGCATCTGGCTGTAGCCCACGGTGGTGTTATCTTTGGAATGTGTGCAACTCTCCCAGGGATCGGCTGCTCAGGAACTTGTGTCACTCCCCAGTGTGGACAGGGTGTCCCCCCGCAGACCTTTTGGCCACACTGGGAAATGGACCAGTGCCTGTTTTGAGGTTTGGAGCGCCTGGCTCAGCCTGTTTGCACATTGGTGTGGCCTCAGCAGTTCCCAGCAGGGATGGTGAGGCACCCTCAGACCAGCTGCTGCTGTGGGCTCGGTGACCAGGCTGGAATGAGACATCCTGTCCCCATCCCTGGCCATCCTGGTCCCCAGCAGGGTGGTGTGGTGTGGGGGGGGGCTCGGTGCCAGTTCCGTGGCACCGCTGGACCAGTTAATGGTAGACATCCAGCCCCATCCTCTCTGCAGGAGGGTTATTTTAAGCAGGATTTGGTCTGTCTGTGTTGGCTGGAGTGTGGTGGGCACTGGTCAGGAAATGCAGGGACAGAGGTAACAGCAGTGCTTAACTCTGTCTCTGCTCCTTCCCACAGGTGGTTCACCACGATTTCCTGGGTGGGAAAGTGGCTGTTTTGTATGAAAACAGAGTGACCCATGGCACTCTGTCCTGGGCATGCCAGGAATGTTTGTCTGGATTTCTGGGGGTGGCAGGGCTGGAATGGGACATGGGTAGGAGCCATCACTCACAAATTTGCAGTGTGATTCTAAAGATTCTACCTCTCCAGACAAACCTGGACACCCATGCCATGTTCTCATCCAGCTAGAGAAAGGGTTTTAATGGAGAAAATCCGAGTTGTGTGATGTTTGGGAATTTGTCTGAGTTGGGATTCTTGCTTTTCTGCTCATCCCATCCCTTCATAGCTACCTCCTCCTGGAACCTGGTGCTCTGCTGGATGGGGCTGTTTTTGGCAGGACGCAGAGCTTTGTGGGCTGTGCAGAGCATTCCCAAGGGATGGAAGTGCTGGGCAATGCCAGAGCAAGCTGTCAGCAGTCGGACTTGCTCATAGGGGAAATGACTTGTCCTTGTGCCCCCACCCCTCCGGGCACCCTGGGCGCCCACCAGCACCAGGTGCTTCCTGTTTGGGCGCAGGCTGACATTTTTGCTGGATGAGACACTCGTGCTGGCAGATGTGGAGAGTGTGACATCATGGGGGGATTCGGCTCAAACGCGAATCGGCAGAATGAGCCCACCTGCCTATGTGGGGAGGGGGCACACGTGCCTGCTGTGCTCCCTGGGCACCAGCCTGCAAACAGCCGTGCTGAGCCCAGCCCGAGGGGCATGGATTTACCCACCACCCCAGCTGGGCTGCGGTAGTAATTACCGAAAACAGAGGAGATGGAAGTGCTGGAGAGTGAGCCAGGAGCTGATACTTGCCAAGTGTGTGTGTGTGCCCCATGGGGAAGGGCTGTGCCACCCGTGGGGTCTGCCTGCAGTGTGGAGGGGATCAAGCAGGCGGGGGCTGCTTCCTCTGACAGCACTTCTGAGCTGGGAACTGGTGGGGAACAGCCACTGTGCAGTCGTGGGGCTACTCCACGGAAATGGCAACGGGCATGAGGCATCTCCCCACTGTGAGTCTCAAGCTGACTCTGGAAGCGTGGCGACTGAAGCCCTCTTTGCAGTGGCAGCCGTGATATGGAGCAGGGAGGTGGCAGAGCAGTGCCGAGGGTCCCCAGACTGTCCCAGCCCTGTTTTTGCCATCTCTGGGCTGGGGCTGACACTACTGTTCTTCTCTGCTTTTATTTTGTTTAGTATGTTTAGGGGATAAATAGTTTCTTCCCTTAAAAACTGTGCTTTTGGGGAATACAGACTTGTGAAGAACAGAAAACCCAAAGAGCAAAACTAGTTGGGTTTTTCTGTCAATATTTGCTAAATGAAACAATTTCTTTTTCTTTTCTCTGCATCATTTGAAAGTTAATTAATCATACCGGGTGGGATAAAGCCTGGCACTTAGCAAGGTCCGGCCTGGCTTGCTGCAGGGTGGCAGGAGACAGCTGGGCAGCCTTGGTCACACGTGGGTGCTGGTGGCCTTGGGGCCAGGGCTGCCCCTGGAGCCACACTGTGACCATCAGAAGCCTAGTGACAGCAGTGGAGTGGCTGCATCCACTGCATTTCTGTTTTTAAAGCAGCTCACATGTTATTCCCTCTTGATGTTATTTCAAGCCAGCACTCCCAGGAGTAGCTGCTGTAGGTGTGAGACCTCTGCCCAGCTCGGCAAAGCCAGCGTGGGATTGCATCAGGCTGTTGTTGCTGAAGTGTCACCCGCCAGGGCTGCAGAGCTGTTTTGCTGCCTGAACTAATTTATTTTTGCTCCCTCCTGCTCCCCTGTGCTTTGCACACAGGAGTCACCAGCTCCCCTGGAGCAGCTGGGAGCCCGCGGCTATTAAAAGTGGAGTGCTTTGCCCTCCCAATGTCTCCTTCCCCAGGGGCTGGCAGGGAGGTGCTTTCCCCTCCAGCTTGGGCTCAGCAGCATCCCCTGGCTGGAGGCACTGTCTGCTGGGCAGCCTGCAGCTGGCCTGGGTGGGGTGACACTGCTTCGAGCTGGTGCAGCAGCAAAATTCGCTGCAGAGCAGGTTCTCTGCCACATTGCAGGCTGTGTCAAAGAGGGAAAAGGCTTTTCTGTCCACTTGTGAAGGAAGGGGGATGGAGGCTGTAAGGGAAGCAGGAGGGCTGAGCAGGTAGCTTGGCAATGCACAGCCCAGTGGGCATTAACTCTGAAATGTACCAGCTGCAGTGATAGCATCGAAGTCCATATTGTTAACCAGTTGGCCCAAACACGTGTTGCTGTTGCAGTGCCAGGTTACAGATTCTAGATGGATCCTCTCCCCACCTCCCACCTAAATCAACCTGAGCTGTAGAAAATGCTCTGCTCGCCTTCCACCAGATTCCTTTGTGCTCTTCTTTTGTGTCTTCAGGGCTTTGGGCAGAGCAGCCATAGGATTCTGCTTTGGGATTGCTGCACAGGAGGCTTTTCTCAAGCATGTGCTCAGGGTGGTGTTTTTGCAGCGCATTGCCAAGCCTGCCAGCCAGGAGAGGGTCACAGGTGGGCTGGGGGAGGCTGCACAGTGTTCCCATCTCATTGGCTGCCTCTTGTTCCCCTTGCAGGACTGCCCTCAGATCCTGCCTTCCACCCAGATCTACATCCCCGTGGGTGTGGTGAAACCCATCACCCTGACAGCCAAGAACCTGCCCCAGCCGCAGTCGGGCCAGCGCAACTACGAGTGCATCTTCCACATCCCCGGCAGCACCACCCGCGTCACCGCCCTGCGCTTCAACAGCACCAGCATCCAGTGCCAGAACACCTCGGTGAGTGTGACAGGAGCTCTCCTTGTCTGTGGGCTGCTCCTTCCTGGCTGCCCCAGGACCATCCCAGCTCGTTTCATGGGTGGTTTTGCTCTCTTTTGGGCATGTGATGGGGCTTTCTGTTGCTTGTGAGGTATGAGATGAGCTCCCTGCCACTTCCCCCAGGTGCATTGGGAGGCTGCTTGGGGTCATTCCAGATAGGGTCAATGCCGAAGCCACCAGGCTTTAGGAGCACTTCCAAGGAAATTGGGTTTGCAAAGCTGAAGGGCGTTGTCTGGACTGGAGCCAGCTGGGCCCAGATGTGCCGGAGCCCCTGCTGACACCAAGCTATCCCACTGTCCAGGTGGGGTGGAGCTAACACCTCTGTGTCCCGCGGCACACGTGGGGCCCTCCACATGTGGCTGTGCCTGCCAGCCCTGCAAGCTTTTCCCCCCCTCCCCTGCAGCCTCTCTGTGCCCCTAACTCCATCCCTGATCTGACCAGCAGCTGCCTCACTCCCCTGCCTGCCTTCCTGCCCTCCGTCCATGCTCCCTACATCTCTCCCTGCCTCTGTGCCCTTGCTCCCTGCAGCCCTGTCACTTCAACTCTTTCCTGCAGGCATCTCTGCCTTCTCTGCCCTCTCCAGGCACCAAGTGAGAGGGGGTTTGGCAGCCCTGGGTGAGCTGTGCCCCTTGCTGCGCACCAGGCCCATGAACAAAGACACTGGGTGTTAATGGCCCCACTGGGAGCTGCTGGTGCTCAGCTCCTCAGCTGGGCTCTGCACCGACCTGTCCTCATCCGAATGGAGCCAGCCCCTCCTTTCTCTCTCCCATTTAATCCTTTTAAAATTTGTTTTTCATCTCTCATACTGTGAAAGCTCATTTGCAGCCTAACACCAGTTCCGATCCCTGTTCCCTTTGGTGGCACAAGTGACATTTAGAGGCCACTGAAGATGAGCACTGGCTCCTTCCCTCCTCCAGCGATCCCAGGGCTGCAGAGCCTTTGGACAGGGGGAGCATCCTGAGTCATTGCCTCCTGCCCTGGGCAGCAGTCCTGGGGGATGCTGTGCAGCCAGTCCAGCCTCCTGCCAGGTCTTCTCTGCCTGGAGCTGGCAGCTGCCTCCTGCCCAGCTCTGTAGTGTGGGGTTTGGCTGAGTTAATTCCAGAGCTGTTTGGGATGTGTGTGCTGCAGGATGCTCCCTGTAGGGGAGTGCTGTGGCTGCACAGTGCTGACAGCAGCAGCCTGATGGCTCCTGTGGGGTGTCGGGGAGAGGTGCCTGTGCCAGAGGGGAGCCTTTACATAACGGAGGTGGAGCTTGCAGAGAGGCTCTGAACAATGTGGACTCATTTCTCCTCAGTAAGTTTCAATTTGTCAAGCAGAAGGGAGAGCCCAAAGCAAAACCTACTCCCTGTGTTTCCCAAGGGATGCCATGGCTGCCAGGATTGGTGTCATGATAGGACAGCTGTAACCAGCACCTTATGCTGGGCTCACGGTGGTGGATGCTTGACCTGAAAATTGTCAGGGATGCCCTGAAAACGGCACAGATTGTCAGAAGAGCATGTGTGAGGCCTTGTGAGGTGCATGGGGAGCAGGTAGCATCAGCTCCATGGGGCCACAGTCTGGGAGAGGAGATGTGTCTTTCGGGTGCAGGGTGGCTTCACAAACAGAAAAAGAGAGTTCTGGCTTGAAAAAAGCCGCTTTGCTTTCAGGGTCTGCTCGCCTGCTTTAACATTTGAGGGCATTGAGCCAGGTTGCATTATGGTGTGGGGGATTCAGATTCACACTTGCGTGGTGCTTGTCTCCTTCGTGCCTTTTTGCAGTCCATCTGGCTGCTTGATAGTGCTTCAGGCTCTCTCAGCCATGGCCCAATGGCTTCTTCCATTGCACTTCATCCTTTGGGTTGATTTTGGGTCTTGCCTGGTGTGGAGAACACTGGTGAGTGGGGAAATAGGAAAAGGATGACATCTTCCCAGCCAGCAAGTGAAGGATGGATGCCAAAAAGCATTTAAGCACACGTTGTTTCCAGGAGTTCAGTGGGATCCAAACAAGAGGTTAAATACTCTGTGGAATTAGGGATGCTTTCCTGAATCGCTGCTGAATGAAAGGGATAATAAGTCAAGCCCCTTAAAACTCTTTGTCTTTTGTTGTAGTGCTTGTCAAACTCCAATGACTTGTTAGCACTTCGAAGAAAGGACATCTTGGTTAAATATTCAGCAGTCCATTCATTAAGGTCTGAGTGTTGACTGTAAACATCATTTGAAACATCCAGTAGATCTCTGGCAAACTCAAGGGAGGCCATCTCTGGTATTCGCCAGCATCCCGGGGCAAACACCAAAGCAAAAGAACCTTTTCTGCCTCCTCACTTTGGTCTTTTTCTGCTCTTCAAAAGGAAAGCAATGCTAATGGTTTTCCACATATATTGTAAAGATGCAAAAAGGAAAGACAAGCCTAACTAAGAAAATTAAGATCTTTGCCAATAAACTATTTTTTTGCTAATTGGTTGCTTTTAATCTTCTGGAGACAGAATTTTCCAGGCTTGCTTTCTGCAGCAGAGGATGGAGAAATGACCACCTGTCTTAATGTGTAAGGTTGATGCCACTGAGATTCGTTTTCCAAATATCCCTGTCTTTGCCTGTTTCCTATCTGACATCCCTCAACAGGGCTCATCCTCCTGATTGCTGCAAAACTGAAACAGTTTTGCTGTTGAAAAGTGCCACAGTCCCAAATCTGCACTATTGCTTGTAACACTGGACTTGATCTGATTTAGTCCTGGCCTTTGTAGCAAAATGGCTACAGGTGTTTCTCGCTGTCAGAGGTTTGGCTTTTTCTCTCTAAAATGTTCCTCTAAATGCTGAAATAGCCCCAGAGTTGCTCTTTCCCTTTAAATGTATAAATAGGAAGAACCCCTGATCTCCTTTTCATGAGCTTGTTGTCTCAGCACTTTAAATTAAGCCTCATGCCTCAGTTATTTCCCTTTCCTTTTAACCAAACCCGCTTGGTGAGGAGCAGCTGTGTCTCCTCCCTGGCTCCCTTTTGGCTCCTTTCTCACCAGTGCCCCTGGCATGGAAAGCCCACCTTGCCCACCCATTTCTGCTGTGGCTGTGGAGGTTCCTACTCTCTGGCCAGGCTCAGGTTGGGATGTTCGCCCTGGAGTGAGCATTATTCCTGGGACAAAATGATGTGGGTGCAGAGCAAGATGGGCTGGCAGGGTGGGCACACATGTGGTACCCAGTGTGGATGCTGAAGCCCAGCCCCAGGTGCGGATGCTGGGGAGTGAGGGAAGACCTGTCAGATTTATGTTTTCTGGGTATTTTTTTGTTGCAGTAGAGCTTGGGTGTTGCCCTGAAATGTTCCCAGGCTCTCATGTTGTTACACCCTGCTGGATTTGAGGCAGGAGGAATCCAGGTGAAGAAGCTTGTGCGTGATGGGGAAGGAAAGGAGATCCATGTGAAAAGAACAAAAGGAGATCCACAATCAGAGGCTGAGCGTTACTGTCAAGTTGTGCTGTTGTGAGGATGACGGTATTTTACTCGGCCCAGGGTATATTTATAGAGGAACATAAATCATACGCACATGCCCTGTTCTGAGCACTGCACACCTCCAGTATATGTATCTCTAATTAACCAGCCATGGAGAGGGAAACAGGATTGGAGCCCACAGCCCCAGCTCCGTTCGCCAACAAAGCCGCGCTCTCCGTCCTAGCGGTGCCTACATTTATCTTTCCTGCAGCAGTGTTTAAAGTGAAAAGGGAGTATCAGGAGAGTTTGATAGGATCCAATTAAATTCCAGCAGATAAAATAATGATGAATTGCAGTTGAGCCCTGGCGAGACGCGATGTACATTACTGCCGTCCCCGTAGTGCGGGGAAGGAGTTGAGGTCATCAACTACAGAAAAATAGGACACAGCTGCAGCCCAAGCGCTCCTCCAGAAACGCAGCCCAGGGGGATGGTGCATGTGGGAGTGAGGGGGGTTGCACAGGAAATTTGGATGTGTGGGTTTGCTCGCAGAGGAGCAGCCCCTCTGCTGCCTTCCCCGGGGATGGGCTGTGCAGGTTGAGGCTGGAGTGGGATGGATGCTCTGTGGAAAGGGGCGTGATGCCTCTGGGGCTGCCCTGCCTCCTCTGGGCTGGGAAGGGCTAGTGCCTTGTCCATTCAGCGTGGCATTTACATGAGCATCCTGAGGTGCATCTCAGTGCGATCTGCCCACAGATTTGGGGTGTTTCCTGCTAGCTGCAGCTGTGTCCCCTGTGTGGCTCCCTGCAGGCACCTTCCCAGAATGCTGAATCTCTCATCCCAAGGGGAGCTGGGTAGCTCTCAGTGCCTGTTGCTGCTAGCTGGTGGGTGGGTGAACAGTGGGCTTGCTCGAATCAAAAGTGGGACTTTGAGGGCAGGTGACAGCCACAGCCCTCGCAGTGTGCAAGGCTGGGGGCATTCCCTGCACGGGGACAAGGTGGGTGTGAGAATCGCACATGTGAGAAGAGCATGAGGTCTGTGGTTGTTGCTTGGGAAGATGCATGAGATAAGTTTTGGGTGAAGAGCCTTCAGAAAGGCTTAGCAAGGAGTTCTCTTGCCTGAACTGCATCTCTGCAGAAGGAGACCTTGCTGGGAAGACCAGTGTCCAGGTGGGTGGGGCTGCAACATCCTCTCTTCCACATTCTCCTTGTGAGCTCTTCAGGGAGGGCCAGGGAGGCTGGCTGGGTTAGGTAAGGAGCCAGGCAGCTCACATCTCGGTTGCTGACTCACTTGGTGACATCTTTTCTTCCATCCCCTTCTGTGCTGCATCAGAACACATCCCCTTTTGGGTGCTGTTGGTTTGCTCAGGCTGTGCCTGTCGTTTTTTGCTCCCAGAGCAAACATCCCTTTCCCACAGCTTTTCCTTATAGCAGCTGCCAAGCCAGATCATCCTCTGGGGCACCTGTGTAGAGTGAAAGGTGGTCTGATAGCCAGATTGCCTGGGTAGGTGTGTCCCCTCACTCTCACCCATCCTGGCTTACTCTCCTGCTGCTCATCCCAGTCTGCTGCCAGCCACTGGGATTGATTAACTGGGAAGTTAATAACAGTTAAGCATTTAATGGATGTTTAACTCCGAGCAGGGAGGCGCCAGCGTGATGGGACCTGTGGGCTGTCTGTGAGCTCTTGTTTGGATCCCATAGGGTGGATAGGTTGGTAAGCACCCCCTGCCTGATCCCCACCAGCTGTGGGGCCTTCAGGGCTGGAAGGTGGCTGCTGCTTTATTTGGATGCTTTACACTGGCTGTGGCTGTGCCCGGCGGTGGAGAGGCCACTTTTGTGCTGACAGGATGGCGAGGGCAGCTGTGAGGAGGCCTTTTGGAAACACCTTTCAAAATACGAGATGCTTTGGAAATTAGAGAGGGATCTGATGGATCTCCAAGTCCCAGGAGGCTGAGCCTGGAGCCTCTGCAGCTGCAGCTCGTGCCTGTGCACAGCCAAGTCCTGACTCCAGCTCCAGCATCCTACAGGGACCAGCAACAGCATCCAGGCCATAAACCCACTGCTGTCTCTGCAGGGCAGGTGAGAGGCTGCTGACAGACACGCAGACGCCAAGGACACATTTTTCATTGATATCCATGTTCCCTTGGTGATCTGATGCTTTGAACACCAGCTGAGGCAACGACTCTCGCTCTGCCACTTCCCTTCACACAGTCCTGTGCTCCCGCTGCTCCCCGCTGTCTGCTCCAGCTCCCTGCCACAGCTAAGTCAGCATCCTCAGCCCTGTGTCCTTTCCCAGAGAGAGGCAGTCTCCTGTGCAGTTGCCCTGTTGCTGTCTCAGGACCGGTGCATGAAGAGTTAATATTCTCCCTCCCTCTCTCCCTATTCTTCTTCCTCCAACCCACCTCCCAGAAGAACTAATTTCCAAAAGCAGCCGGGGCAGAGAGATGCAAATAAGTGTTTTGGACAGCTGCAGGCTGGATGCCTTCCCGAGATGCCAGGGCCCCAAATGAGACATGTCAGAGTACAAATTGAAAATGCCAATTTCACTTACACTGCCACGTGGCTCGTCACAGCTAAATTCTGCTCCGGCGCTGCCACCACCCTCCCCAGCATGTGCTCCCTCCTGCTGCCAGGGAATGGTCTCTGCTCACTGCTACAGGTCTGGCCAGCTCCTCGTCGTGGTTCTGTTGAGGATATCCTTGGGTGGGAGTAGGACGGGGCAAGGTGAACAGATCTGGACTCCTAGACAAGTTCTGGCTTCATCTTCCCAGGCCTGGTGACAGAAATGTTGCTGAGAGGCTCTGGTGGTAGATGGAGCATGGCGGAGATGTTGTGAAGGTCACCTGAGCAAACATGGTGAGAGGTGCCCTGTCTGGGGGGCTGTGCTGGGGGCTGATGGGGCTCTGCCTGTAGAGGGCGATGGTGGAGCTGTTGGATTTGCAAATGGATGTGTTATCCCTAACAACTGCTGTGCACGGCTGACCAGCAGCAGCCTTCCTCCCAGGTCCCTCTCTGGGACCCCAGCTGCATTTTGGGATCCTCTGCCCTGCGTTTGGGTGGGGTGGCTCACGGAGAAAGGATCACTAACCAAAAACTATAATGGAGAACCAGGCTTGGCTCTCACTGGCACCCTGTAGGGCTGAGGGAGGGGTGTGTTGCTGTAGCCTGGTCTCACACGGGGTGTGTGCCCCATTTTGGTGCCGTGTCTGATGCTGGGCTGGTGACGCTGCCTGGCTGGGAGGGACTCAGCACAGAAGGGACTGGCTTTGATGGTCAGGCGAGAAGGACCCAAGTGTTTTCCTGGGCACGCTGGCTTCCTTCATGGGCCGCATCCGTGTCCCCTGTGGAGGGGTCGAGTAGAACAGACCCACTGCAGAGGGTGCTGTGTGTGGCAGCAGTGGGGCAGTGCTGGAGGAGATGCTGAGGCCACCTCCTCCCAGTACAGCCCGAGGCTGTGAAAGGTGGTGCTGGGACGGGCTGGAGGTGGTGGCAGGGCTGTGACCATGGCCGGGTGAACCACTGCCGGTGCATCCACCACTCCCTAACAAACTCCAGCAACCCATGAATCATTCATTTAATCTCTCCTGACACGCCTGTCATTTTCTCAGGCGAGGAGCGGGGAATCTCTTGCCGAAGGAGGTCATTAGCTGTCAGGGATGGTTCCAACTGCCTTCCTGCCTCCGTATCGATTAAACCTCTCTGTCTGTGTGCAGGGGCTTTGCAGGGAATATTGATGGTGCTGCTGGGGCTGGGACTCAGGTGTTGAGGCAAGGGACAGGGGTCTGGGAGCGGAGAAGGTGCTGGCCAGGCTGGAAGGAGAAATGGAGGTAGGAATGTCTGGGCAGCAGCAGATGCTGGGGCCTGAGTTGCAGGTCCCTTAGAGCTGGGGGGGTAGGATTCCCTGGTGTCGCCTCCCTGCATGGAGCTCAGGGTGGTGGTGCCAGTCCTGAAATGCAGTGCAGCTGATGCCTGAGCAGCAGGTGCAGCTCCGAGTGGGGCATCTGGGGGTGTGGTGTGGAGGGGAGGGCTGTTCTCTCCTGAGATCTTTCTGAGGGTGTGGCACTGGAGTGGTCCTTGGCTCTGTCCCACCCACAGCCATGTGACCACAGCTTTGCATCATTGTGTTATGGGCGGTGGGGCTGGAGGGGACTGTGAAGGACAGCCTTCCACTGGAGGCTTGGGGTGACTCTACTGAATCCACTCCTGTGATGTGCCCAGCCTGCCCTCCCCAAGCTTTACTAGTGATGGCCATGATCCCAAATATCCAACTGAGCATCCCTGGAGTGGGGAGGACATGGGGAAGGGCTCTGGTGCCTTGTGGGGAGAAGTACATCTGTGCTGTAGAGTCACCATCTGTTTCTTCCTCTTCCAGCAGCAGCAGCTTTAGAGCTTTGAGTTAACCTTTGGGTTTGGGTCTGTTTAGAAACCCTCTGTTTTGCTGCTTTATCTTTTTTTGCCAGTCCAGCCTTCTAGTTTCATGTGTTGTGACCGATGCTTTGACAAGTGGCTATCAGACCTGTTTATTCCTAGCCAGGAGGTCCCAAACAGGACCCCATCCCTCTCCTCTGGGCTGATGGGAGATGTCCATGTTATGGGATTGTATGTCTCTCTATGCCCCTCATCAGGACATTTTCCCTCAACAATTAACAGGCTCTGCCTCCTTCTGTCTCCTCCTGCAGTATTTCTACGAAGGGAATGACATCAGTGACCTGCCCGTCAACTTGTCTGTGGTCTGGAATGGGAACTTCGTCATTGACAACCCCCAGAACATCCAGGGTGAGTGAGGGATGGGACGGGACCCTGCACAGCGCCTCCTCAGTCTTCAGCCCCCCATAGTTTGCCCCAGTGCTTTGATGGGTTTCTAAACAAGAGGCTTTTCCCAAGAAGTTTCGGGAGACACTCTACTTTGCCGTTGAGTCCAGGGTGCTGGTGCCTCCTGCCTGTGGGGGTTTATCCCACCGAGAGCTGGTGGGAGGGGGTGAGAGCAGGTGCCTTTTTCCCCTCAAACCGTTTTCCCATGGGCTGGGGGGCCCGTGCTGACCCTGCTCTCCCCCTGCCATTGCAGCCCACCTGTACAAGTGCTCGGCGCTGCGGGAGAGCTGCGGGCTGTGCCTCAAGGCCGACCCGCGCTTCGAGTGCGGCTGGTGCGTGTCGGAGCGACGCTGCTCCCTGCGCCAGCACTGCCTGGCCTACGAGAGCAGCTGGATGCACGCCAGCAGCGGCAACAGCCGCTGCACCGACCCCAAGATCACCAAGGTACGTGGGGACAGGCGGGTGGTGATGCCCTGTGCTGGGGGACTGCGATGGGGGATGGAGATGGGGATGGGACTCTCCAGTGGCAGCTCACAGCAGCCAGATCTACTCGGTGGTTAGTACTTGAGTGTTTTTTGTCACCACCTTCATTTCCAAGGCTAAAATCCTCTCTCCACCACCCCCATACACTGGGCTTTCTGGCTCACTTCCAAAATTCCCACCACTCCTGCACATGACTGAGGGATCTGGGAAAGCTCTGGGTTGCTCCTTCTTGTGTTGCCCTGTGCGCTGGGGCCAGTAGTTCATCACCATCATGCTATTTTCCTGACAACTTTTATGACCTTTGCTTATAAGATTGTGTATATTAATATTCACATGCCTGTTGGGCTGGGATCCAGGTTCACAAGGAGGGACTGGTGGGTATTTCAACTAGATACCTTCTGCTTACCCACGGCTCGCCGGGCCTCGATGGTGTTAATTACTGGAGTCTTAGCACAGGATCTGATCTGTTTGGGTTTCAGTGCCTTATCTGATGGAGGCTGGAAATGAGAGTCTTGGCTTTTCCCGGTGCGTGCTGCCTGCCTCTCACACGGACGGGCCCTGCAGTGTGCTGGGTGGCAGCCATGTGGAGAGAGGGGGGAACAGCCCCTCTGGGCACGTCCCTGCCTGCAAGAACTACTGCCGGCAGAGAGTTGCCTGGGGCTGGTGGAGTGCTGGCAGGAGAAGGAATCCATCCTGGGGAAGTGGGAGCAAGCCCCAAAGCCTGCATCCCTATGTGGAGGTCTGCTGTTGTGTGCAGAGCTGCAGGGCTCCCTGTCAGCGTCCCACCATGCTCAGGCTGGAATTCCCAAATCTGATCCCCTAGGGGTGATGGGAGTGGAGAATGCAGTGGGCAGGTCATGGTCAGGGTGGCCTTGCTGTAGGCTGTGCCCTTGTCCTCTTGTGTTCAGGTGACCAGGGCTGCAGGCAGTGACACACACACCACTCACAGCAGCTTCCCTGCGGCTGACGGTGCCCAGCGTTGGTAACAGCAGTTGGTCCAGAGCTGATGGTAACAGCTCTCCCGTCCTGAATCATTGTGAAATTTTACAGTAATTGCAGGTGCAGCAGGAACAGATCTGCTAGCAGGTGGGCTTGACCTTGGCTCTGCTCCGCGTTGGTGTCCTGGGAGGTTGCAGTCGGTGTGGATGTGCAGTAGCTGTTGGTGTGATGCTCCTCCTGTAGCCTGCCTGCTGCCTCCCACTGCCCCAGTGCCACATCTGGGCTGTGGGCATGCTTGGAAATGGTCCAGAGAGAAGCCCAGTGCAGAGAGGGCAGCATGGGCTGATGGGGGAAAAGAGTCTCTCCAGCAGTGGTTTCATGAGGAGCTGGAGCTTCCTTCCTGCCCAGCACCCTGGAGTGCAGGTGTCTTCATGGGTGGTGGGACTGGGCTGGGAGATGACCATGATTCTTCACCCATGGAGTGTGGTGGAGTGGAATCACTCACCCATTGTTCAGTGGTGGGGACAAGCCGCTTCCAGACCTCTGTGGTGTTTTGCCTAGTGCTCACTGTGACCCTCAGAGCGACATCCTTTCCCTTGGGAAGGGGGTACCCCTTGGCCTCAGCACCTCCTGGCCGTGCTGTGGCTGCCGGAGCTGGGAGCAAGACAACTGCTTGTACCCGCCAGAGCCGTTCGCTTGTTGATGTAAAAGGACCCTATGAAACCAATTAGGAGAAAAGCAGCAGTGTTTGTTGGGGCCAGGGGGAAAGGGGAAGCTTGAGCAGCTTCTGCTGTCCTCGGCAGCTCCCTGCTCCCACACACCTTGTTTAGCTGTGACCTCCCTGCGCTGGGCGGCCAACGATGTCATTTCGTTCCCGGGCTCCTTCCTCCCTGAACGCGTGGCCCTTGTCAGCTTTGCTGCGGAGGAGGAGGAATCGAACATGCCGGAGCAGCTTTTAACACTCATTTAGAAACACCAAACAAACAGCCGCTTCTTGCCAGCCGCCCGCCAGAGCTTTATTTAAGGGGAAGACCCAACCTGATGCTGGCTGCAGCTGCTGGAATGAGCTCCAATCCCAGGCTTGGGCAGGGGCTGAACGAGGTTTAGGCAAACAGTGGTTCCCCGCAGCCCCGGAGGGTTTTGTTGCTGTGTAAATAGTGAGCTGTGACTGCCTCGGCACGACCCAGGGCTCAGGCACAAATCCCAGCTCTGATGCTGGCCAGGGACATGACCTGCAGGATGCCCATGTGCAAGGGGACTGGGTGGTCCTGTTTGAGTTGGTTTGTGCTGAAGGGGATGTGGACAGTGTCCGCTGCTGCATGTTTCCCACCCTCACCTCATCCGCTTTTCCTTGCTGTGGAGATGATGTTCAGGAGTGAGCACTGCACAAGGAGGAGGAGGAGGATCCATCTGGCTCAGGCCCCAGGGTTGCAGCTGCCCAGATTTGCCAAGAATGCAAAGAGCTTACACGTGCTTGGTCGTGGCTGGAGCCTGTCCAGTCGCTGGGCTTAGTGCAGGCAGAGGTGCCTCCCAGTGCTAGAGGGGATCTCAGCCAGGAGAGCAGAGGAGGCATCACCTGCACTGGAGCCATCCCTTCCCCTGGGTCAGGATGTGATTTCTTCCTGCACTGACCCAGCCTGCATTCCTCTCTCCCTCTCCTGCTGCCTGCAGCTGCCTTTTCCCCTGCTGTGTTTTCGTGTCACTGGGGACCCTGCTGTGTCCCCGGGCCCACTCGGGGCATGCAGCTCTGCCATTCATCCCAGTCAGTGCTGCAGGTGGGCTCTGGACCTCAGGACCAGCAATCACTGATGTAAAACTGCCTGTAATTGCCTGGTTGGAGGCAGCATCCCCAAGTACCTTGGAACAGGGCCCACACCTCTGTTCATCCCTCATCCTGCCACTGTCTGTCAGGCCACACCTGTCTGCTTTGCTGGGTATCATCTTGGTAAATGAGGCGTGGTGATGTGGTGAGGTCCACTCCCTTCCCAACTGGCCTTGGCACAGGGTTTGCCAGTGGAGAAAAACGCTTTTCCCCTCTGCACTGACCTGGTGGAGATGCTTTTTCCTCTGAGGACATCTTGGACATGAGAACCTCATCCCTGGGCACCTGGGACCTGGCCAAAAGCCGGGCATATCCAGGTGCTTCCTTGCCAGTTCAGCTGGAGTCATGGCTGATGCTGCCCTGTCTCCTTCCCATGTGTGTCCTTGTCACCTGGGAGATGGCTCTGTCTGCAGCAGGGTGGCCATATCCCAGCCCTCTGCTTGGACACATCTCATATCTCCTGGTTTGTTCCTGGGGAGATTTTGTGGATACAGCTGTCACGGAGAGGTCTTTCCTGCTCTGTGGGCAACTTGCCGATGTGCTGCCATTTCTCATCACCCATCTGCTCCTTGCTGCTCGTGACACACATCCTTCCCATGCCTGGGCTGGAGCCTGCCCAAGTGAGGTGTCCCTGCGGCTCTGCACCCTTGTGACAGGGCATGCTCTCTCCTAGTTGTTCCCTGAGACCGGCCCCAGACAAGGAGGGACCCGTCTGACCATCACTGGAGAGAACCTGGGGCTGAAGTTTGACGACGTTCGCTGGGGCGTCCGAGTGGGCAAAGTGGCGTGCATCCCCATCGAGAGCGAGTACATCAGCGCCGAGCAGTAAGTGCCTGGCTCCAAACCACCTCAGCAGGTCAGGGACAGCAGTGATGGTGTCCAAAGGCTGCCCGTGGCTGCAAAAGACATAGAGCTGATGGGGCTGAACTGGGAGGGAGGGACCTGCTGGTTGTGTTTGCTCTGGGAGGAGCCCAAAGGCTTTGGGGAAGCTTCTCCCAGGGCTGGCAGTGTCAACTGCCACCACTGTGGTTTCTCATGGAGCTGCTGGCACCTGAGATCTTTGCTTGGCACAGGGAGTGTCTTGGTGCCGGGACACTGAGAGTTTCTTCCCCTCATGTCTTAGGATTGTGTGTGAAATCGGAGATGCCAGCCTGAGCAAGGTGCACGAGGCGCGGGTGGAGGTGTGCATCCGTGACTGCACGCCCAACTACCGGGCCATATCCCCCAAGACCTTCACCTTTGTGGTAAGCCCCATGCCTCCCGTCACCTCAAGAGGGAGTGATGCTGGGTGGTTTTGGGTGGTTTTATGTCTGATTTGGAAACTTTGCCATCATTTTCCTGGGGGGAAGGCAGGGATTCTGTGGTCAGGCATTGAGTCACAATGATTGAATTTCTCCCAGCTGCCGCTGCTCTGCCTCCCTACTGTCCTACTGGCACTGCCAGCCCCTAGTACTGTGCCTGGCTGCTGTCCCACAGGGCCCTCTCCTCTGTGGCCCTGTCACTCGGTCAAAGCTGCTGGGGGATGTGGGTTTCAGTTCCCAGCCTGTCTGACTCCAGGGATGCTCTTTTCCTTTGACAGACACCCACTTTCTCCCGTGTTGTCCCAGCCCGTGGTCCTCTCTCTGGTGGCACCTGGATCGCCATCGAAGGCACCCACCTCAATGCTGGCAGCAATGTCTCCGTGACCATCGGGGGACGGCCCTGTGCTTTTTCATGGTGAGGGGCGCAGAGGGGGTGGAGGATGGGCAGCAGGCACCTTTGGAGGCAGGGGGACCCCCAGACAGAGCAGCAGCCAGAAGCCTGGGCTAGGAAGCCAGGAGGGACCATGGGAGTCAAACCCACTGGGTGGCCAAAGGTGTCTCCTCTTGAAACCTCTGTGTGTCAGAGGCTGCAGGAAGAGCCCTAAGAACAGAGATTTTTCTCTAAAAGCACAAAGCCCTGAGGCATGAAGTGGATAATTTTTAGATTAGGGATGATAATGGAGCGGCTCTTTAAATATTTTCCTGCGGTAATTACTGGTTATCAGCCCTAATCGCTGCTGTTTGCAGCCGCCGCACGATGGGAACGCTCAGGAGCTGCTCGGTCTTTCCTGGCTGCCTTTTGTTTCATTTCTTGGATTTCTGTTTTTTCTTTTTTTCCTCCTTTCTCTCTTCACCCCCAGCTGTTTCAGAGGGGTAGGGGTGCTAGGGCAGGGGGCTCCCGGGCAGCTCAGACCCCTGGCTGCCCATGCCTCCCCCTGCCCAGGCACTGACAGGTTGTGCATTTCTGCCCCAGGAGAAGCGCCCGCGAGATCCGGTGCAGGACCCCCCCTGGGCACACCCCTGGTGGCTCCCCCATCCTCATCAACATCAACCGGGCAGAGCTGAGCAACCCAGAGGTGAAGTACAACTACACAGAGGACCCCACCATCCAGAAGATTGATCCCGAGTGGAGCATCAACAGGTGAATCGCAAGGAGCTTGCGGGATGCGTAGGGCACTGTTTCCCACACGGATTCCCCGCTCCTGATGGGTACATCTCTGTGCTGTGATAACTGCCAGGCTGCACTCCAGAGATGTGGCAAGAGGAGTGTGAGCGATGGCTTGGCACCAGGGCTCTGCTAACTCCTGGCCTGCAGTGCTCAGCCTGGCAGGGGGCAAGAGCAGAGAGTGCTTTGGATCTGCTTAATTTCAGCTTGACATTTGGCGGCGGCAAATAAAATTAAAATATTTCCCATCGGGGGATTTTTTGAAATGTTTACATATTTTTCTAAAAGGTTTGAATTGGCTGGAGAGGAGGCGAAGGAATCCATTAAGAGCTAGTGCCAAGGGAAACCTTCCCCAGGCTGTTGATGAGGAGCAAGCTCCCCAGGGGCATGGCCGAGGTCTCTGGGACCACGGAGCTTTTAACACCAAGCCATGGAGAAAACCTGGCAGGGTTCAGCCTGTCCTGTCACCTGCTGCCTCTGTGGTGGAGAAAGGGTGGCAGAGTGGAGCTTGTACTTCTTGGGATGCTTTCCTGTTGTGAATGCTTAGTTATCTTTAGTTTGGGAGCTGTCTTCAGATCTTAAACCTGCACACAGGTGGGATGTCAGTGTTAATTACCAGGTTTTATATCTCTAGTTGGCTGGCCCTTGGGTCAGCTGAAATGATTTGACATTGGTGCATGCCAGGTCCTGCCAGCCACGTGACAAATGGGTGGGAAAAGAGATCCCTGGGGCATGGTGGCTCACCGAGGCTGGGGCACATGGGCACCTGGCTGGAGATGATGGGTGCTTCCTTCCTAGAACTGGCCATCCAGTGCCAAGCCGCCTTTCCTAACCCGTTGTCTCCATGTCTCTAGTGGTGGGACATTGCTGACTGTGACTGGCACCAACCTGGCCACCATCAAAGAGCCCAGGATCCGGGCCAAGTACTGCAGCTCTGAAAGGGAGAACGTAAGTGGTGCTGGCTGGGGCTGGAAGCAGAGCACAAGGAGAAGGGGAATGTTGTCTGTGTGCAAAACAGGGCAGAAAGTGCATCCCTTACCCTTGAGGTGTGGTGGTGTAGAGAGGCTGAGGTCCAGGGGCTGCTGCCCCAAAGAAAGGCACCAATCTCTCTGCAGAGCCTCCAGCCGGATGCTGTCAGGAGAGGGTTGAGATCTCAGCATTCAGAAGTGGGTGGGAAGTTCATGGGATGTCTGTAGGATATTGACAGAAAGAGCCCATCCCCAGTCACATCTCACCTGCCTCCCCTTGCACACCCATTCAGACAGGAGTCTGTCTCTGCCCTGGGGTGGGGTGTGACGCCTGTTGATAGAACAGAACAAGAGATCCCAAATCTAAACCGTGGGTCCAGAGCCACTGCTTGCAGGAGACCCTTGTGGAGTCTGATCTTGACCTCGCTGTTGGGGTGGGTCTGACCTCGTTCCGTGCCTCCTGCAGAACTGCACTGTCTACAATGACACCACCATGGTGTGCTACGCTCCCTCCATTGACAACCCTGTGAAGAGCCCTCCGGAGCTCGGCGACCGCCCGGATGAGATTGGCTTTGTCATGGATAATGTCCAGGCCCTGCTCATCATCAACACCACCAATTTCGTCTACTACCCAGACCCTGTCTTTGAGCCGCTCAGCCCCACAGGGATGCTGGAGCTGAAGCCCAGCTCTCCCCTCATCCTCAAGGTAAAGAGTCTGTACCTGGGGGCAGCGGTAGGGACTTGTCCCTCTGTGGGGGTGGCATTTTGTCTCTCCTGGAGCAAACATTTTGACACGTTGGGTTTTTTGAAACATCCCCCATTGCATGAGAACTGACAGTCTCATTCCTTCTTCCCTCAAAGGGCAGGAACCTGCTCCCACCAGCTGCTGGTAACTCCCGCCTCAACTACACGGTGCTGATTGGAGACACTCCCTGCACCCTCACGGTCTCTGAGACACAGCTCCTCTGTGAGTCCCCCAACCTCACTGGCCAACACAAAGTCACGGTAAGTGCTGACACTGGGGCCTTTGCTCCTCGTGTCCCACGTGTCTCAGAATTTCAGTCTTTGTCCCACCATTGGCCCTGCTGCGTGCTCATCCTTGAATGAGGTCCAGATAATAGGTGCACATGCAGGAGTATTCTTAGGAGCCATCTTCCTGCTCCCTAGGCATCCCTCTTCCTAATTACATGTTTGATAGGACCAAATAGTTTGTCCCCTCCCCAGCACACTCAGCTTGGTGTTCCTGTGCCCTGGCTGGTGCTGGGTGCAAGGCAGGGGGATTCCCACCTCTTCCCCCCCGTGCTGGCACATGCTGTAAGGCGGGCTCCTTTGTTTGTGGGGTTGTAGCGCAGCGGTGCTCGCGCTCCAGGACTCTGCCATATTAAAAGGGACCCAGCACAGTCCTCCCCAGGCTCCCCATCCGTGGGGGAACTCGCTTTGCATCCCATCTGTTACTGTAATGTTGTCTGAATGAGACATCAAACTCTCTGCCTTCTCCACGTGCACTGGCAGCACGTGTGCTGCATGCCATTAAAGCTCCTTGCACTGCTCCGGACCAACCCCTGCCGTACCTGCGTTGTTCCACATCCTTTGTGCCATGGGCTGGGAATCACGCCCCACTTCCCAGCAGGGAGGGCTGCCTGTGGCACATATCCCCTGACCGCAGGTTCATTTTTTTCCCCCACTGGGGTGCAGATCAAGGCTGGAGGGTTCGAGTTCTCCCCAGGGACGCTGCAGATCTACTCAGACAGCCTGCTCACCCTGCCTGCCATCATCGGGATCGGTGGTGGCGGTGGCCTCCTCCTCCTCATCATCATCATCGTCCTCATCGCCTACAAGCGCAAGTCCCGCGATGCTGACCGCACCCTGAAACGCCTCCAGCTGCAGATGGACAACCTGGAGTCCCGGGTGGCCCTGGAGTGCAAAGAGGGTGAGGGATCCCTGTGCCGTCAGCATAGGGGTCTTGGGGGGGTTTCTTACTGCTCCAAGGCTCAGTGTGCTCCTACCCTTTCCCTACTGCCTGTCAGAGAGGGAATGGGAATAGGCAAAGCTGCTTTGTTAGTGGAAATGAACTTGTTTTAGGTGGGATTTGGGGATTTTTCCAGTTAAGAAGTTCTCTGTTTCTCCAAGTGTGAGAAAAGAGAGCAAGGAGGATAGAGAAAGCTTCCTGTGAGTGGGCAGGGGGTCTCTCATTATGTGACAGACAGATGCTGTGAAATTGGACAGAATTCCTTGTATGATACTGCTGATAAAACCTAATTGCCCATTATCCCCCTGAGCTGGCTCCAGAGGCCCCGACCCTGCCAGCCACAGCCACAACCAGCCTGGACGCTGCGAAGGAAGCAGGCACCAAAAACAAGATAATAAAAAGGGGAAAGAAAGACAAACCCTTTGCTCCCCCAAGTCCCCATCCCTCCAGATGCCTGCGGATGGCACTGGTGACAGGGAGAGGGGAGGGAGCTGGTGGAGGGGATGGTGTCTTGTCTTCCACAGCTGGCAGATAAAAGGATCTGCTTTTAATTAAAAGGCACAATCTCTTCCCTGCCTTTTCTCTTTTCTAGTCCCGCTAGTTACAGATAAGATAGCACGCCTTTCAAGCTGACGGTTTGTTTTTTCTCATCAGGCTGACGAGCCTGCAGTCCTCTGCCTGGCTTTCAGCTCCCTTTAAAGTGCTGTTAATTTGATTTTTCTGAGGGTTTTCTACCCCCACCCCAACCCCCTTCCCTGGTGCATCTCCAGGACTCTTTTCCCATCAGCTTTTCCCTGTAGGTGCAATTAAAGGTTCAGGACCCCCCTGGATCATGTTCCCCCGGGAGTCACAGCTGCCACTGCTGGGATCGGGAGGTTCCAGGGTGGGTGTGTTCAAGCTCTTCTCTCAAATTTAGGTCAAAAAGAAATGAGGGCAATCTTGTGGTTTAGGCAAACGTTTTCCCCAAGAAGCTCTGGTTTTGTTCAAGCCTTGCTGTTCCCCCCTGCCCCCAGCATCCCTGGGAGGCTTCAAGTGCTGAACAGGGGGGATTTGAGCCCCCCGGGACCTGGCAGTTCTGTTCCCAAATCTGCCACTTGATTTATTCTGGGGATGTCATCCCCACACTCTGCAGCTCAATTTCTCCATCTGTGAGATGGGGACAGCAATCACAGCCTGCCAGGAAGAGGAATGCTGAGAATATTCACGCCTTGGGGGGGTCCACCCATGGGGTGCTTGGGGGTGTGGTGAGGGGCTGAGTGCCAACGCAGTGTGCTGAGGCTCCAGGATGTGTCGTTTAACTCTGCTTTTCCCACCCCAGCCTTTGCTGAGCTGCAGACAGACATCAATGAGCTGACCAACGACCTGGATGGGGCCGGCATTCCCTTTCTGGATTATCGCACCTATGCCATGCGGGTTCTCTTCCCGGGGATAGAAGACCACCCTGTGCTGAAGGAGATGGAGGTGTGGGTCTGTCTGTCTGTCTCTGTAGTGTTTTGCATGGGGGATGTGCCCCTGCACAGTCCCTGCACGAGTCCCTGTGCCCCAGGGCTGGAGAGATGCTTCGGTTGGATGCTGGCCCGGCGTGGTGCATCTCTCCGCGTGGCAGCCGGTGCGGATGTGAACCGGTTGCCAAATGGTTACTGCGCTCTCTGACATTAATATCAATATTTATATTAATATCATTGCTGCTGTCATTTTCTACAGCACTTGCTTTATTCAATTGGGTTTGTTTGATGCCTGACCGGTTGCTCGTTTTTAGCAGGCTTGTCTGACATCGCCTGCATGCTTGGCTCCATTTCCCCGTGCAGAACCCATCCTTGGCATCCTTCCTTTGCTCCCCAAACCGGCTCCTCTCCTCTCCCGGCCTCCCCACCTCTGTTTAATTTAGTGCATGCAATTGCACAGCAATTGCTTCTCGTGTGCTGGGCTGCTGAGGCCACTCTTGATTAGAGGAAGGAGGGGGGTGACCTTCGCTTCCCCTCACTGCTGACCCAGCACAGTAATTAATGTCGACGTGGGCTTCACAATGTATTTAGGAGAAGTAATTGGCCCTGGTGCAAGATGCACGGTCACTAATTACAACACAACAAGCTCTTACCAACTGCAAGTGCACGTGCTGGTGTTGTACACCAGCATGGCTACGGTGTGGGCCCTGGCCTTCTGCCTGCTCTGTTTCCCCAGTCCCTAATCCCAGCTCTGGAGGGTGGTGGGGACCCTGTTTCCATGGATTTCCCCTTGCAGCTCAGGTTTCCGGATGCTCAGAGCCAAAGTAGGCTCCCTGGGGCACGGCCCTTCCTGTCTGTGCAGATGCCTGGCTCTCCTCTCACCTCTGCTCTTGCTCCTAAAGCTTTTCCCTAAAGAGGGAAAGTGGAAGGGGTATCAGAAAGGGTATCAGAGGAGGAATTTTGCATTTGCAGTGGCGCACTGGGTGGACTTTGTCTGCTTCCAGCTCCTAACTCAAAACATCCTGCTCGAGAGAGCACGCCAGCACAGCCTGGCCTGGGAAGCAAGGGGTTAAAGTTGCAAAGGGGGAAAAAAAAATCCCCAAAAGAGATTAAATAAAGCAACTACAGTTGTGTAAGCTTTGTATAATTTAATCAGGTTTGCTTTTATTTGTCTCTTTACTCAGAGTGTAACATTAGCTATTGCAAGTGACGGAAGGAAACGGCGCTTGCTCACGCACACTCTAATCCACAGCGAGCACCGGTACCAGCTCCCTTCCTCTGCAGGGTTTAGGGGCAGGCTGGTTGCTTTGTGAGAATTTAAGACTGATTAAATATTTAATTCAGTATTGTTCATTTATTTCTGCTAATGATCAACAAGTTAAACATGGGGGCGTAGAATTGACAAGGACTTGGTGAGAAACAGGGTTTTTGTCCATCTGGGAAGAGTATTTTGGAGAGGGAAGTTACAACTGTGAGGAATTTCACTGAACTGAAGAGCACCAATCCAAAGTTTTGATTGAAGTGGAATGATTTGATGTGTCAAAACCCTGTTCTTCATTTTGAGTTGGTGTTTTGAAATGAAAAGTGTTGTTTTGTCTCCAAATACCGACATGAAGCGATATTTTATGCTCATTCTCCCAGTCAGGAAGACAAGGGGGGGAATTAAAGAAAAAATTGATGTTTTACCACAGAAAGGTTTTTGTTCAGAGGAAACCATCTTTTCTAATGGGAAAATGGAGCATTGTAAAAATACTAATTTCTGGTAAAGAATGTGGTCAGGGCTGATCAGAGCTGGGCTGCTGATGGCAATGCAGAGGTGAAAGCATCCCAGCCCAATCCCTGCTGGGTTCTACGTGGCCAAGTATGGCCAGAAATAGACCTTCAAATGTCTCAGGAGTAAAGGGACCGTTTCAGGGTGTGTCTGGAGTGGGACAGAGCCAGATTTCTGCTATTATTTCCCTGTCTGAAGTCCATCCCCCCGTAGCCAGGCAAGTTTGCTGCTGGTGGAGCTCAGGGTTGAGGCTTTATTTGCTTTCTGTGCAATACCCAAAGCTCATGTTGCAGTGACTTGGGTGGGAATTGAGCTGCTTGTTAGCTGAAATTGAAAATTATAATTTGTGTGTGTGCTTGGGAGAGAAGGAGTGTTTGTTTATGGGAGGGAAGTGTGTTTATGTGTCTGCACACAAGTGAGAAAGAGTCTTTGTATGGAAGGGTGTGTATATATAGACACATATATATATATACACTGATGCCCTGAGACTGTGTTAACCTGATGCTGGGATTTTATAAACTACATAACACTTCTCAGGAAACTGAGACTGATCACCAAAGGGAAAGCCTGGTAGTAGGAAGAGAGCAAATCCAGCTGCTTTTTGACCCTTTTTCATCATTTCCTCTTGTGGGATTGAGGGCAAATTCAGGGCGTGGTTCAGCCCAGCCACCTTCTCGTCGCCCTCCCTGTCGTGCCTGTCTCTCAGCTTTGCTCTATCCCTGCAGGTCCAGGCCAATGTGGAGAAGTCCTTGACCCTCTTTGGTCAGCTCCTGAACAAGAAGCACTTCTTGCTGACCTTCATCCGCACTCTGGAGGCCCAGCGGAGCTTCTCCATGCGGGACCGCGGCAACGTGGCCTCGCTCATCATGACGGCGCTGCAGGGAGAGATGGAGTATGCCACGGGGGTGCTGAAACAGCTCCTCTCTGACCTTATTGAGAAGAACTTGGAGAGCAAGAACCACCCCAAGCTGCTCTTGCGGAGGTGAGTGTCCCCATGAGAGGCTGGAGCTGTGGGGCAGTGCCCAGGCACTTCTGAGCACAGGGACATGAGCTGGTGTCCTTTGGGGATGCCGTCAGTGATGGCTTTGGTGTTGACTGTGGCAGCGTGAGCACCGAGTCTGTGGTCAAGCATTTCCTTTCTTGTCTGCATGCAAGTATGAGAGGGATGTGGGACCACCTGGCCCCAGGCAGCTCAGGAGGCACCTGTGGGATGTTCTCATTCCAATTTGGCCTGTGTGGGCTCAGAAGGGGAGAACAAGGTGCTCGCCAGCTGTGCAGGCTGGTGCAGGGAGGGCACATGCTGGTGTCAGGCACTGTGGTGTGTTGTGTAGGTCACCTGGAGAAGGGAAGGTGCCCAGGTGGTCCCCTGCATCTCTCAGCATGTGGCACAGCTCTTGCCTTATCTGGTGGCTGCGTGGGTGCCTCCATGGGCTGGCAGCAGGCAGGAGTCCTCCCTTCCCTGCTGTCTCCTCGGGGCTCACCGCCTTGCCGGGCACTTGGGGGTTTTCCTGGGAAAGTCACTCAGATCTCTGCAAGCTGGGAGTCTCGCTGGGGCCGGGGGAAGTGCAAGCAGGAGGCAGCCTGCCAAGGCCTGCCGTGAGTCTGCCTGCCCCATCAATATTTAACGATAGCTCTGAGCTCTCCTTCATCACGGGCTGATGAATATTGAAAGATACACCAAGTCCTGCACAAAAACTATTAATAAGCTCCACTGGTTCAGCTCGAGGCCCTCCGTGCCATCTTCTCCCTTTGCACGGCATGCGGTGCTTCCCCATCTCCACCTCCAGCAGCCTGGTGCCACCAGCCTTTGGCGGAGATGCAGGGATGGCTGAGAGGCACAGGGCTGGCATGTCACCAGAAAAGCTCAAGAAACCCAGAGCATCTTTAAACATCAGCTGATGTTCATGGCATGGCCAGACTGGACAAAGTCAGGCTTTGTGTGCCTGGCCCTGGGGAACCACATGGAGAAGACCCAGTTGTGAGCTGGTCCTAGTTACATCCGTGCTGCCCATCTCACTAGGCACATGTCTTTCTTACCCTCTCTGCTTCATTTATCACATTACAAGGGTGCCCTTAATGTCTCAAAGCATCTCATTAGCAGTCAGAGGGGGTGTGTGGTGCAGACCTGTGGCTGTCTGGGAGTGGGGTGGGTCTTGGAGGTGCCAACCGCTGTTCCCCATCCCTCTTCCCTGAGTGCATTCTTAGGCTCTTCCCTTCCGATCATCCCTCCGTAACACCGGCTTTCACTGAAATATTTAGAAAGCATTTCCAGCTCCTGAAGTAAATCAATAAAATATAAATAAAAGGTATCATGAGGAGGCCGGCAGCAGCGGTGGCTGAGCCGTGGCAGTGGCACAGGGGCTGAGCCCAGCCTGCGCCAGTGTCCAAAGACTGTCAGTCCCCAGCCGCAGTCCTCAAGGGCCACTGCAGTTAGGACAGGGATAAGGTTCCCTGGCCAGCACCTTGCTTGTGCCTCCCTGAGTGATATTTAACAAAGAGACACGGTTCTTGAAGCCACGGCACAGAGTGAGTGGTGCCGAGGGCTGTGCTTCTCTATCTGTTTGATTAGCCCTGCTGTTGGGTGTGAGAGTGTGCTTACCGCCCAGGGCAGCTGGATTAGCATTGATCTAACTGGGGAGAGCTGTTATTTATTTATTTGGTTGTTGGATAATCCCCCCACTGCTGTGGCATCTGGCTCTATCATGGATAAAGACAAATATCCGCCAGAGCCTGAGTGGTGGCACTTCAGATAAGCATTGCGGGCTTGTCAGGTCCTTTCTAGGGCCAGGGAGGATGTTTGCTGAATAACTGCAGTCCACTCCTCCCTTGGCTTTCTCTCCACATCCCTCTCCTTCTCCCTTTTTTGTTCCCTGTGGTGGATTATTCTTTCCTGGTGGGGGCATGAAGCCTTCCCTTCCCTGAAGGCTCAGGTCATGCTGTCCTCAAATGGTTTAAGGAGGGCTGTGCTATTCCGGGGAGGGCAAAAAGGGCTAAGCTCCATTAACACAAGAGAAAACTTTGGAAGGGACCATATGACACTGAGTCAGCTTGAATAAACTCTGGGAAAGTGGATTTTCTGCCCCAGCCATCTGTTCATTGGGAACTTCTCCTGGCCCATCTGCTGGGCATGGCATTGCTGTTGGGCAGTGCATGGAATTGGGCAGTGGGACTCCTTCTGGTGGCTCTAACATTTTGGTTCCTTCTGGATTTTGTTTCTTGAGTCAACCATTTGTATTTGTTTCCCTGGTGCAAGAGGAATGCAGCCATGTCCGCGAGGTTATTAGTATTGCCCGTGCTTTCGGGACCATCTGCATTTGCAAGTGGCTGATCTGATAATTAAAGGGTGGATAAGCTGAAGAAGCCTAACTGGAGAGGGTCGAGGGACTGGCTGACATTTTTACTTTAAAAGGAGTGAAGACCATGTTAAAAATAATGGAGGTGTTAAGGGGAGTTTTAATCTTATGGCAGAGAGATGAGGTGCGATGCAGAGACGGGCATGGTAAGCTGCACCTGTAGGGTTGCACGGTTCACCTGGGTTTGATGTCATCCTCGGCTCCCTCCATGCCTCCATGTCCCTCTCTCTGCTGGTGTGGCACCTCCTGGCTGCAGTACCAGCACCCTGAGTTCCCCACATCCTGTTTGGACCCACCACTGAGGGATCCTGCTCTCCCTCTTGTGCATGGTCCCCAGCAGACACAGACAACTCCCCTGGGCCTTCCCTGCCATGCTACTTTGGAGCACAGTGACATCTGGATTTGGACTGTGCTTTAGGAAACTTGGGGCAATACATAGGTTTTCTCAAAGCAGCTTTGGCTCCTTCCTTCAACTTCGTATCCAAAAGTGAGAGGCATGGCTCAATTTTTAAATTCCTTTTGGAGCAAGTGGGTGCAGCACTGTACACTTGCAAACTCCTACATCACCACCTCACTCTGAGGAGACACACAGAAACCCTAAGCTTCTATGATCCAGGCATGGAAGGGTTAAATTCCAATCCTGGCACAATGTTTGTGTACCAAAAGTACATGGAAAACAGGTTAAGCTTCCAAACCCTGCTCTTACTCCTTCCTTCTTTAATCTCCTTGTTTTCAGGTGAATTAGTACTGGGGATAAGTTTGATCAAAAACATATTTGGGTCAAAGTTTCCAGTAAGTGGTGGCTTTAACCAGGGCCATGTACCAGTAGATGGTGGTGGTCAATGTCCTCTTGCTGTGCTGTGGGCCCTGGGCTTTGATGCTATAGAGATCAAGGGCTGCTTCGGGGGTTGCAGGGAAGTCCCATGTCACCAGCAGTGGTGGCCTGCATCAGGGCAGTGGCAGCACCGAGTGCACTGCAGGAGCAGAAGGCAACAGCAGCTCCCAGGTGGGGAGAGGAGCTTCCAGCTCGATCTGTCTTTGCCTTGCGACCTCGGCTCTTCCTTCGGGTTGTACTTTAGCTGGGGAGCTTGAGGTAGGTTTGGGGACATTGTACCTGGCTTGGGTGTGTCATACAATCCTCGTGTGGAGGGAGCTGCCTGGTTCCAATGGGATATCGTAGAAGAAACCCAGTTTACTGAAGTAGAAGGTACCAGGGAGATGCAGAAAGCTGCTCATCCCTGGGTGAAACTTCTGGTGGGACAGGGTTGGGCTGGATTTGTTGCATTTCTCCAAATATGCTGCAGACCAATTTACATTTCTCTCCTGGGGGGCTGCTGATGGGCAGGCTTTCCACTAGAGCTTGTGCTATCTGCTTGTGCCCCTTGCCTTGAGCCTCCTGGCTTTCCAGATGAAACGTTTTAAAGCCAAAAATAATTTAGCTACAGTCTAAGGGTGAGGTGGCAACTGGTGAGATCAGAGACCTTTAATATCCTCTGCTGATGGCTTTGCTCTCTACCTTCCCTACAGAACGGAGTCAGTGGCAGAGAAGATGCTGACAAATTGGTTCACGTTTCTGCTGTACAAGTTTCTGAAGGTGAGTTTGGGAAGGGATGGCAACCCTGTGTGGACAGGGACGTTGCTCCTGCCTGGCTGGGACAGGCAGCGTGCTACCTAAAGCCCCGTCTGACATGCTCCTGAGCATTGCTGCTCCCTCCCAGAGCAGAGATTGCTTCCCAGACCTCTGTTCCCATCCTTGTTTTCTGAGATGCGATTCTGGTCTCCTTTTTGGGAAGTAGCTGAGATTGGGAAATGAAATCCAGATCGGGATTGCTTCATGCATAGTGGGTTTGAGATTTTAACAATGGTGCCCTGAGGAAAGATAAATCTGAAGAAGCTCAGCTGAGTTGTGGAGTTGTCCCCATTCCTCTCTTCTTGCCTTTGCTTGTGTAACTCAGAAGGAAAAAGACCTGAGAGCTGATCCTTCTGTAGGCATGGCTGTGATTGGAGGCTATTTCTGCCTCTTTGAGTTGTAGTTTGATGAGTTACACTCTTCATGTAACACTACTGCTTTTCATTCATCTCCTCCATATTAAGGTTCTGTGGTAGGGAAATTGTTTCATGCAGGCATCTCACTTCTGCTGTCTCATCCTCTGCCCCTGTGGGGATGCGGGGCCTGTTGACAGCGAGGGACAGAGCTCTCCACTGCACCTGCATGAAACGGCAGAGCCTGTTAGCTTGAATTCACCTGTTTCCCAATTTCATGGGGGCAGCAGAAGAGGATGCCACAGTAAGCTCTGTTCGTAGCACTGGTGCATCTCCCTGTATTGAGAGCATTTATTCCATCAGCACCAGTGCTTCCAGCTGCTAGAGCTGCACCAGTGGCCATGCAGGTTACACAGCAGCACCTGCAGCCCATGGACCCCTGGCTCGGTCCTGCTGCAACTTTGGGATGACTCCAGTGGGTGAATGGCACCCGTGGTCCTGCCATTGGTTTGTCAGGCAGCAGAGATGCTTCTTGGGACCCTGCCTGGTGTCAGTGCAGTGAGGCTGGGTGGCACACAGCATTTTTTGTGGGATTCCATCCCTTATCAAGATAAAGAGGGTTTGAACCATTTCCAGCCAAGAGATGAGAGCGAGCAGGAGTCTGAGCAGAACTCAAGTGATCGTCAACGAGAGGTGATTTATAATATCACTTACATGCACTTGGCTTTTTGCCTCTGTCAAGGAATAGCCTGTATCTATACAGGCTAAAAATCTATCTGGCATGCTGGAGGTTGCTTGCCAGGGGTGGGAGAAGAGAAGAGCAGTGCTGGTCGTAGGGAGATGTCAAACCTCCCGCTGTCCCTTTGTGCCAGGGCTTTGCCCAGCAGGGCCCTTGCAGCACCAGTGCCTGGTGGGATCTGGTAGAACACTGGCAGAGGGCTCTTTGGGCTCTGTGGACTCGGTGGGACAGGCAGGAGTAGCTCTTCTTGTGGATAAACTCCCTGAAGGCTCCTTGAAGTGAACAGGGTTATGCTTTGGCTGAGCACAGCCTACAAATGCCCACAGCAGCGTTTGGGGATGTTGCATTTGTGTGCGTGGCCTGACATTCTTGGCCTGTCCCTGGCTGGACTGGGCCATGTTCAGAAGCTGCTTCGGATCAGCTCATGTACCACCGTTGTCCTGCTGTCCTTGTCCCCCTTCAGAGAGGCTTCTGGGCACCTGACCAGTTGTGGAACAGGTCTGAGGATGAGTCTGAGGATAAGGAGTAGCAGGTGAGAGATGTGGGGATGGTGGGACCAGGGCAATGCCTCTTTATAAAAAAGTCCTTGGCTACACCGTGACTTAGGCATGGGAAAACACCTCCAGTCTCTGGGTGGTAGCAACAGGAGAGACTTGTGATCTAGGTGCACCTTTACAAGAGAAACATACACAGAGGGCCTGGGTGAACTTGCTGGCTGTGAAATTTGTTATGCTGGGATTCATCTCCCTGGGAAGAGGTTGAAACTCCATTGCTTGAGTCACTTGAATTAAACTGGAAGAGTCTTGAGGATGTGCTCATGTCCTCTTCTGGGTCGGTCCCACCAGTGGAGACCCACGAGGCTGTTTTCACCTCTCTGGGCAGGTGGCAGCAAAAGCAGGAGACGCCCATGGAGTAGATGGAGAGTGTCACAGCAGACAGTTTGCCAGCAGGGAAAATGCCCCAAACTGCAGTAATTGTGCATGTAAATGAGGCAGACAGCAATGTGCCCAGCTGCCAGATCAGCTCTCAGCAAACCTGCCCCGAGCAGGGCAAGATGCACTGGGGTGAGGGATGGGGACAGGGGCAAGACAGACCCTCATGCCCAGGGCCAGCAGCATGGCGAGCCAGAGAGGGCTGGCGCTTTCAGGAGGACCCTGTAGCAGCATTTATCAGACTCTTAATGAGACACCTCAGGGAAAGGGAGATGGATAAATTGAGACAAGTGCTGAAAAATGCACAATATTAGGTGCCTGATGAGCTAGATCTAGTCAGTAAGACAGTTTGGGAATTAGCTGGCTCATCTCAGCCTGCTCCCAACATATCAACACGGGCATGTGCAGGGTGTCTGCAGCTGCCCTCCTCCAGCTCAGCTCGCAGGGAGAATCCCCCAAAACTCCCCTCAGTCAGATCCCCAGCAGTGACTAAACTGCATAAGGGCTGGCAGCCTGGGCACAGCCACATTTGGGGGGTAGGCTGCCCTTCATCAACCTGAGGGACCACCTGGCCACATCTCAGTGGTCTCCTCCTGTATTTCACCTGATGGAGTTCATCTCAGGTCAACTGCCTGGCCCTGGTTTCTTTGGTCCCTGTTCATTTTGTTGGTCAGAGATGATCCCTAAACCATCCTCATCTGCAGTGTCTCAGTGAGCTGTGACTCACAGCAGCATCTTGGCCCTGGTCTTTAAGAGCCGATGGGGACAGTGAGGTGTTGCATTTTAAGGGCAGGATCCACATTAGGAACAGATGGGGAAGCCAGTGTGGGAAAGATTGAGCCCACCTGTCTTGGTGTGGATCCCCAGAGGTGGGTGCAGAGCTGCAGATGTGGGGGCAGCAGCCTTGCCTTACTGGAGAGGGGAAAGCTGAGGGCTGAGACTGCAGCAGCCATGGCAGATGGACGCAAGAATCCTGCTCCATGCTGTCCTTCATCCACACCACTTCCACAGGCTTGGAACTTCCACAAGGAGTTTTTGCAAGCAACCAGAAAGGGCAATTTGAGTCTCCACCAGAACCAGAGGGGTAGGCTTGGGATGCCCTGGGACCCTGTGGCTCTCACCACTCTGCAGCCAGGCTCACCTTGCCAGGCAGCCAGTGATGCATAGCCTAGCACCCACTTGGGTCTCTCACTTTTCCAAGCTGACTTAATGAAGCCAAGTTTGCAAATGAAACATAATTTCAAAGACAGGCGTGTTGTCGGAAGGTCTGGGGATGATGTATGCCTGTTCCTGCTCGTTAGCAGCTGTCTCTTTAATTACCGCAGATGCTAACGAGATGCTAACAGCATATGGTGACAGGGAGAGCAGCCGCACTTTGCACCAAAGTACAATTTATTTGTGAGGCGGCCGGGAGGGAGGGTTGAAGGCTAGTGGGGTAAAATCTGCTGGGACTTCTTCCCATCCTCTCTGTTCCCATTGTACTCTTTTTTCTCCCTTAGGGCTAATCCCTGTATCTGGAAGGGCTCATTGGGATGCAGCTCAGGGGAGATGTTTAGGCCCTGGGTGAGGAACGGGTGCCCACTCCCAGCCCTGCTGTGCCAAATCCTGGCTCCAGGCTGGTTGGTGATTCCAACCTTGGCAGGTCCTGTACTGTTTTCAAATCCAGCAACCAGCATATTTCAGGGGGAATTGTCTGGTCCAGTTTCCCTTTCCCTTCCTCACATCTATGAAATATATGCTGATGTGGCTCTGTCTGGTGGCTAAAGCCGGCTCTGACTACAAGGCTTTGGCGGTGGAGATGCACAGGTGGCAAATCATTTAACTTCAGGCAGCCTCATTGCCTGGTCCCCTCCATCAGCTGGAGGCTCAGGGTAGAGTTGTCTGTGGATTTCTGCCTTGCTTTTCCTTCCCAGTGGATCTGGCTGGCTGTGCCCTGCTGTCATTTGGAGAAACCTCCTTTGACCTTCTCCCATGTGAGGCTGAGCTCCTGGCAGATGTCAGAACTGCATTGAGATACCTGGGCAAGAGCCCCCAGGCTGTCCCACTGCAGTGTGCCTTTTCCAGTCCTCAGGTGCTTCTCTTGTCTGGAGCAGCTCAAAAGACATATCTCATACTCAAGGTCCCCAAACCCAATCTGCTCTTCAGTAGACATGAATTTAACCTTTTTACCTCATCTTTGGGTTGCAGAATGAGCAGAATTTACCTGGAAGTGTCTGGAAACTCTGGGAATCTGAGCCTAGGGGTTGATAGACAAACAACTTCCAGTGGGCTTGGAAGGAGAGAGTGAGTTCCTTCACAGGATGAGTTTTACCGGGGACCCCCCTCCTTGCAGTCTTGAGCAAGGGATGGAGTTTCTTTATGATGCCATGTGTGGGGATTGATGCTGCAGGGCCACAGGAGACTTCAGGTGTGGTGGTGGTTCTTGAAAGGCAAAGCTGGTGCCTGGCACCTTCTAACTCCTCTCTCTCCTCTTCCCCATCCCCCTGTTCCACAGGAATGTGCTGGGGAGCCACTCTTCATGCTCTACTGTGCCATCAAGCAGCAGATGGAGAAGGGACCCATTGATGCCATCACAGGAGAGGCTCGCTACTCCCTCAGTGAGGACAAGCTCATCCGGCAGCAGATTGACTACAAAATGCTGGTTAGTGCAAGCAGAAGCCTCACTGGTACTGGTGCTTGCCTGCACTGCCAGGTCCAGCTATTTAACAAGATCTTGGAGGCACACAAAATACTTTTAGAGAGAGTTTTGTCCCTTGCTCTCTCCAGCATTCCTAGGATGCCTCTTGCCCTGTCTGAATGGTGCCCATCTCAGACAGGGTCAGAAACAGGGCTTTTCCTTGGCAAGGTTTGCTCTTGCTGTGGGCCCAAGGAAGCCAAACATGAACTGAATCCTTGCTCTGTATCTCTCTGAGGAAATGCCCTGGCAATGACAGGTTTGGGTGAGAGATGCTGTTGAGCTTATGTTACATGGAGCAGCACATGGTTCATGTTGGCTGGGGATTGAAGTTAGAGCTTTGAGGTTACTGCAGGAGATGGAGAGATACTTCTCTTCCTTCTGAGTCCTCTCCTCTGTCCAGACCCTTCCCCTGGCTGAGCCTGCAGCTGGTTCTTCACATGCAGCTCAGTCTCCCCTGGGATGGTTTGGGAGTGGCGTGTGCTTGGGCATTGCTCATTCTTGACAGGCTTTGGTGCATTGGGCATGGTTTGCTGGCCAAGGATTCCTTCACTGACATTCTGCTCCTTTTCTGGGAACTGGAGATTTGAGAGTGGCAGGGAGAGGTGGGGAAAGGGGAAAGGGGAGCAGGAATGTGCCATGTGGCTGCAATTCCACAGCAGCCCAGGTGAGAAGACAGGGCCTGTAGACAGCTGTAGCCTTGTGTCCTTGGACCTGCCTTTGCAGCCAGTGTGTCACAGCCTCTCACATGAGCTTTTCTGACCCTGTGCAGACCCTCAACTGCGTGAACCCCGAGAATGAGAATGCCCCAGAGATCCCTGTCAAGGTGCTGAACTGCGACACCATCACGCAGGTGAAGGAGAAGCTGCTGGACGCTGTCTACAAGGGTGTGCCCTATTCCCAGCGACCCAAAGCTGGAGACATGGACCTGGGTAAGAGAGAGGCCAAGCACTTCCCTGTGGGGAGCAGAGGTGTGACTAAGAGCAGAAGCACCAAAAAATCTGTGCAGGGCAGGAAAATCAGCATGTCCTACAGGAGCACATCTGTACTTGTTCAGTCCACTTTGCTGTGCTGCTGGCACTGACTGTGTGTGGGAAGCCCTGACATGGAGAGTGTGGATCCTGCCAGTAGAGGGGATGGGGATAAGAGCCCCCTTGGCTCTGACTGGGGTCTGAATTGCAGGCTTGAGGTGTCTTGAGGTCCGAGGAGGCCAGTAATAGTTGAGAGCAGTGTTAATAGTCCTGTTTCTAAAGGGGAGACAAGGGAATGGAGAGGAGCAAAGGTAATGGTCACCAGCATCAAATTGATGCTGTCTTTCCTAGAATGCTTGGATTTGCCCAACACACTGAAAGTCATCAGCCCTGGGGCTCAGAAAGGGTGGGAGGGCTCTTTAGTTGATGTCTGGAGACTGTGCTCCTACCCTTGCCTTAGCTTTGTGCTCCTATTTTCCACTAACCATGGGCCCTTCTCCCTCATGGGAACAGAGTGGCGGCAGGGCAGGATGGCCCGGATCATACTGCAGGATGAAGATGTCACCACAAAGATTGACAATGACTGGAAGAGGCTGAACACCCTGGCCCACTACCAGGTAAGGCTGTCCGTGACAGAGGACACTGAGTCACCAGCTGCTTTGAGCTTGAGCATCTTTTCTCCCTCCTCAGCTTGGTCAGGGCCTGGGCTCAGCCTCCAAGGCCATGGCCAGGAGGTCGGCAGTCACTTTCCTGCCTTCACCTCATGTTTATGGGTCTTTTAAATGGGACATTTCCAGGGTTCATAGGGGCTGTTTCCCACTCTGACCTTACTCTGCCTTTTTCATGCTGAGCTTTTTGGTGTGCTGCTGTTCTGCCCCTTCCCCCAGCTGTCACAGAGATAGGTCAGGCTCCTTTGCTGGAGGTGACATCCCTGGGGTGGGTGGCAGCGTAGCTGCATCCCTCTGGGGCTGGTTTCTCCCCGTGCTGGGGCTGTTCCCCTGTGTGTCTCTGGTGTGGCAGCCTGCTCAGCCCATCTCTCCCTGCAGGTGACGGACGGCTCCTCAGTAGCCCTGGTGCCCAAGCAGAACTCAGCATACAACATCTCCAACTCCTCCACCTTCACCAAGTCCCTCAGCAGATATGGTGAGTGCACAGGGGCATCCTCCTCTGGGCTGGCAGGGGAGGTGGCACTGGGCTGGGCATGCAGATCAAGGCACAGGGCAAGTGAATATAACTGTAACTCATGTGAACAAAGTCCTCCAAACTCCCAGCTCTCCTGCACCACGCTATTTATTCTGGTGCTGGAGAGGGAGCAGGTGCCCTCAGAGCCATCCTTCTTTTCAGTGTGTTGGACTCAGGGGAAAAAGGCAAATGTTAGATGGCTGCTGTTAAGGGATCCCTTCCCTTTTATTCCCCTGAAAGCTAATTAAAATAGGCACAGAGGCACTTAGCACTTAAAAGAGCAGAGTTGAAGACTCCCACGGATGTGCTGGCAGGTATACTTCAGCTTTGCTTCGGAAGGGAATAGTGTGATCAGCTCACACTGGCACAGGAAGCATCTGTGGTCCTAGTATTTGAGTGCTGGGAGCAGGACAGGCTCTGCGGGATTCCTTCCGTGGTGGTCCTGGCCCCTGCACATCAGCCAGGCTTGCATGTGGCCCAGCAGGCTGTGAGGACAATCCCCGGCAGAGCTCCCAGTCCACGGTGGCTGCAGAGGCTGAATCCCAAAGCTCCTGTGGAGGGAAGGGGAATGATGGGGCTGGTGGCAGGGTAGGAACATCCCCTGTGCTTGCAGAGAGCATGCTGAGGACAGCCAGCAGCCCCGACAGCCTGCGCTCGCGGACCCCCATGATCACCCCCGACCTGGAGAGTGGCACCAAGCTCTGGCACCTGGTGAAAAACCACGACCATATGGACCAGCGGGAGGGTGACCGGGGCAGCAAGATGGTCTCTGAAATCTACCTGACCCGTCTGTTAGCCACCAAGGTATGACCCAGAGCCCCAGAGCTGATGCCTGGCTTTTGAAATCTGAGCGGGAAAGGGTAGTAGTGATTTGGGTTGTCCTAAAGTTGGGATGGTTTTGTGTGTTGAAACCCTCGGTGAATATCCTGACTGGATTTTTTAATTTGCTTTTTGTACCTGTTGGTGTTTTTACTGTTCCCTGTATCCTTGAGCAGCTGCTGGTGTGCAAAGCAGAGATGCCCTGGGGTAGATGCCTCTTTGGTGTTTGGGATAAAGCTGCAGAATTGGTGATGTGGGAAGGGTGATTTCCCCAGGCATTTGGCATTGCAGCAGGTTCCATTCCCCTCAGCACATACAAAACTTTTTTGTTTTGTATGGTGGTTTTCTTTATATACTTTTAGCATGCCAGATCATACAGTGAAGGAGATACCTCATCACTGCAGTGTCTGTTTCCCAGTATAAACCACTGAGAACCAGTAGGGTTACACAGACTGTACTGTGCTGCTCTTCCAGGTGTAGGAATAGAATAGAAATTGGTTTAGAGGCTGACCATTAGTTAAAGAGTCGCCTCTCTGCTGGCACGGGGTATTGCTGAGCAGCCTTTTCTCTTTCTCCTCTTCAGGGCACCCTGCAGAAATTCGTGGATGACCTGTTTGAGACCATCTTTAGCACAGCTCACCGCGGGAGCGCTCTGCCCCTCGCCATCAAATACATGTTTGATTTCCTGGATGAACAAGCTGATAAGCATCAGATCAATGATTATGATGTCAGGCACACCTGGAAGAGTAACTGGTAATGGAGAAAGACAGTGGGCTGGGGGGTGGGCTAACAATATCACAGCTTCCAAGCCCTCCCACAGGGAGCAGAAATATGTACCTGGAAATGATCCAGGAAAGAGAGGCCCATATCTCAGTATTTCGGGTGTGGGTAAATCCCTTGCATGCCTTCCTTCGCAGAAAAAATCCCAGGAATGCAATGCTCCCTCAGCCCTTGCCCAGATCCCAAGCAGCACGCTCCCCCTGACGGCTGCAGTCGCCGAGGGCCACAGCAGCTCCGCTCCCATCTCACCTTGGCCTCTCCATCCTCCGAGCTCCTCCAGGGATGCCAGCCCCAATTCTCATCTGCGCTGTCCTGGAGGTGTTTCCACACCTCTCGCTGTCGCTCAGCTGTGCCCTAACAAAGTCAGTCCAGCTCTGTGTGCACATCCTCGCTGTCCTTGCCGCAGAGCCAGCCCCTGCTCTGCTAATCGCTGCCTGAACATTGGGGCGGGGCGGCTCATGAGCCCTCCTGGGTGCTGTGCTGGGGCCAGGGCTCTGGCAGATGTTGGCTCCTTAGCCCCCTTTGGCATTTTTCGTTTCTGCTGCCTCACTGATTTCATCTCTCTGATCTTGCCGTGACTGGAGACGGGTGCGTACGTTCCCCGTGTCTGGCATTTGTTAAATGGCAGCCAAATTGCTTTTGTGTAGTTCAGTAACTGTTTGCAATTAGCAGGGCAGGAAAAGAAACATTTTTAAATGGAGATGTGAGAACGTGGAAGTGCTTGGAACTGATTTATAACTCAGCTTCCTATATTAAAAGAAGGAGTGAAAGGCAAGGGAGGAAAAAAGCCCCACTCTTCAGGGGCTGGGCACGCAGGCTCTTGCATACTAATGCCTGTGCTTATCTCTGGGCGCTAATTCGAAGTGTGGAGCTAATTTCTCCAGGCCATTCCCTTCACAAATGAAATATGTACATGCACCCAGTACCCTCATTAGGAAAGTCCTGGGGAACGAAGTGTGTTTTGTTTAAGATAAAAGCATTCACTGAGTGTGGGTGCTGAGGGATGACAGAGCGGGGAGGATTTCTGGTGGGGGAGGCTCTGAGGCGCTCCTGGGAGAGGAGAGGGGCAGCAGGATTGGGAAGAGGAGCTGTGGAGGGTGGCACGTGTGTCAGTGTGCAGCAAGCAACCAGTCGATGGCTCGCCAGGAGACCTGCTGTCTCTACAGCTGAGGGCTTTATTTCCAGCATCTGAGGCTGCCTAAATTTTCCTCCGGTGTTAAATGTGCTAATGAGTCCCTTGAGGAGTCCAGTTAACTCCCTTCTCCGACACGGGAGATGTGTGAAATGCCACACAGTGCCTTCGAAGGGATTATTGATGTGAGAGAAAGGGACTGTGGCTGGTTTGACCTGTGGGCTCAGCAAGGTCTCTTCAGTGTGAGTGAATCCTTGGAGGAGCCACAGATCTGCCCTGCTTTGCCTTTGGAGATGCTGGCAGTGCTGAGGAATTTCTTCACGGAGAACTGTGGCCTTGTGGGGGTGGGCAGGGGGGAATGGCCATTTACCCAGGATGTTTGCAGTCCTGGAATGCTGGGAAAAGCAGCCTACCCAATTCTGGGTCTTGGGGAGCTCCTTCTCCCCAACTGGAGGTGCATGTGTGGGCCAGCTGCCCTGCAGGGTGTGGTTCAGGTGCTGACTCCTGTTTCTTTCATCCCTCAGTCTACCTCTACGTTTTTGGGTGAATGTGATTAAGAACCCCCAGTTTGTGTTCGACATTCACAAGAACAGTATTACTGATGCCTGCCTATCCGTGGTGGCTCAGACATTCATGGACTCCTGCTCAACTTCTGAGCACAAGCTAGGAAAGGACTCTCCCTCCAACAAACTACTGTACGCCAAGGACATCCCCAACTACAAGAGCTGGGTAGAAAGGTGAGTAGACTTAGCAGTAGCTGCTTGCTTCACCTGGGGGACTTGCAGGGGTTGCTCATGGATGTGGGGAATTGGGTTGTTGGGAGGGCTCTGTTGGGAGGGCAGCTGACTGAAGCAGGACTGTACTAATGCTTGCAGAAAGCGATCCTCTTGTTTGGGGGATGTTGCTTTCTCACGATTGTCTCCTGGAATGGGTTTGCAATGACTGTTTCACAGAGCGGTTTATGACTTGCTTAAGGGGTGCTAAAAGCAACCTCCACTATTAGGTTGTCTGATGTTTTCTGTTGTAAAAACTTGGTCTGTAACAGGGAATTGCTAACATCTCCCTTGATTGCTTCTGAAGAGTAGTGAGAACTCAGCCTTGGACTACAGAAGTGCCTATTTTGTACCGCAACAATACATGCAGGTTTTGCTGAAATGCTTGAAAATGATAATTTCCTGTCTCTCATCCTTCAGTACATGTCACCTGGGATCCTGATGAGAGTACATGCTCTGAGGCAGTGCTCAGGCTGCTGTCTCTGTGCTGAGGAGCAGGGAGAGGAGCAGGTCCCCTGACGCCTTCCAGCACCCTCCACCTTCCCTGTTAGCTGAGGAGAGATGTCCCTCTGTCCTGCTGAATTAATGTAGTGCTAAGTTTCAGGGCTTGAATGAGAGTGATTGCAAATTGATGCACTCAGGCATAATGCTGTGTTTAGCTGTGTCCTTTTGGGAGAGAAACCTAGGAGATGTCCTCCAAAGCCCTCCAAATAGAGCTACTGTTAAAATGTTGCCATCTTGTGAAGTGGAACTTAAAAACCAGCAGATTTCAGGTTGCAGATGCAACTTTTCCTTTGTGGTGACATGCTGGGCTAAAGATTTTTAACTGAAGGCCCTTTTTCAGCATCTTGACCAAATACAGAATGAACCAAATGAAGGATGTCCAGACAAGAGTAAATGTCACGTTCTCTGGTTTGTAAGGATGGAACTCTGTGGCCTACATCGTCCTTGGGCACTCACTTGTACGCAGATATTTTTGTTACATCATTGACATGCCTGGTGTTTTGCAGGCAAGTACAAAGACAAACTTTTTCCCTCAAGGAAGGTAGGGCTTGGATCAGAAGAAAAGGTGCCCCTGAAATACGATGCCTGAGATGAGAGATGAGCTGCATTGTAATAGGAGGAAGTTCTGTGCATGGGGCTGGATGGGGCTTTGGAGTGGGGTCCCGTAGGAACCTCACAAGCTTCATAAGGTGAATTTCTCTGACCTTGCCATCTCCATGACAAAAATATTCAGCTCTGTGTATGTGCCTGGAGGAAAAATGGCATAAAACCATTTCAGAGTTAAACATTGGTCTAGACATTCTGCATCCCTGGGGAGGAGGTGGGAGATCTCAGTGGTGACAGATGTTCCTGCCAACTCTTACCTCCGGTATGGTCCCAGAGGCAGGCAAGCAGGGGGCAGAGATGTCCTGTGCAGGGGGTGACTATGTCTACTACTGTTCCTCTACTGCAGGGATTTATGGCATAATCAGCATTTCTGGCTTTTGGCACAGTTATCGTCGCAAAGCTTTGCAGAGGAGGGATGGGAGTGGTGCCGGAGTGGCTGAGTGGGACTGCCAGTCCCAACAGCAGGTCTGTCTGCTGCTGTGGCTCAGGCACCAGCTGAAAAAAGGGCATCCTGCCAGTCTGAGACAGGAATAGCACAGGGAAGGGCTTAGGAAGTGGGGAACCTGGGGAAACCCAAGGGGACTGCTGCTGGCATGTTAAGTGTCATCTGGAAATGGTCAGTGTGATTGGAATCCTGGTCCATGTGAGCCATGCACGCTTGTATTGAAAAATGATGGTTTCTTCCCAGTTTATGTGTCATGATAACACCTGGAATATGGAACTGCTGCTTTAGGAGATGCCACTCTGGGGTGATCTCTCCAGGGGTGTAGGAGATGCCTGGTTTAGTCAGAGGTCCTCACCGCAGACCACTGCACTCCTGGCAGTATCCAGGAATTCTTTTGCATCATTTTCGGGGTGTGAATGAGCCTCTTTGTAAAAACTGCCCAAATAGTTTATTGCTAGCTGAGTTCAGTGCTGTGGGATGGAGTGGATCCTCATATTCATCTCCTCAAGTGGTCTTGCTGCCATCTGCTCCTATCCAAGTGGTTCAGTGGTGTTCCATCTCAGCGTTCAGCTGATGACAGTAATGATGCTAATCACTGTACCAGAAACTTCACTGAGTGAGGAGTCTTGAGAAGCAGAGCAAACCTGGGAGAGACTGGCACTCTATTTCCAGGTGGTAATGCTGGTAATGCTGCTCCCTGGGAGCAGCCAGGGCTTGCTTGCTGTAGGGTTTCTTTTTTAAATGAGGCCTGTGGACACAGCTCTGGTTTCCAAAAAGTCCTCAGCAGCCAGTCCACTCATGTGTATGCTTGGTGTAACTTTCCTGCAGTGGGATGCTGCAGCTTTGTCCTCTCAGGGTTGTGATGAACAGCATCCTGCTGGATATTCTGTTTTTCCACTACCACAGCCATGCGTATCGCTGCAGGGGCAGGATGTCACCTTGTCTTGTGCTCACACCCCAAGTATTTAATTGAATGCAAAGGGGCATTTGGGGCTTTAGGGACGTGGTGACTTTAGGGGAGTAGTAGCAAAGCCTTGTGTGCTGCTGCAGGTGTGGAGAGTCCTGGAGCACGTGGTTTGGTGGCAAAATATGTCAATGGGATGGGAAGGACAGGAAATGTGTCATTTAGGAGAGGGTGGAGAATCCCTCAGAGCAGCGTCTCTTGGCTTCTTAGCATGATGAACGGAATTGGACTGAGCTGGGTGCTGTTCCGTTGGGACCGTGTTCCTGATGGTGCTGACTGCTCCGTGGGGTGCTCAGAGACCTCTTGATGAGCAGTGTTATAGTGGGTGATCATATGTCACTGCTTGGAGGCAAGATGCTCTTCACTTCCCTTTCCAGCGGCTGTTCTCTGTTCCCCTCGTGGCGGGGACTGACCCCCTCCTGCCTGTCCCTATTTCTGACCCACTCCCCTGTTCCTCCCTTGCAGATATTATGCAGATATAGCTAAAATGCCAGCGATCAGTGACCAGGACATGAGCGCGTACCTGGCGGAGCAGTCGCGGTTACACCTCAGCCAGTTCAACAGCATGAGCGCCCTGCACGAGATCTACTCCTACATCACCAAGTACAAGGATGAGGTAAGAAGTGGTGAGGAAGAGTCAGGCCTGAGCTGCCACTTGAGTCCTTTTGTCCTTGTTTCTGCAGTCCCCTGCCTTTTCCTATAGGAAAACACACCATGAAATGTGGATTAGTAACATATTCCATGTCTGTGCTTGGGCTGGTGGAGAAGGAAAGGTATGGGAGGCATGAAGTCAGGTGCTGGAGTAGGCAGTGCTCATTCCCCACATTTTCTGCAGTGAGTAATGTGGGAAACACCTATTTTTCTATACATTTGGCACATGAGCTCCATGAGGCTGCAGAGTTCCTGGCATTGTCAGCGTGCCTCCCCTATCCACTGCCACCAATCCAGCACCTTGGTGGTACCAATGCTGTGGAACTCTGCAGGTGGTTGGCTCCACTCCCCAGGAGTGTTAGAGGATGTGGTGGCCTCTCCAGTGCTTGTTTTGTGAGCGTCAGTAAGGATGGTTAAGAACTCCTCTGTTGTAATTTCTACAAATTAATTTCTCAAAGCTCTGCTCAAATCCACAGCCTACATCTTATTAAAGCAATAAAATATGTAACTACAGTAAAATATGGGTCTATACACATAGCATGATAATGCAAGTTTTATTGTCCCAATAAAGGGGTTTGATGACTATATTTGAATGGTGGCTTATTTAGGTGACAGAGTGCCAGAACATCTTCCCACTCAGAGCCAGGAGAGGAAATGGGGTGCCTGTCGTACCATGCAGCAATCTTGAGAGGCTTCTTCCAGTGCCTCTTTGAGGTGTCAATTTAAGGGGTCCATGGGCACGTTGTAGCAGACCTGGCCCCTGGGTTTAAGGTCAGCACTGGGATTGTGGTGGCCAACACCCTATGGAGCTCGGTGCTTTACAGGAGGGAGCGGGAGGAGGAGGTCCTGGCTTTCCTGGTGCTTGGGAAGATGCTGTGGGGTGGTCCCCATGCAGCTGGTGACCATGCTGGTGGGATCTCTATGCCACTCTTTAGATGACTTTGGATGGCACATCCAGGAGGCCCCTGCAGCTCTGGGTGGTGGGTTGGCCATGAAGGGGTTTTGGGGCTTTGCAGTTTGTACACAGCTCTGTGGCTCCCAAGAGCGTGGAAATGGAGCAGACTGGAGCATCTAGATCTGCTGTGGTCCAGCTGCCATCTCTCAGGCGTCATCCAATGCTTGCTTCCCCCAAGCTAAAAGTACCACAAGCCTTAAAGAAATCCTCCAAGCCCTGGGTGAGCTCATGTGAGATGAACCTGTGGCATTAATGAGCTGCTCTTTAGGGGCACAGGTCCTCTTCTTGCCTGCTAACAGCAGCCTGACATCTGTTGAGTGTCTTGCCGTTGCCCGCTCTCTGAGCATCACAAGTGTGTTCACAGCTCTCAGGAACTTCTTTTATTATTTGTAATGGGATTAATAAATCGCAGCTGTTCCCTTTGTTTGTTTTCATTCATTAAGCACAATTATATGCAGCCCGATTGCACTCTCTTTGATGCAAAATGGGAGAGAATAATTTTTCCTGTTGTTCAGTGCAATAATATGCTGTCATTGGCTGTGAATGAAAATCATAATTAATTTTCATTTGGGTACTTGCATCTTGGTAATCAGTGGTCCTGGCTCCTTACAGCAGGTGACAAACCTGGGTCTCTCTACACTCAGTGCAGGTTTCCTCTGGAAATGGAAAGTCATTGTTTCCATAAGGCTGAGATAAGAGAGGAACAAATAAATGCATGGGCAGTTTGGGAATCTTTTGACACCTCAGCATCCCAGGATATACAGCTGTGTGATTGGGAGAGGCAGAGGAGGCAGGTGGGGGGATTTGCTCCTCTCTCACTTCTTGGAGCTATCTCATTTGGTTCCAGCTCAAGCACCTTTCAGGCACGTGGGATTTTGATTTCTGTGTGAGTGTCACTATAGGTATTTTACTCTGTGTGTAGCATGAAGGCTGAGAGCATCTGTGGAGATGGATGGGGGGGAGTGTCCCCAGTAGCAGGTTTGTGGCAGAATCTATGATTTCTTGCCAGTCCAGCTGCCGCCCTGGGTTGTTGCCGCCAGGGGAGGTAAATCAGATGTGTCCAGCTCTTGCCAGTGATTCTTCCCCTCCTCAGGAGCTGACACCAGTGCCCACATGCAGCTTTCCCTTTTCTTGTGGGAAAAGGCTCCCCATCAGGCATCTCTAACTGCCCCAGGAGACAGGCCCAGCCTGGTCCTGCCCCAAAAAGCCTGAGGGAGACCCAGTCTGTTGGTGGCCCAAGGCTGGTTGTGGCAGTGTGGTGAATGTTCCTCAGCATGCCCTGCCTGCCTCTCCGCAACTCGCTGGCACTGCAGCAGCTCTTAATCAAAGGGAGCTGATTCCCCATTAAGAAGTTACCTGTAGGGCTCCTGATGGACTTTGCCTGCCTCCTAGTCAGTCTATTAATTATACAACAGTTTGTTTCCAATTATGCAGCCAATGAAATGGTTAATCAAGTCCCCTTTGACGGATGCCTCGATATTTAATTGCAAAAAATTTGCTCTCTCAACTAGCTCACCCGAGGAGATGAGATTTCTGTCAGGTTTGTTTTTTTAAATCAGCTTTTCTGCTCTGCTGGCATGATGTTAGTGAGACGAGACTCCCGGCTGCTGGGAGGGCAACTGCCCCTTTGTTTTACTGCCTTTTCCCCACTCTGAGCCTTGTCCTCTACCTTCCTGCTGCTGCCAGTCCTTCTCCAGCGCTGGGGGTGTGGTGAATTCCAGCCCAGGGCAGGGGACTGTCCCTCCACCCTCCAATCTGTCATCCTGATCAGCAGCTTATTTAGAGAAAGGGAGGAAAGCCATTCTCAGGTGTCTGTGGGTGCACTCCTTGAACAGGACTGAGGGCTCCCAGGCTTTGCTGGTGCATCTGTCTGATGTCCCCAACACCGCAGTGTCCCCCAGATGTCTACCCTGGGGAGAAATGAGACAGGTTTTAACACTGCTGGCAGCTGAAGCCTGGTGGATTTGGTGTTTCTGAGCTTGTGGAACCAATTCATGGTTTGATTGTGGTCTCTGAAACACGGCCCCTGCTTCTCTAAGGATTGTTAGTCACAGATGTGGTGAGAAGGTGTTGTTGGCTTGGATTTGGGGTTCACCCTCTGCTTGACTGTGTTTTCTTCATTTCTCCATGGTCAAGTTGGGTTCTCATTAGTGTCAGGCAGGTCTCTGGTGTTACTGCAGCCCCTTGGGGATCCCAGCAGGCCCAGTTTGTGAATGGCACCACTCAGAGCGACATCTTCCACCTCGCACTTCCTTTGGCCCCACTGGGGGACAAGTCTACTTCCCACGGGGCCACATCCCCATGGCCCGATGCCATCAAAGAGCCAGCGGGCAACAAGGAGCTGCTTTGGGCAGGAGGGCACCTGCTCACCATCTCCCCTTCCCTCTCTCCCCAGATTTTGGCTGCGTTGGAGAAGGACGAGCAGGCCCGGAGGCAGCGGCTGCGGAGCAAGCTGGAGCAGGCGATCGACACAATGGCCTTAAGCAGCTGAGAAGGCAGCGGTGGCGTCAGTGTCCGGCAGCGGGGGCGGCAGGACGGACAGAGGGACGGAGGAAGGACCGGCCAGCGGCAGCCGTGGGCACAAGACTTTGGGGCTGGCAGCGGTCGGGCCCGCGGGAGCCGCCGCGCCTCCGCACGCTTCCCACGGACAAACACGGAAACCTCGCGCTTTAGCGGAAAAACCACAAATCCCGGCCACAGCAGCAGCGTCGATAGAACTCCCTGACCCACAGACAAACCCCCCAGTCCAACCGGGATGCAGCAGGGACCTTGCAGAGAGGGCAGAGGAGAAGGGGGTCGCCTGCCCCATGGACCTGCTGGGCATCCCTTGCCTGGACAGAGCCCCTGAGCCCACGAGGAAGGAGGGTCGGGACCGCGGGGCTTTCTCGGATGGCGTTTGGATGTTGTTGTTACTTTGGTGAAGGGAGGGTGGGTGGGCTCCTATTTTTACTGTACTTGACTTGCTCTCCCTTCCTTCCCCTCAGCTGTCCACCCCCTCTCTTCCTCATCCTCCTCCTCCTCCTCCTCCTCTCTCTTTTTCTGTCTCTCCCCCCTTCTCTCTCTCTCTCTGGCCTTCTGCCACTAGTGTTAACTGCTATATTTGCACAATTTACACGAGACAAACAAAATTTTTAATTTAAAGGAAAAAAAATTATAACAAAAAATGGGAGGGGAAAAATATTCTAAATTTTTTGCAACAAACTAACAGAAACGATTTTAAGAGATAAGCTAAAGGACTGATGCTGGGGAGATTTGGGATGGGAGCTTTAGGGGTGGGCAGGAAAGGGAGAAATCCCTGAGCTTTGATATTTCTAAAATATGTCCTGTGCCATGTTTTATTTGAATGTTGTTTAGTGCGAAAAGAAAATTGAAGAAAAAAAAGTTGGGAGTTTTTTTAGCTGGATAGATGCTGTTATTTTAATGCTGCTGAGTGGTTCTGGAGGTCACAATCAGAGAGGAAGGGCGATCCCAAGGCTGGTTTTTCTTTTCCTGGGTGATTGCTGAGGGATGGTGGTGTTTTGTTGAGCTTGTCTTTGTTTTCCCGGTCCGGTGGCCATGGGGTGGTCCAGGCAGTGCTACCTGTCCTGGGATGGTGCAGGGTGGAGGATGGTTGTGGGGCCTGGGGGGCTGTCAGGAGAGTTTATGGAGAGCCAGCCTGGCTTTTTGTGGCAGATTCTCTGGCACTGGAGCAGCCTTAACAAAGCCCCTTTATGTTTATTTTTCCCCATCATCTTTTTGTGCCGATGCAGGGGAAGAGCCCAGATCCCTGGTGAAAGGGAAGGCAGCTCCTCTGCATCTCCTGGCTGGGATTCCCCTGGCAAACCCCACTGGGTTCCCATTCCACAGAGGGACTGGGACGCTGGCTGCCACAGGGCTGTCACCTGCTCTTCCACCTGGGGAGCCCAAACCTGTGCAGGACCTTCCACCCAACACTGACCTTTCTTTCTCTGTCTTTTCCTTCTTTCTCCCCCTTTCTCTCCTTGCTGTCACCCCATCTCCCCTCTGCTGCCTCTGCCCTGACAGGGCTTCGCTGGAGACCTGAGGTCTCTCCCTCAGCTGCCCCCTTGGAAATGTCAGTTCCTTGTGGGTTTGTGCTTTCCAGAGATGAAAAGGTGCTGAATGCTGCCGTGAATGGCAGCAGGTGACCAAAAACTTCCCAAAAAAAAAAAAAAAAGAAAAGAGCAAAACCCTTTCCTTTTCTGTACTGAGAACTCCTGTCACTGCCCAGGCCACGGCACACGGGGCCACACTCTGCCAGGAGCGGATAGCTGTCGAAATCCAAGTGGAGAGAAGCCCAGCTGATTTCTGTCCATTCCCTTAAATTGCAAGTTAAGGGGGGGAGAGGGAGAAATAATGAAGTTTTTAATTAAAAAAAAAAAAAAAATAAAAGTGTGTATATATATATATGTGGTTACAATCTAATTCTCATGCCCCAGTGGGGTGCTGTATAGTTAACTGAAGGAGAATTGAACTGATATAAATATGAGATGAATTTACACAGCCAGTTAAAACAAAACAAACAGCAACTGCAAAAAAAAAAGAAAAAAAAGATACCAAATGGTCTGGAAGGAACTTCCAAGCCTTTCTCACCATGCAGAACAATCGTTTGAAGCCTGCACATCTCTCATTATGTTGTAATTTTGTTTGGTTTTGTTTTGTTTTAATAAGGAGGGAAAGGAGAGAAGATGCTGATTAAAAAAAAAAAAAAAAAAAAAAAGAAAAGATGACAAAAGAATCCAACCACAACAGCAAAACTACGTTTGAAAAAGAATTTATAATTGTTTCCCAAACCTACGAACCCTGAGCTGTCGCTGGATTTCTGAGAGCTGTGGGCTGTTGCATGACTGTGCTAGATTTTAGTCTGAGTTGATCTTTTTAAGAAACAGAAGAAAAAACCCATAAAACAAAAAAACTGCAAGTATTGAATATTAGAGGTTTGTTTAGACCTGTTATCTATTTTTTTTAAAATTTGAAATTAATTTGCCACTTTCTCGTCCAAAAGAAAAAAAAAAAAGAAACAGCAGAAAGAAAGACTTAAAAGACTTTAGAGGTTCACATCTCAAATGTGGTACTTGGAGAGCCTTAAAGGACAGCTGTGTGCCCTGTGCCGAGGCCACCGCTGGCTGCAAACATCTCCCTAGGTGCTCTGGTGGGACAGAACCCTCTGGGGGGGTCCCTCTGTAGAATTCACTGCTGCTGTGATGGGGTGGAGTAGTGCCTGCAGCTCCCTTTGCAAAACCTCTTCCTTGCGGCATTGCTGGCTGCGTGGTGCTGGTGGAGGTCCTGGAAATTTCCTGGAGGATGGCGGCAATGCGTCAGTGGTCACTGCAGTGAGATGGAAGGGGAGCGATGGCTGTGAGGTCTCTGTCCAGGACTGGGTCCTGCCTGTTGCAGTGGTAAGAGTGTCTTGGGGAGCTTTGGTTGCTGTTGAGGGAGCCAAGCACATGGTTTTTGTGGTGTTTGAGAGGGGATGGAGATGTGTTTCTGAGAGCATCTCCCTGAAAATTTCTCTTTTGACGAAGAGGGCTGGAAGCACTGTTAATTGCTGAGGTCTGCTGGCCTGATGCTCTCCCAGCAGCAGTGCCGTGGGTGCTCCCTCAGCCAGGCTGGAGGGGCAGGTGAGCTTCATGGTGGGTCTGAGGTGGATTTGGGCAGCAGAGAGGCTCCTGGGGAGGTCATGCTGGGCAGGCTGGCAGTGCCACGGTGTGGCTCTGCTTTCTGGGCTCTCCCCCTGTACTGTGACATGGCTCTTCCAGCCCCCTGGAGATGCTGACTGCCCGTGGTGTGGTCCTAGGGATGGGTTCCCGTTGGCTTCCTCCTGGAGAGCTTTGGGGTGTCTGCGGTTTGCTCTACCCAAGGATGCCCCAGCAGCTCCCCACCTCTTGGGGGTCCCCTTGCTGCCTCTAACAGGGAGGGTGGTGCTCGGCGAGGTGGGCACTGCAGTGCTGCCCGCAGCCTCTGGCGCTTCTTGGTGCTACCTTTGCCTTTCGCGTGATGCCCAGCGTCCTTAATCGTGCCAGGCAGCTGCCCGCCCTCCCTCGCCCGGCCTGGCGGGGTCAGAGCCAGCCCTGTCCGACCCTGCCTTGGAATGGGGAAAGGTGAGGAGAAGCTGGGAAGCATCCCCAGGACTCCTCTTACTGGTGGCGTAGCCCATGCCCCAAAAGGGGGTGAAGCATCCCTTGCTGTGAGCCTGCGTTTCTGGGCACTCCTGCTCTGGTTCCCCACCAGATGCAGCTGGACCCTACAGGCTGGTCCCCCACCACTGCGAGCAAGGGTCCCTCCCTGCTCTCATTGCCTTTCTCTTCAGTTTGGGGTTAAAAAATGTGCAGCCCAGCCTGGAAGTATCCCCCTCAGCAGAAACCCCGTGTCACCCCCAGAGCTGGCCTGAGCCTGGGGACAGGGAGCAGGGGGATGGGTGGGGGGACCCCCCCAGGCTCACCCACTCCTGACCAAAGCGCACAACAAGCTGTCCTTTAAGAAGGCAGGGGGAAACCTAAGGTGGACCCGGCGAGAGGCAGAGAATTCTGATAGTTTTAGAAAATTAAATGGGGGGGGGGAAAGAATCAAACTCCGGAGTCCTGATTCCCTTTCTGTGATTGTTTCAGACTTGAAGCAACAGGCCAGCATGGCTGGTCGAGTGCCCTTTGATCGTGTAAATATCCTGCTATTTCCTATTTTAATGTTCTTCAGATTTAGTACTTGTAAATAAACACACGCATCAAGGAGAGATTAAACATTTTTGCTAAAGCTGGTGTTCTGCCTGTGTTTTTGGGAGTGATGTGGGTGCATGGAGCAGGCAGCTTTGGGAGCTACGGGCAAATCCGTGGCTGTGCCAGGGGAGCATGACACAAAATGGCATCAGGATGGGGCAGCAACACAGGGTGTGTATGTGGGTGTGGGGTCCTGAGCTGTGGTTGTGTGCACACCCCCAAAGGAACTCCTGGTGCTTGCAGGGGGATTTGGTGGCTGAGGTAAGTGGGATTGAAGGGGCCTTCCCTTCTGCCCCTTTCCTGGGTGGCTCATGTTAAATTGCTTTAAACCATTTGATTTCACTCGTTGAGCTGACCCTGCTATGCTGCAAGCAGAGAGGTGGATACCTGTCTGACTGTTCTGCCACTCCCTGGGATCCACAGGAACTGACCAGAGCTGGAACAGCTTCACTTCTGCCTCTCGGCCATCCTGGCCCTTCCTCCCACAGGGTCATAGCCTGGTCACAGCACAAGTGCTTGGAAGTACGCGGTGGTGAGGTGATGCTGCATTCATATCTCTACAGGCTCTGTACACTGCAGGTCATCTTCTTTTCCAGCTTTTGATCCTTTCCAGCTCCTGATCCTTGTCTTTAAAGCTGTAACTATAACATCCTGTAACTCCGGGTACCTCCAAACTGCACTGTAGTCTCTGCAGGATCCCAAAGCGAAGTGTCAGCAGAGGAGCCCAGGGCAGCGGCCGGTCACTTCAGCACCCTCCTCACAGAGGGGACCTCCCTCAGCGATGCTGGGTGGCTGGAGACTTCCTAGAGACATTCTTAGAGAGGAAGGGGTGAGTTTGGGGGTGAATCCCTGGGGTGTGGAGTCAGGCCCTAGACTGTGCCCAGCACACAGGCTAAAATCACACAAATTAAGTTGCGTTTTGTTTCTTATTATTTCCTTAGCCTCTTCCTGCCCTGGGGCCAGTCTTCTGAGGGATTGGGCTGGCGGGGTTGATTGTACTGTGGATGCTGAACACATCTTTTCTCTGCACTTAGTGAGTGTATAAACTGGATGTTTTTCTTGTTTTCTCTTGCACTTTTCCTACTCTCCAGCAAGAACATCAGCAGCAGGTATTAAACATCCACTGTTTTTGCCATAGTGTCATTGAAACAAAGACTGTTTTGATCTTGTTTTTCTGTCTTAAAAAAAGAAAGTTTTCTTTTACCAACCTTTCAAACGCTTAAGAAAATCCCATTTGAACTGGATTTTGGTCAGGTTTCTGGGAAGATTTAATTGAGGGAAGTGGGAAAAAGACCCTCATCTTCCCCAGTTTTGTGCTGCAAACACCTTCCTCATGGCCACGTGGGAGCTGGTGGCAGCTGAGCATCAAACAGGTGAGCACTGTGGTGGGTACAGAAAGCGTATTTAAATAAGTTGTCAGTACAACATATTAGCAGGACTTTCACTGCTTTTTTCAAGGCATAGGGATGAGGATCTCTCCCTGAAGAGACCTTGCTGGACCTTGGTACTTTACTCTGAGCCCTTTGTGAGCAGGATTCGTATTTAAAAATTTTTCTATTATTTTACCAGGGAACAAAAACTTAAAAACCTCCTGGTTGACCAAATAAATAAATAAATAAATAAATATCTAGTATTTCACCATCGCCAGGATGTTCTTCAATACAAATTGCACCAGTTTTCCCAAGGAGTAAGAGCTTCTGGCAGGAAGCCAGGGCCTCCAACGACAGCTACAAATGTCTTTGTTTGCCTCCTCAGTCCTAGTGCAGAGCTAAGCAGAAAAAGATTATCAAGGCCTGCAAATGATTGTGTAATCCACAAATGCACTTTATTTGATTAAATGATAAAATGTGAACCTTCCAGCAATAACATACCCCACTGCCGCCCGAGATGATGGTATTCCAGCAAATCTGCAGCAGCCTCCGTGTGCCTGGAGCTGGCCATGGTTCAGAGGTGGGGCAGTCCTCCCTGTGTCCTCCCTGGCTGACCTGGGGCTCTTGGAAGCCTCCTTGCCATCATCTCATCTGAGCTCGGGCTCCAGGTGAGTGGCACACCCCAGAGCACCTGTGTGGGGTCTGAAAGTCTCATCCTGGGCTCTTTGTACAAAAACCTCTATCCCCTCACTGTCACTGTGGTTTTGAACTTGCCCTGTGCACCTCCTTGTCCTCCTGCCCTGGGAGATGATGCCCTCCTGGCTCTGGGTCTCTGGACAATCCTTTGCTTGTCTTATGCATGTGGTGAGGGCCGGGATGTGCAGGTGGTAGCTCTGCTCCTGCAGAGCTGTATTCTCAGTGCCATGTGTCCCCTCGGGCTGTGCTGGGTGTGGCACATGGGGACCCACGGTCTGCAGCACAGGGATGTGTCACACTCATGTCCCTGGGCACTGTCATGGATGGCCACGTGCTGGCGGTGCGAGTGTCAGTCACCAGAAAAGCTCCTGCCCTTTGTGAGCTTTGCTCCAGATAGAAATGAGGGCTTGGCTTGGGGGTTTAACACCTCTTTGTCCTGCCAGTTATGTCCCCCAGTGTGTGTTTGCTTCTGGTGTCACCACTGGTGTGCTCAGAGACCCAGAGTCACTAAAAACGACTTCAGATTAATCCTCTTCAGGTTGAGCCTAAAGGTCAGCAGGAACATCTTATTTGCCCACCATCTCTGAATTCCAGCAATGGCCACCTGCACCTTCCCTTCCTTTTCTGCACCATCACCCAGGGCAGTCCTGGTCCTTGCTGTGATGCTGCTGCCCCATGGCCCAGAGACCCACAAATGAGAGCAGCTGTGCTAATTGGGCTGTCCCTCATTGTTCCTGGAGCTCTGTAATCCTGCAGGAAAGGGATCTGCCACATCTTCGGGGGGGTGTGAGGGGTCCTCAAGCAGCCACTTTCCATGGGAGAGAAGCTTTACTTCTCACACATGAGATATATATATAAAATCCATGGTCTATAATCTAAATATATATATAAAATTGATAAATATGTAATATAATATAATAATATAATGATATAATTTAATCTTAATTAAAACCCAGCTAGAACAGTAACATGAGCTGCAAGTGCCAGGCCATGTGCTGTGCTCAGATATGGCATAGGAAAGGCCAGAGCAACATCATGTGACCCTGCAAGCTGAAGGATACGACGGGGGGTTTCTTCCCCCTCAGAGGTGATGATTAAGTTTCTTCTGAGCTGCTGGGAAGAGGAAAAAAATAAAAAGAAAATCCATAAATTTTGACGGCAGTAAGGGCTGAGCAGAGCCACAACCCCTTTCTCTCCCTGCCTGGACTAATGAAAATCGCAGCCACGCTGGGAGGCAACTGGTTTATGTTTGTTCTTTGCTTTAAATGTAGTGGTAAAAAGCCCACAGTTTTGGGCTCGGATCAGAGGTGGGATCATTAGGAGGTGGCAGGCGATGGCTGATACACATTAATGTGCCATGAGCAGAGCTCCACTGTGTGGGTTTTTTAAACTGAGGCAAATTATTGCTTCAGGAAAAAGACTGTCTCCCCTGGTGGAATTAGAGCAGGAGGAAGGGGGAAAATTGATTTGTCTCGAGTTTTATTGCACCAGATTGACAGCTTGGGCTCAGCAAGCTGCCCCCCTGCAGAGCTGTGGGGCAGAGGGCAGGTGACATGGCTCTGGGCACTGCCAGCTGCCCCTTTCCAGAGGGTCCCCCTTTGCAGGGGATGGCAGTGGGGTGCAGTGACCAGTATGGAGACAATGACCACTGGGAATCTTGGCCACAACTGTCCGGAAAAATTTTTCTGGTGAAGTCAGCTAAGAAACGTTGCTGCAGGCGTCTTGCCTGTCCCCTCACTCCCCAATGGTCTGGTGGTTCACCACCCTGTTTCTGGCACAGGTGGCCAACAAGGTCACCCTGGGCTGGCAAACCCTGGGGTGTTGCTATCCCTGTGTGGGGGAGTTACACTTCTCTGGGTTCTTTTCAGGTGGTGACTGCTGTGAGTTTGCATGTGCTGTTTCTGGGTGTTCTTCCCAGCAGTAACCCCGTTGCAATGGGCTTCAATGGGCCTTTCCCTCCCTCTGCTGGAAAAAAGCAGGTATGCCCAGTGTCCATCCTTGGGTCCTGGATGGCAGCCAGGGGCCTCTCCTGTCCCCTGGCTGCAGGTGCTGTCCCTCAGCAGCTGTGGTGCCTCTAGCAAGGTGTCTGTGTGGGTTTTTTCAGTGGTCACCTCTCCCATATCACAAGGGATCACAATCCACATTGTAAAATAAGCCAATAGCTCACAGACCACCTAGAGGAGTCCCAGTGGGGGAAACTGAGGCACAAGGGCAGAGCTGCTTGGCCCAAGGTCATACAGAAGGTTGTAGTGGGGAAGGAACTGCTTGCAATTGACACTGAAATCCCCAGGAAATGTGCTTTGCTTATGGTCCCAGATGCCTGGGCCACTTTGGCTGTCACACTATCCTAAGCTGGAGTTTTATTTCTTCCTCAAACTGTTTTTTTTTTCTTTTTTTATGAACGAAATTCTCCCTTCGCAGCTCCTATTCTCTCAGGGGCTCTTCCACTCAGCGGTAGCCCAATTTCCTTTTATAGCTCGTACAATGACTGTCCTAATTACAATTAAAACCGGGAACACTCTAATCAAATCTTTTACTATTCTAGACAAACTCAGAAAATGAGTAAAATTAGTGACACATGGCGCAAAAAAAAAAAAAAAAAAAAAAAAAAGAAGAAAAAATGTCCGTGAGCTGGTGCTAACACAGAGAGAGTTAAAGAGGGCAGCGGGATTTCGGCTCTCATCTGCAGTAATTGGTGGTGGGAGGAGGCACGGGCACCACTGTGGAGCAGGACTTGAGCATCCCTGGGGGTTCCTCCATCCTGCTGACCCTGCACTAGCTGGACCCGTTGGTTTGAATAATCCCCCCAGGAGTTACCATGGAAACAAAGCCTTTTGATGGTGAAAATCTTTGGCATCAAGAGTTAATCAGACCCTAAACCAAAATGGGGTTAAAGGCAGAGCAGGGATGTGTGAACAGTGGGGTCACTGGGGCAGAAGAAAAGCAGCGAGTGGAGAGGAAGAGGGGTGTGATGTCTGCTTGAGCTCCAGCCTATGGCCAGAGGGGTTTAACTGTGATGGGAAATCACAGGGGTAATTTAATAGGCTGGATAATTATTTTTAATTTTCTGAAGGGCTGGTTGTATGATTTTGCCACCCTGCTCCATCACATCTCCAGTGCTGAGTGCTGATTTGGCAGGGGAAACTCCTGTAAGGGTTGGAGACGTAAGGATGGAGGCAGAGCCAAGGAGTTCACCCCTTTCTGTAGTTTGCTGCTCCATTGGGGTTACAGATCCTGTCTGGGTGATCACTGCAGGTGGTTTGTTTCCAGAGCTAGCGTGGTTTGCAAGGGATTGATGGAGGGCAGGGACTGAACTGGGAAAGCAAAACTTGGAGCACTGCTCCTACCATTGTTCCTACCAAACAATGAAAGTAGTACTGTCAGGGTAAGGGTGTCTTTTTCTGCTAGAGGGAGGAGCTGTTTGCAGCTAATCCCAGTATTGTGATGTTACAGTGGCCAAGATTTGTGAGGTCCCTTTGAATGTAGGGTCTCACTGATATAGGGAGAAGAACAGGACCCATTGTGGGGAGGAACCTGTGTTCATTTTTAATATCAGGATGTATAAGAAGAGTCTGCCCTGGTTGAGGGTCGGCGTTACAGTCAGGAAAGGATTTAAAAAGAAGGACCTTTGATGTGTATGCAGAACTGTATGGGGCAGAACTCCCAAAGACTCCCAAAAAACTCCCAAACAGGCTGTTGGTGTGTCTCATGTTGCCTGGCATCCCGATTTTCAAGTGGTTTATTATCATGAAAGACCTCATTTGGACCTGCCTGAGTGTTCTCCCTGTCCTAAACTGTGGTGTGGCAGGCGACTAACTGCTCTTTCTGGAACAAATGCAAGTTTGCAGTTTTCAAAGGCAATGTGCAACAATGGGGTTCCCCATGCTCACACTCAGTATGTTTTTCCTCCTGACTAGCCTAAATCTTCTTTGTAGAAATTTAATCCTCTTTCTACTGGTCCTGCTCATCAGAGAGGAGAAGACCAGATTGCTCACAGATGCTGTTTTTGGAAGGACATCTAACTTCAACATCTCGGTTATCTCCAACTTCCCCCCACACTCTTTACTTTTTGGAGATGTCTGAAGTTTCAGCAGTGAGAAAAAGGGGCTTGGACAAAACAGGTAATCAAGTACATTTCTACCTTGGAGTTTATCATCTTTCCATCCAGATCATGCAGTCTCACAGCTGGATGTGCCCTGGAGGCTTCCAAAGCACCAAGTAATGCCATGATAAGTGGTTGTATGTTGCATTCTATGTTGTATTTCATCATTTGTGGAAGGTAATTGACTTTGGATTGCCTGATTTTGATACTCCTGCCAGTCAACTTGCGTGTGATTTTCACCCCATGAGTGTATACGGTGGAGATTTCTCCTTTGCACTGAGAGAGAGCAATAGAACCTTGAGTTAAATCCCTGGATCTGAGTGTCCAGAGCAAAACAGGTGCCTCCATTGCCAGCTGCACACCTTTTAATCTGTGCCACCTATGGTGAGGAGCCCCTCTGGCCCAGTGCCAGGGTGCCCTTAGGGGCTGGGATCAGGCTGGAGAAACCTAAAGAGCCTTGAGCTCCAGGAACACTGGCGCTGGAAAGGGCCTGCCAAGGCCATCGCAGCAGCGCCCCAACATTGCTGCTCCTCCATCGTTCTGAGCTGGAGAAGCCAGGGAGTGTGTTGGGGTAATTAAGTTGGGCTAGGGTTAGGGTTACGCCTAGGGTTAGGGTTAGGAGATCTAAAGGGCCTGGAGCTCCAGGAACACTGGCACTGGAAAGAGCCTGCCAAGGCCAATGTGGCAAGGCCCCAACCTTGCTGCTCCCACACCGTTCTGACCTGGACCCCCACAGGGGTGGTCATGTCGGCCACGGCCACAAGCTGCCATTTGGGCTGGGATTAGGGTTGAGAGAGGGAAAGAGCCTCGAGCTCCAGGAATACCGGGGCTGGAAATGGCCTACCGAGGCCATTGTGGCAAGGCCCCAACATTGCTGCTCCTCCATCTTTCTGATCTGGAGCCCCCACAGGGGTGGGCACCTCGGCCGCGGTCATAGGCTGCCATTTGGGCTGGGGTTAGGCTGGAGAGATCTAAAGAGCCTCGAGCTCCAGGAACACTGGTGCTGGAAAGGGCCTGCCAAGGCCATCGCAGAAGCACCCCAACATTGCTGCTCCTCTATCATTCTGATAGGGAAAACCCCAGTAGTGCATTTGGGTAATTAAGTTGGGCCAGGGTTAGGGTTACGCCTAGGGTTAGGGTTAGGAGATCTAAAGGGCCTTGAGCTCCAGGAACACCGGGGCTGGAAAGAGCCTGCCAAGGCCAATGCGGCAAGGCCCCAACCTTGCTGCTCCCACACCGTTCTGATCCGGACCCCCACAGGGGTGGGCACCTCGGCCCCGGCCACAATCTGCCCTGTGAGTTAGGCTTAGGCTTCAGAGAGCTGTGGAGCCTGCAGCTGTGAGCACACTGCCACTGGACAGGATATTGCAAGGCCTTCCATCACAGCAGGCTGGTGCCAAAGTCTGGATGCTGTATGGCTCTGAAGATCCAGGGGCATGGCCTCACCTGTAGCACTGATGATGGAGGGGCACCTTGGAGCCAGGGGTTTGGTTACAGCACATGAACAAGGAGCAGGTTGATCTCCTCGCTCCTTTCCCTCACTCTCTGTCTTTATTACTTTGTCAAAGTACTTTCAAATATAATACTTAAATTTTATAGGTCTGAAGCACGAGATTATTCAATTTGCTTTATAGGCCCAGTTTGATAAATCCACTTGGAAGCCTGTGTTGTGGTAATTGAAATGCACTGCCTGGGGAGGAAGGAATTTCTTCACTGGCTTCAGCCTTCACTTCTGACCACTGTTGGCTGGCTGCACGGGCAGGACTCAGCAAAACCTGATGGGATTGACAGGGCAGGAGCTGCCTGGGGGCCCAGGTGGGTCTGGATGAGATGGGAGCCGGGAAAGCTGCTGGGACAGAGCACTCTGAAAATGTTAATTCCATGTTCCTCCTCTTGGTCTGATCTTTCTGACCCAACCAAGCCTCAAGGGCTGTTGAACTGTTGGGGCCCAAATTGAAATGACAAATTACACAGAAAGCAAGAGGATGGCCAGGAGCTCAGCGTGGCTGCCACTAGGACGTTTTACATGCCTTCAGGAGCAGCATTTGATAATTCATCCCTGCCCGTGCTGAGCAAGCAGCAGCTGAATTTTTCAGCTGCCTCCAAATGATCAGAGGCTGAAAGAAAGTTCTGGGGGCAGAAAAAGCCTCCTTAAAGGGGTTTGACACCTTCCTACTGGAAGGGATGTGTGTGGGAAACTCTCACCTTTGCCACGGTAGTAGAAGAAAACTGTGCCTCGAGGAAAGTTTTGGTGGGTCTGAGGCAGGAGAAGGGTTTGGACATGAGTCTGGTTCACAAGGCATTTGGGACTTTCTCTCCCAGTTTCTCTCTCACACCCCATTCCACCTTCCTTTTTGGGGGATTTGAACCAAAGCTTTGAGCTTTATGTTTATTAAGGGATAGTATCTCATGGTGCCTGTGACAGCAGGGACTTGGCGCAGTGAGACAAGAAGCCATTCCCAGCCTCATGTTACAGATGTCCTTGATGTCCAGCTCTTCACTTGAAGTTTGCTAATTGGTCTTGGCATTAGATGGATCTACCTGTGACAAACCAGGTTTCTTCCAGCATTATTCTCAGAGGAGCAACATTCCCCAAAAGCTCATGGTTTGAAAGTTGACGTCAGTTTTCCCATTTAAAGAAAGGCTCTCTCCTCAGGGATCAGTTCTGTGATGCAGTAATGCTCCTGGCTCCAGGGAAAGCTTTGGAAACACCACAAGTACAGGGACCTTGCAAACCTCTGGGTCATATTCCTGAGGGTACTGTGGTGAGAGGTTTCTGTGCTGTGTGTTAGATTGAGGTCTTAAATCCAAATGTTGTTAGAAATTTCCTCTCACTGTTCAACAAAAGAATGTCAATGTTATACTGAAAGCAACATCCATCCTGTGTGACACCAAATATTTTGGAAAGCCTCGGAAAAAAATTGGGAAAGTTGGTTATTGTTTTATTGCTTGAAAGGTTTGGTTTGGGCTAAAATGATGCTATTTTTTCTCAACTGAAAAGTTTGAAAAATGCCGCAGCTGGGTCTAGTGAAGACCTCACTAGATGGAACTGATCAGGTGTGAAGGGGCACCAGTTTCCAGATTTCTGCCTGCCCTTAGGGCAAAAAGCTGAGTGCAGAGAGTGTGTTTTGAAGGCAGTTTTTAGGAGATGGTCCTGCCTGCTTGGTGCTTCCCACAGGCACAGAGGACAACCTCTTCTGCTTGTTCCTGGCTGGCTGCGATGAAGGGGGGTGACACATAAGTCACCAGAAGGTACACCCCATAGTCTTGACTCCAAACTTTCTCACCAGAGCCAGGCTTTGCATGGCACTTGGAGGAGGGATGGGACTGTCAGCTCATTGTTTCTGCTGGAGATGTTGCCCTTCTGATTTAGACTTCATCCCCAAGGGCTGTTAATACAGCATTTCCCAAAAGGGCTAAATTTAAAGCAAATTGAGGCATATTATATTTTTGGCTCCAGTAGGTAGAACTGTATAACACTCTGCCTTCATTTTCTCTTTCTCTCTCTCTGTGTAGAGTGTATGTCATAGACTGTCATTGTATTTAAATAATAAAGCAGAACCAGGATTATTTTGTACACTTTTTTCCTCTTCTCTGATCTCCCCATTGAAAAATGCATGGAAAGCAACAGATGTTTCGACTTTGTAGCTTGAACCTTCTCAACTGTTTGAAGATTTGATATAAAGTTCTTTGAACATCAGTTTCAGAGGAGACTCTCTTAGTAACAGTTGCCATGCAAAATTCATAATTAATGAAGATTTCGGGGTTATGGTGGGTTTTTAAAATGTTATTTCTTTATTTGTGTTATTATCTTGTACTCTTCTTAATCAGCTTGGAGGAGGGGCATCAGCCAGCTGGAAGAAACAGAGCCACAACTGCACCCGAGTGTGTGGCATTGGCTCAGGGTGCCTTCTCCAGGCTGGAGGGCTCAGGGATAGCCACAAGGCTTCTCTGACTAGCCATGGGGGCATGGGTGCTAATTGAGGCAGGAGCTGTTGCAAGGTAATTAATTGCTGGGGTTCAGGCACTTACCTGCTGCCCAGCATATCAAAGCAAGAGCTGATCTAACTTGGAGGACTGGATTACCCTCTAGTGGCTGCAGATTAAATAAAGGAGGGATGTGTGTTTCTTGCAGACATGGCTGTGATTTGCTGAATGCTCCTGTCCAGGGGTGCAGTGTAGAGGGCAAGCAGGAGGCTGCAGGGGAGCAGACACCAATGCCATAGGGAATACTGGGGCCCAGAGCCCCCCAGGAGGAGTAGAGCTCCTGCTGCAGCGTGATGCAGATGCCCAGGGTAGCTGCTGTACGATACCCAAATCCTGATTGCCAGCACCAGGGGGGCTGGTTTTGGAAGTGCCTGCTGCTGGGAATGCGGTGGCCAGGCTGCCTGGCGCAGCATCGTGCTGTTGTGGCTATCACACCAGAGTTGTCTTTGGGATGTCTAAAGCAGATGGCAGCAGTGCTGTGGGTAGGCAGGGAAAAACTGTGACTCACGGCTGGGCTGTGGGTTTTCTCTTGGCTGTCCCACATTGCCACCCAACAGCTGCTCTGGATATTTCCGTTGTGGGGTGATCCCATTCTCTGTCAAGTCAAGGGGTGTGGCAGGACCTTTGCTGAGCTAGCCCTGGCTGTAATATCCTGCTCAGCAACAGCAGACATGTCCTCGTCTGTGCTACCCCAGCTTCTGGACAATCTATGAGAGATTTTTTTTCCATTGGGTTCATCCACTGTTAATACTCCAGGGAGATTTGGGGTCACGGCAGAGTGACAGTCCCCTGTTTGTAAGGCAGGACATGAGTGACTTTATGGTACCCAGGGATGTGTCACACCGGTGAGACTGACCGTCCTTGGCATCCCTTGGGAGAGGCAGCAGCTCAGCAGTGTCAGCAGTGACCAGTGATACTTTGCTGCCACCAGCAAGCCACCACTGGCTGCCATGGCAGAGGCAGTCAAGTCATGCATTTAATTGGTGTCTATTGGATTTTTTTCCTGCAGCTACAGTTTGTGCTACTTATTGTGACATCCACGAGAAGCAGTGATTTGGGTTTGTTTGTGTGTCTGACTTGGAGGATTTCTCCACGCTGGCATCTGACTCCTTCCCCCCATCCTGACGGCTGTTTTTCTGTGTCACTGGGCTGAAATAAAGGGAAGCTTTTGGGTCGTGGGTTGTGGGCGAGGCAGGGTCAAGGGGGCAGAGGAAGGAAAGCACAGCCAGGCCAGCCATCAGGGCAGCTGGAGGGACGTGCCAGTCTCCTCACTGCTGGCGCCCCAGGACACAGAGGCCAGGCTGGCCTCCAGCACGAAGCTGCAGCCAGGCCTCTGTCATGTCACTGTCGTGTCACCACACACCCCAGCTGCTGGCTGAGCTTCAGAGGATGCGGGGACAGAGCAGACAGGCCAGGCAGCAGCAGAGCTGTGCAGTTGCACATGCTGGGCTTTCTGCCTGCAGAGCTGTAACTCCAGAGCATTTGATGGCTTCTTCCCTTGGAGGTGAGCAGAGAATGGGTGGAGTGCGGATTGTCCTAACCCTTTCGGACCCATCATGTCTCCAGCTGGGGTGTGCCTTGGATTTCCACCTAGGGACTGTTAACAATGTGTCTGAGGAGCAGTGACTCCAAACTGGGCAATGGACAGAGTGAGATAAATGAAGGAGAAAGGCTGAAAGGCATCTCCTGTGAGAAATGTGCATCTTAGCCACAGCCCACACGTTTGTGATATGTCCTTGTCTCTGGATGGGACAAAGCCTTGGAAGTTCTGGGCATGGACAAAACAACTAAGACTTAGCAGAGCATCTCCTCCAGCACTGATACCTCTCCTTCTCACCGGGGAGAACTGGGCTGGAGATATCTGACTTGAGCACCTCCGGTTTTTAGACATTTCACAGGATAAATTTACATTTCTCAGCTGACCCTGCTCTGCAGAATAAGTGGAATGAACCCCACAGCCATTAGTTCCGGGCTTGGTCAGGGTTTCAAGGCTGCTGTTCAGTCCCAGCACTGTGTTAACAAGCTGCTGTGGTGCAGGACACGGTGGCAGTATGATGGGCAGCAACCTTCACTGTGTGGTGAGTCTTTGTGTCCCCAGGCCATTGACCACCCTGGCGCTGGACACGATGGTCCCTCCTGAAAGACTGGTTTTGATGCAGTCAGAAATGGCTGTGATGGGTTGAGTGCTGCGAGCAGACCTGTCCTCTGACCAGGGGGAAATACCTCTGATGGTTCCTGAGAGAAAGAGAGAAGCTTGACGTGGACAGGCGTGTGCAGCTGGGGACAGTTCTTGGCTGGCCAGGCTGTCTGGTAGCCCACTCGCCCGGGCTCTGGGCAGTGTGCTGACCCTGCTGTCCTTCAGGGAATGCAAAACAATAGATGGTGACAGCACACAGAGCTGTCAGACTTGGCCTGTCATCCTCACCCAACACAGTGGAAGCCTCCAGGGCTTGCTGCCCTCCCCTCCTGACCAGTTTGCTGGCCTGCATGCACGAGGACTGTCACAGGAGCTGTCACCCTCCTGCTTCTTCCCAGACTGGCCAGACAGCTTCTTGTGCAAATGTCTCTGTCGTTTTTGTCCACTTGCTGATGGAAGGCACTTTCCTTCCTCCCTCTGGTCCTTCCTGCACCTTCTTACCTCCCTCTGTTCCTTCCTTTCGATGCATCTTTGGTGCAGTGCTGGACTTCAGCCAGGGCAGAAGGAGCTGGTGGCATGGGACAGGGTGCAGTGAAGGTAAAGGGGCTTCCTGCAGGAGCTTATCACCTGAACAGGCACTTTTTTGGGATGTCATGGGCAACAAGGGCTCTCAGAGAGCAGTTTGAGTGAGGTCACTCTGATTTTGGGAACAGGTTGTAGAGTGCAGCTGTTTTGAGCCATGCTGAGTCACTTGCCTTGGGCCAAAGACTGTGCCCTGCTGCATTTTCTCTACTTACCTTTATTTACTTTTATTTGTGAGTGTCTCTGGAGTTCTCCAAGAAACACTGCTGCAAACCCAAAGGATCCATATCCCTGCAGCTGGACCTCAGCCTGCGCAACCATCTCCACTCCATTGTAATAACATCCCGACTTTTCCTTCACCATTTAACCCTTTCTGCTTGGCCTCCACCTCTCAGAATGAGCTGAGTTTGGTGGCACAGTGCTGTCCCCCACAGCAGCCGGGAGCAGTGGCTGTGGCAGGGTGCAGCCAGCACTGCCCCTTCTCACCTCTGTGTCCCCATGGCCTGTGACGGTGGCAGCCCTGGCTGAGCCCCTCTGGAATAACCCGCTGTGGCAGATGCGGCCTCGCAGCCCTGCTGGGGCTCTGTGCTCGGCAGAGGGGAACGGCTCCGGACTCTAATCCGAGCAGACAGATTGAGGTCAAACGCGCCCTTCATGCAACAAGCGGGGAAGGGCAGGGCAGGGGGAGAAGAGGAGGGGGTGCCTGGGTGAGGGGCAGCAAGGAGGGCGAGAGAGGGACCACTGGGGACTGGGCAGCCTGGGCTCTCTGTGGGGGCTGAGATGGGGAGGGGTGCCAGGCACTGAGTGGGGTGTGTGCTGTGGCAGTGGCAGCCCCGTTTCTCCAGTGGGTGTGAAATGCAAAGGCAGGCTGGCTCTGGGGTGGGACAGAGCAGCACTGATTTCTCCCAGCATCCCACAGAGTTTGCTTGGTCCTTCTCTGCTGTGATTCAGGCTCCTGAGAGCCTCCCGAAGCTGAGGAAGGTGAAAGATGCTTCCTTGGGACAAGGAGCAGGATGAGTGTCAACTGTACCTCATCTTGTTGGCCACCTCTGAAGTCACCATGCTGGGGGCTGACCTACCACTCTTGAGCCAAGCCACGGGCTCAGAGGAGTGGGAGGTTTCACTGCTAAACCTCTGTGTGTCAACCACTCCGTCTGCTTCCAATCTCCTCTGTGCTCAGTGGCATTTAAACACCTGTGGGAAGAAGAGCCCACTGCAGAGCACCCTCCTGCCCCATTCCCAGCATCTGCACTTCCCTCTTGGCTCAGCCCTGCTGCCAAGCTGAGCAGCAAGGGATGAACGACAAGCGGCTGGAGGAGGATTTAGTCTGCTCAGGTTTGCTCTTTTGTGGTGCTTTGGCATTTGCACGCTGGGCTGTGGATGCTGGTTTCTGCTGGCAGGGCAGGACTTGTAGTGCTCCCTGGTTCACGCCCAGGCTTTGGTGTGGAGTCTTTCACCTGTACCATTCAGCAAAAATAATATGGAATAGAAGAAGGGACAAGGTTTTAAAAAACCAAAACAATTCCCCCCAAAACAAGAAGCCCTGACTGTGCAGTCTTTTTTTTTTTTGCAGAGTCTGGTGGTTGTTGCAAGAAAACACAGTGCATTGAGCTCATAAAAAAATATGCCCAGGCAGTGGGACACCTGGGGTGTCCCAAACGATGGCTGTTCCCATGTGCATAAAGACATGGTGCCTGCTAAAATGAGATCTTTGCTACCTGGGAACTGTGGAGCCTTCTGGTACCTTCTCCCTTGGCTTAGGATGGAGATGGCTCCATTTTCTTTCAGTCCAGGTAAGCTTGTGTTATTCAGAAAGTCTTGAGTGGCTCTGAAAGCATCTGCTCCTAGCTGGAATTGCTTGGACACGTCTAAACTGTGCCATACCCTGCGATGCCTGAACTCATTCTCTGCTTGCCAGGAGGGGCACAGAGGTGGCTGTTGTGTGGCCACAGTCCCCCCTGGCTGCCTGGGACCCCACTCCTCATGCTCGGATGTCCAAAGGTGATGTCTCCACGCTGTGACAAGCACCGGGAGCTGCCTGGCTCTGAGAGCTGGGCTGCTCTGATGCAAATCCTGTTAGTGGTGAGGCAGGATGAGAGGGACAGAAGTGTGGAAAGAGAATCAGCTCCAGACAGAATATATGTATTTTTTTGCCTGCTCCCCGGGAGACTTTTGAGAGTCTCAGAGCAGCATTTCACATAGTTGCTCAAGTGGAACTGCGCTGAATAAATAGTTGCATTTCAGCAGTGGAGATTTAAAACCAAGGTCTTGGCAATTTCTGGCTGCTGAAAATCCCTTGGTACTTTTCAGAGTAGTGGGTGTGTTAACCCCAGTACCTTGGCCAAATTCCCACCTGGGAACCACCTCATAAAACCCCTTTCATACTCCTAGCAGGCACCATTTTAAAAATACCTCCTCCTTCTTATTCATTGTTTGCCCCGGCTGACTCCCCACTCTGGTGAGGCATAATTTGAAGCTTAGACATGTTTCTAGCTTATATATTTTTAGTACTCATGTCATCCTTCTACCGCCATTGCTTTTTCCCATGTTTACTAACTACAGTTGGAATGGAGACAGAAATCACATCTCCTTCAGCCTGACAAATAAAAAATTCATATGCCCACTCATGGGCCATTTCCTATCCACTGGTTATCCTGACAGCCTTTCTTTGCATCTATTGCTGCTCTTGAGAGTGGCTGGCCATTTTAATTTGTGAATTGGGAGATGCCCTCCTCTGCTGGAAATCCTTTCCTGCATACACCTTAGGATCAAATTTACCTGCTTGGTGGCTTTATCTCACTAATCAGCCTGTAATTGACTTCTACAATCAAAGTCTTTTCCTCTTCAGTAATTTTCAACTTATGAATTCCCTGTTTGCAGCAAAAATTTTTGAAAACTTCATGGTTTGCTTCAGGGATTGAGCCATCCTCCAGGTGTGCTTCCAGTGTGGTATCCATATTGTCTTCCTTGGTTCCTCCTGCTTCTCATAGGCTAGTTTAATTAAGATGGACCCATTAGGGAAATTGTTGACCAGGACAAGTCCTGAGACCACTCTGCAGGGAACTCCACTGCCAAACTCCCTTCAAGCTCTACCTTTCCCTCCTTGTCCACAGCTACCCCTCCATCAACTCCTAGTCTGCCTGGGATATGCCTCATCCTCTTTATCACAACACTTCACTTCCCACCATGACCCTGCATTAAATGATTCACCAAAATCTGTATTTTTCTTTATCTAGAAGATCATTTAGTAACACAAAAAGTGAGATAAAAATAAAAACAACCCCAAATGGGATAGTCTGGCATCCCCCGTGTTTCACAGCCCTCCCCAGTCTTTGCTTCCTCCCTTGCGCATGGCCGTGGGTGACAGCTGCTCAGATTGCTTTTTCATCCTTCTTACTTACAGGTGCTGCATTTTACATTCCTTACCTCCTTACTGGTGGATTTATTGAAGCCCATGCTCCCAATCTGTCTATTTCATGAAATAGTTCCTCCAGGAATTTGGGTTGTGAGAATTCTGGCCTTGTGACTGGATCACAGGAAGATCTTGGATCTTCACTTCTCTCTCAGCTGTGGTAAGTACATTTTCCATATCAGTCACCCAGCTAAATTCATATGTTTATAATTATTGTTGCTGTCCAGAGCTGCTGAGAAGAATTCATTTAGTCTTGGGACCTCACCTAGATTTCCTGTGAACTCTCTTCCCACAGACTGAATCACAGCACTTCTTGTTCTGTCTTTATTACCTTTGTGTTTGTATGACCAGAGAACCTTTCACTATTTAATATCCTTCCTCGGGTGTAACTCGTTTGACTCCTGGCATTTCCCACTCCATCCCTTCTATTTTCAGCCCCTAAAATCCTGCTCTCTGCTGATTGATCATTTCTCTTTTTGTGCTCTTTTCTTATTCCTTTTATCTGCATTGCTCTACTCATTCCAGCAAGTTAGGAGCTGCCCAGGATCTGCTCCTTCGCTGTTTTTCTGTGTTTGGGGTGAAGTCCCCAGGGAGTTTTGCCTTTGGTTCAAAGACATTTGAACTTACCTTTTATAGGCAATCTGGGTTTGCCCTTTTGAAACCAGGAACCTTTAGGCAGCACTGTGCTGTTGTTTATCTGTCTGTTCTGTTTAGAATAAATCAAAATGAGGCATGGGTTTTAAATAAATCACTCTGTCCAAGGTTATTTTCCAGTTCCATCTCTTTCACAGTGTTTTTATCATTCACCAATATTGAGTCTAAACCACAATCATGTCTTGATAATGCATCTGCAATTGGTGTTCAAGTCTTTAATTGTTGCTGGTAGAATGTGTGTAAGTTTTTACCGTTGCAGTTTTCGGGGTTTATTTTGGTAGTTAGTCTCCTAGAAGGGGCATTTTTCATAGTTTCTCTCTTTTTATTAATAGTGTAAACAGAAATCTCTGTGTCCATCCAAACCCATCCCTGTACTCTCCTAATGGAGCTGCTTCTATTTCTTTTGTCCGGGTGGTGGTGGCCCAAAATGATCTTCTTCCATCCTGTCACGTGTCTTCATCCATCACACTTGTGAAGGCATTGCTGACTTTCCACATCCTGTTTCCCACCTTTCCTGAGGGAAAAACGGAGAAATTGGTACCTTTGCTCCACCAGGTTTGTTGCTCCTCCTGGCTTTTGTCACCTCTGCAGCACCTGGGGTCATGCCATGCACAGTTGTCCTATCCCATTGGGTGTGTTTGTCCCATGGAGAGCTCCTCCTTGGCCTCAGCAGCACTGCAGAAACATGTTTTCCTCTGAACCTTTTCCATAATTATCTTCCTTTTAAATTTTTTTTCCTTTCTGTAGCGTGTTGTCAGTGTCTTCTGGACTCGAGCCTCTTGGGATCCTCAGGAGCAAACATGAGCTGATTTCTTCTGGAGAGGGAATGAGCAGCCTCCAACTTGCCAGTCTGGGTGGATTATCTTGTCCTCTTGCTTTTAATAAGCTGCACAGGATTAAAGAATGACTGTGGATTAGGTTGGTTGTTTTTTTTTCCCCTGAGTTTTAACTTGGTGCATAACTGGAGACAGAACAGAGGGTTCTGGGTCCTCATGCACCCCTGCCTTCCACACTGACACTGGCAGCAAACCCATTAGTGAATCCAGCCAGGGATAGGGACTGAGGGGTTTGTGGCTTTGAAGGACTTATATGATGTTAAACATTACACAGTGTTTGAATTGTTTGTATGTGTTGGGTTTTGTTTTCTTCCCCCTTCTCCCCTCCGCTTCATGTACAACATCTGCTCGCCACAAACCTGATTTTAAAAAATGCATGCAGTTATTAATTTATGAGCTGTGGTCAGTGCTGTGGGAAGAGAGACCTGAAGGGAAAAGAGGTTTGTGGAAGCGGCAGGGCCGTAATGAGATCAGGGATGGGGGAGGCTCCACGTTTGGACTCCACTCCTGCTCTCACTGAGACACTTGATCCTTGAGTGAATGAACATAGCAAATGACATCGTCAGCTCTCCAGCAGTTTAATATTTCTCTGAATGATTGATAGCACAGTGTACAGGACCTTCAGACACAAGGATGTAAAGGTTTAGACCACAAATATCCTGAGTTTATGGCTGATAGCAGTGCCTAGAGGAGAGCAAGTGCCCTGATGCTCTGCTCCGCTTCCCAGGGCAGCAGTGACCATTGCCTGGGGCAGGCAGTCCGGCTGCGCATCTCTATGGGGGTAAAGGAAGGTCTGTTTCTGTTGCAGCAACATATTCATAGAAACTCTTTTGTGGTGTGTCCAAAGCCTTGTTGTGCTCTGCTGGTGTCAGGAAAAACAGAGTAAAAGGAGGGTGCCAGGCCCTTCTCATGGAGAAAGGACCAAGGCAAACCTTTCCAACATGTCCTGCTGGCATCACCTTCTGCCTAGAACCTGTGGCTGACCCCTGGCCCCCTACAGCTCCTGTAGAGACCACAGCTCTGGAAAGAGCTGACTCCTGCACTCCTGAGTGCATTCACCTCTGTTAAAAAGCAAAAGGTGGGAAAAACAGTGGAAGGTGGAAGCATTTTCCTGACTTCAAGCACTGTTTCAATTTGATGGCGCTTCTACTGTAGTCCTACTGAAACCTTGCAAATGAGATTGAATTTCTCTCTTAGCCCTTCTCTCCTACTCCCATCCTAGAAACAGATTTTGCTTCTCACAAGCCCAACAGTGCCCCAGTTTCTGGATCCCCTGAGCATGCAGTTTGTGTCAAAGGAGGTGTTTGTGCTGGGTTGCTGGTGGCTCCTCCAAGAGCTGGGCTCCCAAGCCTGTTACTGAAAAGCTGTTCAGCAGCATGACAGTGTTGGACAAACTGGGCTTGTGGTGGAATGGCTTCTCAGGGGACCTTGGTGGCTTCAAGCAGAAAAAGTGCAATTAGTGATGAGGCATCTGGGATGTGTTATGATTCTTTTGACACACAGAGAGTCATATGGATTTTTCCAAAGGGATGAAAAAAACAAAAAGACAGGTCATCATTTGGCCCTTCTGATCTCAACATGCATCCCATTAACAAAGGGAAAAAATGATGCAGGAAACTTGTGAGTTGGCTCAGTTGCCTGTGGGAAAAGATAGAAGTGAGGAGGGGAAAATACTACTTTAAATGTAACATCCATATGCCCATTTAGGATTTAATAAGAGAGTTACCACATCTCTGGTAAGTGACAGCTGGTTATTGGAAGCATACGCTGAAGCTGTGGATTGTCTGAAGTCAAAGCTGATGCTTAGCTATTTGTACATCAGTACATCTGCCTTTAATAATGGCTTTAAATTTTGTTAACATGCTTTAACTAGCTTATTAAATCAAAATAAAGTGGGAATCTTACTCTTAATGCAACCACACAAAAAGGATCCAACCTCAAACCCTGCCTCCCTGGCTGTATCCCATGATGTCCTGGATAAAAATATGTCCAAGGATAGGTTTAAACCAGCATGCTATTCTGGCAGAGTTACAACAATGTTATATTTCCTCTCTCTATCCACTATCCATTCTTCCTTTATTTGACTTCTGCATTTCCATGCTTGGCACCCTCCAGAGTTGCTGTGTGTGGCACGGATGGGAAACTCAGCCTGGTTTAAAGTTGTTTGATCAAAAAAAGAAGCAGCAAGTGTAATTTCTCCTGACTTTCAGAGGAGGCGGCACTTCTGTCCTCTCTAGGTGAGTGAGTGATCTGAATCAGCTCTCAGAGTGCAACATCCTGGGTTGTGAGGGAGCAAAAGCCTGGACTCGGCAGCACAGGCTGCGTCGGTTGTGTTTTCTGCTTTAATAATGACAGACTGCGATGCTTTTAGTGTGGTAGGAGTGTCCCTCAGCCTTCGTGCTGGATGAGCACTGACAGCACGTTTCTGCTGCACTCTGCATTTGCAAACAGATTTGCTTGGATTGGGCTCACCCTCTGCTTTCCCAAGCCAGCCCTGGTGTTTGTGCCAATGTGCTTTCACAGTGTGGAGGCAGCGCTCTGAGACGGCTGTTGGTGGCTACCATGTGGGCAAGAGGCAAATGAGTGCCCTCCCTGCAATCTGTGCTGTGACACAGAGGGAAGGAGGGTAGGCCAGCCTTTAGTGATGCCAGTGCCTTCAGATTCCTGTCCTGCAGCACCTTCTGCCCCTCCCTTCTAATTCCCACGGCCTCTCTTAGACCTGTGGGGAGAGGCACCAGTGTGAAATGTGCTCCTCAGGTATGTGTTAGAAGGGCAGCAGCATGGCCTTAGTGCTTCCGGCCCCATCCAGGCATACTCTGAGTTTGGCTCAAAAGAAGAGATAACTTTCTGGAATCAGGTTTTTGGGCTGTCTGCACCACCTGCTTGCCCCTCTCTGGCTTTGGTGAGGTTCAGCTGGTGGTTCCCTGCCCACGGGGGAGGTTGCATGGACTCAAAGCTGAGGTGCTGCCTTATAATCATCTGTATGTTTAAGCCCATCCACTCTGTTTCAGCCAGTTTGTTACTTCACATATCCAAATACCTCCCAATTAACAAAATCATTATGGGAAGAAGGAATGGGATGCCACCCTCAGCTCCTCTTTGTCACCATCCCCAGACTGTGTGCCACAGCAGGTGTCCTGCTCCTGCCCTGTTCCATCCTCCTCTCTGGTGAGGGCTGCTACGATGCCAGCACGTGCCGGCAGAATGGGCACTGCCGAGCTCAGTTGTGCTCCGAGATTGTGGCCTCACCGGTCCCCACTTCCGTCTAACCAGCAGAGCGGAGAAATTGCCTGTTACCTCGGGTCGATTTTTCATGCACTCCTAAATTGCTTTGTATTGACACGCTGTCAGAAATGGATTGTCACATTAACCCAGCCGGAGCTGGGCTGGGGCTTGCGAGCACGTGCTGTTGGACTGATCTCCCTACAGGTTGGGGGCAGGCTGGTTTCCTCTTGGGTTTGTAGAGATGTTTTGCAGCACTTTCTAATTATGATTCAGATGATCCAGGGAAAGGCAAGGCTCACAGTATCCTCCGTTCTGTAGCCATTTTTTCTTCCTTTGTTGGATCAGAAAAATGACTTGCAAGACAGCTGGCTCCTCACCCCAGCTATGGGGCCTACTAGTCTGACTCACAAGCTCTCTTCCAAATTGAGAGTAAGTGATTGAGTACAGGGCCCCAAGGTTTAAGGGATTAAATTAAATGAGTTTCCCCAAGATGAGTCTGCTTTGCCTATGATGGTAGTTGGTGAGTGATCTCTCCCTGTGCTTATCTCGACCCTTGAGTCTTCATTATGTTTTCTCTCCCCTGTCCAGCTGAGGAGTGTGAAAGCAGCTTTGGTGGGCACCTGAAATTCAGCCAGGGTCAGTTCACCACCTCAGTGACTTTGAATATGGTGAATATGAGGAAGCAAGAGTGATGGATTCACCTTTCCCCATGAGCCAGCTTGCACAGAGACTCCCATTTCTTCTGGTCATTTTTCTAGGTGATGTGTAATTTCTAGAGCTTCCCATCCCTACCCCTAATGACCTCTTCAATTTCTCTAATAAGATTCCTCCTCAGAGATTAGCAAATGCCTCATGAAGTCAGAGTGTACAACACCCACTTCATTCCCTTTGTCTCTCATGCAGCTAAAAGAAAAATCCAATGCAATGCTGTGCGAGCTGGCTAAACTCAGCCCATGAAGCCAGAGGTGGAGACAATCCTTATGCAAGGGGGTATGTCCCCCAGTGGTGAATAATTTGAAATTGTTCATGGGTTGTGCCCCTCACCCCTTTTATGAGTTAGAGGGGTAATGGTGCCTCCTTGTAGAGAAGAGACTGATGAGATGACCTCTTCAATTTCTCTAATGAACCTTGGGTCGCAGTGAGGAGTGAAAAGAAGCAGGACTTTCAGCCTAGAAGCTCAGGCACTCACCTGGGAGTAGGGGAGATGTGGGTTCCTGCTCAAGCTCCAGTGAATACTTATATAAATTATGCGATGGAGTCATCTCTCCTCACCAGCCTCCTCTGTTTCTCTTCAGCCCAATGAATATTTACTCATTTCATGCATGGTGGATGATACCGAAATTCATAGAATCAGCATACTTGAGTAATCTCAAACTTTTATGCAGTGTTCCAGGTCTCCTCTCCAAGTCCTTCATCTCCCAGAATGGGGAGGGACCTCCTCCCTCTCCACTGCAGTGCCTTCTCATTGGCATTCCTCTGAATCTGTGTTTAGATTTATCCACCTTTGCCTTCAAATGAACACAGCTTTAGTTGATTCCTCAGTTGCTCCTATTTCGTCCAGCTTTGTCTTTCTTGACCATTAGGATATCAGGTGCCTTCCTGTGTAGGAAAACATTGGGGTGGCGGCATGAGAACCACCCCAAGTCATTCCTGCAGTGAACATTCCGATACACTGAGAAATGGGGACTGGTTTTGGGGTCTTTGGAGAGGCAGCCACAGTGCCATGGACATTTGGCCATTCCTGGCTGAAGGTGCTGATATCAGAGCCAGCTCTGGAGTGGCATTGAGCCAGGCACACATTTTACCTGGTAGCTTTGTCCCTACAGCCCACTTGGCATTAATTGCCACGCTGCTGGTGTTTCAGCCCCTGCTGCCCAAAGCCACACAGACAAGAGACACTGGACTTCAGCCCAGCAGCCCTCCCAGGAGCTTCCTGCACCCTCCTTCCTGTGAATCTCTATCTGAACATCTTTGTCCTTTTCAGTGCCTGACAGTGCTGCTGTATCACAGACAAAAAACATCCTTTGCTGTATGGAATAGTTCCTGCCATTTTCCTGCTTGATTTGCCTTTCTCCTCTCTTTTTTTCTTTTTTTTGCTGTTCAGCTTTTTCTTCTCATTCCTGTGCTCCCTCCCTCCTCACCCTGATCAGTCAGACTTCTCCTAAGCCCTGATGTGTTGTGACTGGGGCTGAGTGACAGCACTTTGAGCCTGACACACATCTCTGGGATGCAGCCCAGGATGTGTATTTAAGAGCAAAGTTGGATTGTAAAGTGCCATGTGGGAGTCTCTGAGAAAGGAGTCAAAACACCGTCAAGCCTATTCTTCCTGAGAGGAATGGAGGTGGTGTGTGGCGCCTGCCAATGCCAGGGGAGGCTCTGAAGGCTGGGTAGGGGTTACCCTGTCCCAGAAGCACTGAAAGCTGCACTCAGCCTCTTTGCAGAGCCAGGGCAAGGGTTGAGGAGAGCCATGGAGAACCAACCCCCCTTTTCTGCTGCTTTTAAGCTCACGCTGGCTATAAGTGGATGACATGGAGCAAGCAGAGGAGTCAGTTTCTACCGTACCTGTTCTGGGTACAGGACATGGTGCCCTGTGGTGGCTGTTTCTGATGTTTTGGCAGGGAAAGGTGAGAAAATCTGCATTGCAATTGAAAAGAGGGAGTTGATTCATGAGAATTCTACCACCACCACTTCATCAGTGTGCCTTCAGAGAAGCTGTTTCCCACCTTCCCAAAATTTGTTTCTTTCCACCCCAAACCTAGAATGGCTGGAGATTACAGAAACACAGAATAGTTTGGATTGGGAGAGACTTTTAAAGGCCATCTAGTTTAACCCCCTGCAATGAGCAGGAACATCTTCAACTAGATCAGATTACTCAGAGCTCCATCCAATCTGACCTTGAATGTTTTCAGGGATGGGGCATCTACCACCTCTCCAAACAGCTTGTGCCAGTGATTTACCACCCTTATTTTAAAAATCTTAATCTTTATACCAAATCTGAATGGATTGTCCTTCAGTTTTAAACTATTTCCTCTAGAGATGTGCTGGCAGGACTCACAGCTCCGAACCACTTTGTTCAGCCACCACACTCATCTTGTTTCATCCCTGCCTGGGCTCTTGGGCTATTTTTGGTGTACATGAGAGCATTTTCCACAGAATGGGCCCTGATGAATTTGCAGAGAGCCATGGCTCTGCTGGGAATGAAGGAAGGTTGTCCTGGCATGGAGGACCTGGATGAAGTAGAAACAGCTGTTGTCCTCCTCTCTCAACCCACCTGCAGGCTCAAGGCCACTTGTCCGAGCTCAGTGATTATCTCATGGGGCTTGGAGCCAGTCTGCTCTGCTTTCTCCCAGCCAAGGCAGGCTTTAGAGGAGCTGGCTGGGCTGGAAGGTCTAATCTGTTCTTGGAGGAGGCCTGTGGTTTTGAGGGCCATACTTAGCACCATTGTGTCACCATCCACTGCCTGCCACCTCAGAGTTTTCTGAGTGTAGAGTCATCTCTGCTCACTGAGCATCTTCTGAGTTTATCTCCCTGTCTTACACAAAGTCACCCAAAAATCCTTTCTGCTGGCAACCCCAGGTGCTCCTTGGAAATCTCTTAGAGAAGTAATCATTCCCTTTGGATTGCAGCATCAGTCACCTTCAGTCCCTCTGACAGTCCCAATTTTGTTGTGTGTTTGGCTGTAGAGCACCAACAGTAAAACACAGTTGTAGGCTTCTGGTTTGTAGGGTTTTCTTCACCTGGGAGAAAACCATCAGGGTGACAGTTTGATCCTTGATCTCCTCACCTGCTGCCCTGTCCCCTGCTCTTCTGGTGGCTTTGACACTACAGTGGATGGGAAGGATAACACCTCAAGGGAACTGGTGCTGCTGGTGGGAGGTGTTCTCACTTCTGCAGGTGGGGAAGAAGAACATGGTGATTACACTGAGAAATAGGGACTGGTTTTGGGGTCTCTGCCTCCTCCCACATAACATTAGTGTTCCTCTGTTCTGCCATGGGATCAGGAGGTATGGGCTGAAAGAGACCTCAGGATCTGCTTGGAGCAGAATTAAATCACTGAGGGCCTTCTTGACTTGATTTGACTTGACTTAATTTGACTTGACTACCGTGCTAGTTTTTCTGCTGTTTCTTAATGCTTCATCTTCTTTCACCTGAATCCTATTCATCTCCATCCTTCCATTTTATTTTTTTGTTTCTGTTTTCTCTTTTTCCAGCTACAGCACCAGTCCATGGCACAAGGGGAGTGTTGGAGCCGAATTTGCTTTACTTTTACAGACGCAACCCTCCATTGATGCTGCAGAGATGCCTCCTGAGCAGGTGGGTGTCAGAGGTGCCCCAGCAAGGGTGAACTGTTCCAAGAGAGGCCCAGATGGAGCTATGAAAATGTTCCTGACTGATGTGGTATCTTGGTTAAAATTCACCTCAGGAGGTAGCCTGGAGCTATTGAGGGCCATCCCTTCAGATGGAGGGGGTAATTCCTGTGCAGGAATTAGCAGTCGACACACCTGTTACTACAAGAGACTCCAGCTGAAAAGAGAAGAAGGATGGGAGGGGGTGAGGAAAAAAAAAAAAGAAGCTCTTCAATTTAGTGCAATTATCTCAATTTTGCAAGGATAAGGATCCTCAAGATATTTATCTGATTTATAAGGGTGCGCGGCAAGGCGGCAGACATGTCCTTAAAGAGACATTTATCAATTTCTTAAGCATGGATGAGGGGAGAGGAAAGAAAAAACAAACGAATGAGAAGGAGACACTGCAAGGAGACTCTTCTGGAGTCGGGAAGGAAAAAGGAAGCTCTGTATGTTTTCACTTGTGATTAACAATCTGTGGAGAACTGCAGAAGCAGGAGGAGGTTGGTGGGGCTGAGACAGCGGTAGAAATCCTGTTGTGGACTGGGTTGTCTTTATACTTTTAGTAATTTATATTCCAGGGTCTGTCTGTTAAGTATTTCCTGAAGAATTTCTTTTGCTTATGTTTCTGCTGGGGAAATGCTGAGTGTTAGATTTCTGCCAGGTCTGGAGAACTTGCCCAGTTGCAGAAAAGTGCTCTCAACCTGCGTCTGTTTGGCTAAGGTGATACAAGGTTTCAGTAGGATTTATCTTGTCCATGTGCAGATGTTCTGGGCTCAGGAAATGCATGATTGTCTACACCCACTTTTAGGAAAGGGGAGCAGAATTCACCTGACACTCTTGGCTCCCCACCTTTGGAGGGAGTGCACTCCTCTCGTTAAAAAGACAGCCTTCTTTTTTATCTCATGCAGTGCCATCAGACTTTCTATTTCGTCCCTCTTGTCCATACCACTGCTCTGCCCTTTAGTCCTCCTCTGTACCAAAGCCTAATGCCTCTTTCCCCCCTTATGCCCTGTAGCTCCCATTGTTTCCTCTGCACCTTAGTAGCTAAAATTATTCGGGAGCCCTTCCGCATCTTGGAGGCTGCATCTTTGCTCTCTTCCTCATCTTTGTCTTCATATTATCTGTACAGGGGAGCAGATATGAAAATCCTCATCTTTCCCAAAAGTGCAGCTGCCTTACTGCCATTCCTGCAGCTCCTCACAGCTCCCTTTCCCCTCCATCACTTTCAGGCGTCTCGGCATCCCTTCCCAGCCCTTTTGCCTCTCTGCTGCTCCTTCACGTCTACATCCCTTATTGTTCTGTTGACACTGTCTTGTCACATTGTACCCTACTCCCTTGATTTGACAATAGAGAAAAAAAAAGAAGGGATTCAGTGGAGGCGAATGAAATGGGAAGTGGAAGAGGAGGAGCAGAGAAAGAGAACATCAGAGGGAATGAGAGCAAATGCTCGTAGCTTAACGTGGCTCAGGAAGTCACCTGGGGGAGTCATTGACTGAGGGGTCACTGACCCTTGTGAGTAAATTTCTGTAATAAACTGGTAAAAGTACTGGCAGGCCCAAGTGATTTAGTTTAGAAATTGCTGTAGTTCAGATCCCCTCAAACGCAATTCAGCAGGACTGTTAGCAAGCACAAAACCCTCGCCAGCCTAAATATGGATTACTTTTTTTGCCCCTTAAGTTCATCTCTTTACAGCATGGTTACATTCTCATAAATTTGTTGCAGCATGTTTGCCAGCAGCTGACCTGTTGGAAAGATTTGTGTCCCTCAGCAAAGCCTCTTGGATAAACCCCTCTTTGGCAAGATGCCTTTTTAAGGCCCTTCTGCACACAGGTTGCTCTAGGAAATAACTGCTTTGTCAAGGACCAGCTAACTTCACTATCAAAGGTCTGACTGAGGCAGCAACCCTCGGCTGTCACACAGGGGCACCCACTTGTCATCACTTGCTGTGGATCTCACACCTCCTGCCCTCCTCTCTAATAGCTGGCTTCGATAAATGAGATGCAGCCTTACTATGAGGGGAGAGATTTTCAGATCCCTGATCTCAGTGAAATTCCTCATGGTGTTAGAAAGTCAGAGATGCTTATCTGCCTGTGGTACTTAAATTCTTCTCTGGTATCATCTTCACTTACTCAGGCCTGTGGCTCAGTCTTGCTGGGGTGGGGAGGGAATTCATAAACCTTCCCCGGGCTGCAGGGGTCCAGTTGTTCAGCTCATATCACACTCCCTGCAGAAACGACAGCATCTGGGGTATCCTGGTGAGTTGTGCTGTGCATCAGCTGTGATTTCACATTACAGTGTAGGGGTGCAGTGGGTAGCCTTAGTCTCTTTGGGTAGCCCTAGTCTCTCTCCCCAAATGTGGGCAGTGAACCAGCGGATGTGGCAGTGGAGAAATAGCCCCAGAAGATGTGAGTAAGGGTTTTTGGGTTCTCCTTTGATGCAGAAGCAGCCTTGCAGGACATCCCTGGTGTACTCTGGAAGGGGAGGTTATTGCGAGGAGCCCTGTTACTCACCTGCCCTCTTCCCACTGAACTGCCTTTAGTCATGAGCTGTGCTGTGCACGTAGGAGGGAAAAAAAGAGAAAGAAAACCAAGGGAGGGGAAAAACCAAATCAAAGAACAGTGTGTTTCTTGTTGTTTGATCTTTGAGGAATGCTGAAGAAATCTCTTAGGCCACTGTCTCCCAGGTTGTGCTCGTAAGGAGATTATGGACCTCATGCTTTCACAGGAAAACACCCGGCTGCTGGGCCTGGCACAGTAATCCAGACAAAGGATAACAGCAGCCTAATTAATTCTCATGTCTCTGAATCTGATAACAGCACAGTACACAGACGAGTCCGTAAGGACTTAATGAGTTTAATCGACTGCACTTGATGATTTTATTTGAAACCTTGTGCCACAAATTAAACTATTAAAAATGCACTTGAACTTGATTGGCAGCTGTAATCCAGGCAAAGTCTACTTAATCCGCGGGGGCGGGAAGCAGGGATGGATGCAAAAGGCTGGAGATGAGGAGAGTGGAGGGGAGCTCTGGTAGGTAAGGAGATTTTGGGGTGAGTTTAAAGGAAAGCCAGAAAGAAGGGCAGAGCCTCTCAGGAGCTGGGGGTGAGGGTGGGAGTGCAGGGGGTTTATCTGTGCTCACCCAGCCCTGGCCTGAGGTGTGGGATGCGGGAAGAGTTTGATCTGTTCTTGTCCTGTGCTCTGCCCGGCAGGGCTCTCCGAGCAGCTGGAGGGGTTTTTAGTTGGTCTGAGTGAATCAGCTGCTGGCTTGGAGTGAGGTGTAACACCAAGGTTTTGCATAACTGAGGCGAGGAGGGCGTGAATCTTGGGTCCAACGTCCAAATCTCATGCACATCAGGTTGATGAAAGGCCAGGGAAATGCTCACAGGGATACTCACTCTGTGCCAGGCAGTGGTGTCACCAGTGGGCAGGCACACAAAAATACTTGCTTGCTCTTCATCTGCAAAAGCTGCCCAGGTGAAAAGCAGCCTGTGAAAAGGTATCTGTGCAGAGACACTGTCCGATGGATTTTCTCCTAACTGCTGTCACTCACGTGTCTGGCTGTGCTCATACAGTTTGCTCCCATACATAAACACCTACATATATGTGCAGACTTGCACAAGCAGTGATTTGACTAAAAATGGGTCATTAGCCAAGGAGGGATATAGCATAGAGGTCTGCTTTGAAAGTCCCTTGCCCCCCACTCTGCTATTTAAAGTAATTTGCAAAAGATTTGCAAAATTATAAACCAATTTGCAAATAAATGATCATGATTAATGGCATATTCTTTAGGAGGTGACAGATCCCTAATAGATCTGTAATCCCCCTTATTATGCGGGAACCATTAATAGCAGTAGGTGTTAAGAGACTACGTTAAAGCTAGAATAGGCTTCAGCCGTATGTGTGGAGTGGAACAGGTCAAGTTTCTGTTGCTATGGCTTCTTTACCTATTGTTGTGCTCACAATCGGTAAAAAGCCAAGTATCTCAGTGCCACTTGCGTTTCACAGCTTGCTCACCTCACTTATCCTACCCTAAAACTCATGCTCTTTGGCAGCAGAGGGAAAACCTTCATCTGCTGATGAGCGAAGGCAGTGCACATCACCATGGCAGGAGGGGTGGGTGGCTTGTCCCTTTGTGCATCTCATCTCCAGCTTTCCTCCTGCTGTCACCTGGAAGTGATGGGACAGGGGATGATGGCTTCAAACTGAGAGTAGGCTTACATTAGATATTACAAGGAAATCCATGGTTGTGAGGGTGATGAGGCACTGGCACAGGCTGCCCAGAGAAGCTGTGGCTGCCCCATCCCTAAAGTGTTTCAGGCCAGGTTGTGTGTGGCTTTGAGCAACCTGATCTAGGGGAAGGTGCTCCTGCCCATGGCAGGGGGGGTGGAACTGAATGGTCTTTAAGGTTTTTCCAGCCCAATCTAGTCTGTGATTCTCTGATTCACACAGCTCCTGGATGTGTCTTGGGGTCTCATGGGAGTGCTGGGAGTGAAGGGTATTTTTGGCAAGCAGCTCTTGGGGCTGTGTGTGGTGGGTGAGGCTTTGGTGCAAAGGGGAGGGGAGCAGGAGGGAGGGCATGCAGCATTTTTTGGGGGGAGCTGGTGGCACACCCGCACCCTGTGCTGGAGACTGAGCCCCACCATCTAAAGCACTCCTCAGAGAGACTGAGGGATCAAGAGCCATGCCAGTGCCTTTGATTTCTGAAACAGCAGAGCTTTGTTACGTGGAAATGAGCAGATGATGCAACATCCCAAAGCACACACCCTGCTGTGAAGGAGGGTAAAATCCTACTCCAGTGATTCCCTTCAGTCAGAGAAAATCCCTCCCTGACCTTACACCTTTCACAGGATTTAATGCATTGTACACGGATGGGACAGAATGAGCAGCTGCCAGAGGAGTTCCATCTATCCCGCTGAGTACCAGCCTGGGGCAGAGGGCAGCCTGGTCCTGCTCCCTCCTGCATGTGCTTTCAATACGATGCTGTGAATTCAGTGTATTGACAAGTAGCTGAAATGTTATTATTTGGTAGGTTACAGCTTCATCATTCCACCCCCCCTCATTCTTTTTGCATCTAACCTCAGACCTGTGGCAGGTGCTGGGCACTGCCACAGTGTGTGGTGATCTTGTGAGGTTCGTGGCACCTGCAGTGCCTCTGTGCCAGGCTGGGACAGGAGTGTGGGTGAGGAAATGGGCACTGCAAGCAAAGTTATTGATTAGTGAGCTGGTGATGCTCTTTCCAGGGAAAAAGTGTGTTTGGGTGAGGTTTTTTCAAGTGAGTTAACACTGAGAATCTGGCTGCTTCTCCTTCAGAAGCCTGGCAGTTCTAGAAAGTACAGAGATGGTAATTTAAGGTGTTGTGCATCCTGGCTAATTTATATTGGTCCTGGCCATAGCTGCCTTTTGCCTTTCTCACTTCAAAATATGCTGTAAAGTTGCAATTCACCATTAAACAGATGCTGTATGCTTTCCCAGTAGTGGCTACATTTTAATTTTTTTTTACTGAAAGGAAAATAATTGGCATATCTTTGACAGAAGAATTCTTAAGGATCTTAACAGGGGAGATCAGCTAGGGAATGGCAAAATATTTTCATCTATTTGGTGTTGTTAGTGCTTTGATTAAACAGACTAATATTTCTGAGTCTGTCACTTAGCATGAACAGCAGGATATTTTGTTATCAGGTAATTCCCTGCCTACAGTGGCTGCAGAAATGGTTGGATGTAAATCATGCAGTTAATAATACTCCAGTACAGAAGGCAGCTGCAACTGCTAATTGCGGAGCCTGGGATGCTCTGTGAAATCACAACTTATCAGCCTCTGTCAGGTCACTTGGGCTCTGCCCCAGCCTCACAACTTCTGCCAGGCAGGATGCCATGGCTGGTGGCACAAGGGTTGTCCCCTCTGCTGCCCTCACAGCTGAATCCCAGGGTGATGAGGGGCTGGGGACACAGCCAGTCCAGGGCTGTCCCCACGGCAGGGGAGCGCCTGCAGCACCAGCACTGTGGGCAAACAGCCACAGAGCCAGCGCATGCAGTGTGCTCCACAAATATTTACCCTTTGTTTCAATCCCGACCTCTTTGCCTCTCAAGATAAATAATTTAGTGTGGAAGCCTTGAAGGTTAATCTTGCATTTATTTAATGTTACAGGACACTTGGCTCACTTACAGCTAAAAGCCCTCCGTGCTGGTTGTTAGTTTATTTAATCCAAGTGCCATTTTCTTCACCCTCTTCTCTCTGAATTGCTGAAAGGGAGGAAGGAGAGGAAGCGAGGGGAAGGAAGAGTTATCTGTATGCGGCTTTTAGCTCCTGCTGCAAACTCCATCAGGAGCAGCACCCTGGGGAAACGTCGATCCGAGTGCCTCAGCCCAGCCAGGCATGTCATCCGCCAGTCGATCCAAGAGGCTGGCTCTGAGCGCTGCTGAGAAAAAAGGGGGAAAGCAGAGGATCTGACATCCCCAGCACACCGGCTGCGACAGAGCTGCCTGCCTTTGCCCGAATCTGTCAGAAATTGCTGGTGTGCCAAAAAAGGAAAAAATAGACAGCGTGATGGGGGCAAGGAGGGGGAAGAGGTGAGGCAGTGGGGAGGAAGAGTATGTTTGCCTTCATTGATGAGATGCTTTTTCTCTCCTTTGTCCGAAAGCATCAGGTGGTCTTTGCAGAAGACCTCGACTGCACTGCTAGAAAGCTAAGGCAGAAGGGAGTGTGTCTGAGGGATCTGTGGGCTCTGATTTACCTTGCTTGAATGACATTTGTAGTAATTTCTAGCAGGCCAGGCAAAAACTTTTGGGAGGCTTGCAGTTGGTTCAGCACTGTGAGGCTCAGCACTGTGAGGCTCAGCCCTGGGGACTCAGCACCTCCTCCTGCTGCTGGGGCCAGCAATGAGGAAATGGCCAGGAGCTCCCAGGTTTCAGCAGAGGCAGAATTCAACTTCTTGCCGAAGAGTTTCACACTGATGGATGTGAAGAAAGTTGTAAACTTACTTGACAGTGACTGGCAGGGACTGGAGAAGACGTTTCGGCATCATCCCTCTCCTCGCTCTCATTTCTAGAGACACACAAAAACAAATGCATGGTCTTCCTGAGACTTTGTCAATATATCTACACTCCAGACATATTGGACAAAGCAGCTGGAAAAAAAAGCCAGACACACGGAGCAGGCTGGCTGCTGAAGCTGGTTTGGCTTTTACAGCCCAGCCCAACATTTTGGATCAGAAATTTGGTGCTAGCTGCTCCCTCCCAAAAGGGGCTTACAGCCAGGAACTCAGGAGTGGGGCAAATTCCAAGATTTCAGAGCAGCCTATCTGTATTCCTTCAAGAGCAGACCCACATGGACAGCAGACAGTGAGGAAGCCAATTTTTCCAATCCTCATGGCCAAGCCTAGCGGAAATGTTACTCCCACATTTTGGCCCCAGGCTGCCCTCCCAAGCTCTGGCTGAAGAAGTTTCCCTCTCAGCCTCAGCTTGTGCTTCACCAGGTCTCAAGAGCCACTTTGGCAAGCTCTGCGTTCGTCTGGATGTGCTCCTCACCTCTTGCAGTGATAGCTACACTCATCCACCACTTCAGAGCATCTTGTCAACTTCCTTCCCACCCCTGCTTTTAGAGGCCTCCTAAGGCGAAATGTCTCTGATTTCTCTAAAGGAAATAATCCCTATATTCAGTAGCATTAGGGCCAGCAAGGGAAGAGGAGAAGTGTCAGAGGATGCTGGCAGTGTGATCACACTAGCATGTCACCCTAGCATAGTCACATTTTCACCTGCTCATGTCGTCCAACCCAGCTGTGACTTGCTGGTAATTACTTGCTTGTAGCTGGTGTGAGACTCCCAGTTCTCAGAGCCATCTGCTTACCTCCAGGTCCCTGCTGTGTGATCTTTCATTTGGAGTTCACCTCTACAGTTTATGGTGCTTTCCTGGATAACGTTCCAGCTGGAGAGCCTCTCGACTCCATCCTGTGCTGGCTTTTCTCCTTTTAAAGGACACTTTGCATCTTTCAAAAAACGCCAACAGGATGCTGAACGTAGCAGGATTTGACCCAAAAAGGACAGTCATGTGTGGTAGGTGGGAGACTTGAGGGTCTGGGTGTTCATTTGTGCAATCCAAATCTTCTCAGGTAGAGATGTGAGCAGAATGACCTTTCCCATGAGCTTCAAGTGCTTTGGTATTAAATGGGAAATAGCACAAGATCAATGTGTCTCAGAGATTTACTATGCCTCAGTCTGAACCAGGAGAGACAGTAACAAGAAAAAGAATAATTTAATAAAAAGTATGTGTTGGGGTTTTTTTCCCTTCTAGTGAGGATTCTCATATGTGTTTGGATTGGTGAATAGGCTTGTTTTTGTTCAAGATAATAATTCAACTCAATTTTGATTTCATTTTGGTTCTTGTTGGCATATACTGATAAGGATATGAGGCTTAGGGCATCTAAGCTTGACCCCTGCCTGAATTATCTTCTGCAGGAGTCACTTTCCCCATGTTGTGGAGGAAGATCCCCCACCTGCTGCCTGGAGATGCCCTGCACTTGCCAGCAGCCTCTGGAGGTAAGACCACCTGGGGAAATTGTGAATTGCAATCGGTGACTGCTTCGTAAATACCCCCACGCTGGAAAAGGTTTGAGCTGAAGGTTTCCTAAGGGCAGCTGGGAATTCACAACCCTGAGCTGTGTTTGGCTTCTAGGACCTTTGAGAAGATGCAACGTGGATGTGTTCTTCAGACATTTTTGTGTCAGCCTTTGTGTACCATTTCCAAGGTTTAACATTTTAAATCATGACAAACACCCTCCCAGTTGAAACAGCCCCTATCAAACTGGCACTCGCTCTCATAACACCCTGCCACCCACAAGGATGGGCTGATTGCTGCCAACCTTTTGGCAAGCTCTTTGCTTTTGTATTAGGGCAAGGTGATTGACAATGCTTTGTGTGCCTTGATAACGGAGAAATGTACTATTTAGAGAGAGAAAAATTCACATCAGTGTCTCCCCAACATGATCTGCTGACTGCCTTTTCCTTTTTTTTTCCTCTCAGTATTTAAAAAATATATCAAGCCAGACAGCTGCAGTGGCTGAAGAAAACAGCTAATTCCCCAAACAAGTCTCTTGCAGAGAGAAGTGCCAGCCAACCCAACTCTGAACATGGGACTGGAAGTGTGTATAGGATTAGGGGCATATCTGGTGGCCCAGATTCCCCAAAGCCAATTAATGACTGTTACAGAAGGAGGATTTTCTTTCTGAGGTTAGAAATGCATCCTTGAGTCTGGAGGGGGAAATATAAAAAAAAAAAGAAGGAAAAAAGCTAGAAGAGCTCAGGACTCAAAGGGAAAGTTCAAAGGGTTGGGTTTTTTTGCAGCTGGAGTTGAGAAGAGAGGGGTTTGTGTGAGCACGTGTGTTTCTGTACGGCTCTCTTCCTTCCTCCAGCTCTGTTTTCCTTATTGATCCCTCTTGTAATATGATTTCCCTCTGGTATAATTGAACGAAAAATAACCGAGAGTAAAGCCTTGTAGATTTGCTCCTGACCGAGCGTTACTCTTGTCCCAGACGGGCCCTGGACCAGCACAGATGCCAAGAGCTGTTCAGTGCTGTCCCACTGAGCCCTAGGGCAGCTTTGGAGCAACCAGAGGAACAGGGATGTTGGGGGCTGGGGCTGCTCTGCAAAGCAGGGAAACATGCCCAGTTTCCCTCAGTCCCTTCTTTCTTTTCCCTCAGCAATCTGAAAGTGGAGCTCCTGGAGAGCCGAAGGATTTGCTGGAGATGCTCTGTGTGGCCCACGTGGTGACACCAGTGGGCAGTGACTGTGCTGGACACGAAGGTGGCTTTTGGGAGCCCAGGCAGTAGATCTGCACCATCTCCCAGCTTCCATTCCATACACATCCCCGTCTCTATTTACTGAGAGCTTTGGGATCCCCTGCGATGAAGGCGTGCAAGCAATTATCACTGGAGCTAGGACAGAAAGCAGAAGGCTTGTTTGTTTTTTTGGATCCAGGGCTGTTTGCTCAGCTGCATCTGTACCACTGCTAATTATTAAGACATTTATTACCATGCTTTATTTATGTGTGTGGGTGCTTGTTTACCTTTCCCTGAAGCCTACAGATTTAGTTGTTCTTGGAAAAGGGTTTTGGATCCTCAGTAGGGTGGTTGGTGATTCCCAATGCTCCCACTGAGGGTTAGGGGAGTGAGATATCTTTGGCAGTTCAGGACTTACCCATTTCACTTCTATTCCTTTATTCCCAAGAGCTTAAATTTTTGAGTTCCCTGGAAGAATATGGGACGTCTGCACTGCTCTTCATTTTTTATGTGTCCCTCACCCTCTCTATTTTAATCAGGAAATCCTGTGCTCAAGAGGCTTCTCTCATCTCAAAATCCAGCTTGAAGTGCTGGAACAGGGGAGATGGCTGGTGCTGGGAAGCTCTCCGGGGGCCAGGGCAAGGTGGGGGATTAATGAAAGAGATCTGTTCATACAGACCATTATGAAAAGTGGAGTTGAGGCTTTGCAGGTGCGATGTGGGGATGGGGAGATTAACTTCTGCTGGGGCTTATGGCTGGGATCAGGGCAGGTGCAGCTGGCAGTAGGTAAATAGAAAATATGTGAGCTTGATATTAAAAAGGGGATCTTATGTGGAGAAAGCCTTGAAAGCTGTTCACCTCTGCCCCAGCCCTGCTGCAGCTCGCCATGGAAGCAGGAAGGATGTTTTTTTCTTGAGGGCTTATGTACTGCTTTTGCTGGACCATTTCAGTGATGTCCTGGTAAGGAATGGGTGGCATTGAAATAATCTCCATGGTAACAGCTATGGAGGGCACAGATGAAGCAGTCAGGACAAGGATGTGGGCGTCAGGACTCCCGGCTTCTGTTTCCAGGATTCATGGTGTGATCTTGGGACAATTGGCTCAATATCTGTAACCTGGCATTTACCATCCCAAGGCCCTGTAAAGTGGTTAGAGATTGAGGGTTAGGGGTGTTTGCAGGCGGAGCAGGGAAGCAGCTCTTGCAAATCCCACTGACTCCAATCCCAAAGCCAGGGTGTCCAGCTGCCAGGCAGGACCATCTTTAACATAATGATGAGGTGTTTTCTTCCGTCATCCTCTTCTCCCTCTTGCCTGGTACCTTTACAGCATCTTTTCCCTGATTTGCATGGATCTAAACTGGCTCGGCCTCTCAGAGTGCTCAGAGCCTTTGTGGCTGCGAGGAGACATTATGCAGGAAGGTTTGGATAATTTCATGAGTGTTTACATACATCTGCATTCCATATCGGCTCCAATTTGTGCATTTGTCAGAACCAGCATGCTGGTATTTCTCAGAAATTTTGCTTTCCCTTAACCTTTTCTGTGCAGAGCAGAGAAGAGCCTCTGTCCCCTGGGCAAAGCAGAGCTCACGTGCGGGAGCAGCCTGCCTGTCCCAGCAGCTGCAGGGATGCCCTTTGATAAACTCTCGGCTGGGTGCAGAAGGATGCTCTCTGGGCTCCCCCGCTGGGGTTTCTCAGCTCCAGGAGCAAGGGAAGGGCCCTGGCCATCCCTGCTTCATGGCTTACATGAACATATGGTGCACGCTGCAGCTGCAGCAGAGCCAACTGCTCTGTGCAGTGAGGAAGGGGATGCCGACTGCTCCCTCCACCTCTGTGTCCTGCTCCATCCTTGGCATCTACGGTACAGCAACCAAGGGATTGAGCAGGCAGAAATTTGTTGGTAGCAGCAAATAATTCTAGCTGATCTTTTTTAAGCAAGTGGCGTTTAGTGGCAGCTTGTCTTGCCTTTCTTTGTTTTATTGATTTGATGGCTCTGCAGAGTTGTTCAGGTTGAAAGAGAGAGGAAAAAAATCAAGATATGGGGACAGACCTGTGGGTTCTTGGAGCTGGCACAAAAGTCTTGTCTGAGCTCTCCACTGAAAGACCTTGTGGGTCATGACAGGAAACTTGATGTAGTGTTCTGGCTGTGGCTTTTTCAGGAATGATTCTCCAGTTAGGGAAACTGCATGGGAAAGGTGTGATGCTAAAAGAGATATCTTCAGCCCCATCCTGCAAGTACCTTCCACTTTGAAGCCTGCTGTGACCACACACCCTCTTCGAGCCTAAAGGCGGAGCAGTGGTCAGTCCAGGGCGGCTGAGCTGTGTGGTGTTTGCAAACAGAGAGCCTACACTTCCCAAGCCAGCTCTGAATCACCCAACAGGTTGGCAATGCTCAGCTGGGTGAGGAAGCAAGACCAGGATGCTGACAGACACTGATGGTGTAGCTGGGACCAAGGGCTGGGAACAACCACTTCACTTACAGGTAATCAGAAACATCTGACTTGGGTTGGGACTGCTCCATCAGAGAGCTTCCGTGAGATTTAAGGTGCACCTGTGGAATGGTAGGGCATGGAGATTGTCCGAGGAATGCTGGGTACCCCAAAATCATTGGCATCCTTATTCTAAGTATGGAGTTCAGTAAGGAAGCACGAGAGCCTAGCCAGGAATCATGAATCCTTTGGGGTTAGCTCTGCTCAGGTGACACCATGACCCTGTGAAAGAGCTGATCTGTGGGGGAAGGAGGTGGGAACAGACCCAGTAAAGCAGTAGGACTGGATGGAGGAAAAATGACTGACTGGTGAAACCAATCTATCATTATAGGGTGTCTCTTTCTTGCTACAGGGGCTGGATAATGGAAAACATGCAAAGCACTATATGCAGAGACTAGCCATTAGTTTAGTTCTTATTTACTGGGGCATAACTCTGAGAATTAAAAAATAACATAGAAGTTGGCCAGTTCCCAGTAAACAGTGGTTTGGGAGGGATGAGAGCAGCCTTTCCTTTCCGGCCAGGAAACACAGAAAAATAGATCTGTTATCTCTTCCTCTAGAGAGCAGAGCTGAAATGACATGCCTCCTCTTTCCCTCATTGCAGGATTGCTCTGATTGTTGTGATGATTGCCTCAATCCATAAGAATTTTAAGAAAAATACCTTTTGATTAGTCAGCCCAGCCTCGTGCAAGAAAACCCAGCATTCTCAGTCAGCCAGGTAAGCATCAGCTTTCCCAGCCTGCTGAGGGAGGAGGATGCCCTGTGGAGCCAGTCCCAGGGTTTGGGGCAGAGCAGGCTTGGCTCCAAATCACCCAAGAGAGTGCAAGCATCAGAAAGAGAAAAAAGATGAGTATGAAGAAGAACATAAACTGTACAGATGATAGCAGCAGCCATGTCTGGGTACCTCTCTCTAAAGGAGCCTTTTCTGGGAAGAAAGTTGCATCAGCAAATAAGAATTGGCATTTACCGAAGCCTTTCCAGTCACACGTGTCATTTCTTCTCAGTGTTGTGGGGTATGCTGTAGCCAGCCTTTCATATGTCTGACCAGTAATTAATTAGGAGAGGATCAAGGCTGATAATTCCCTGTAATCCCTTCTCTCTCATCTTTTTGTTCCCTAATCCTTTTAATGCTAGCAACTTGGGGGGTGGGGAGTGGCAGGGGCAGCGGGAGAAACCTGAGCTGTGGTGCGGTGCTGGTGCTGGCAGAGCCTGGCTTTGTGCTGCCAGAGCATCCCTCTGCTTCCCTCTGATGGCATCCCAAACAGGGGGCAGCTCACAGGGAGCACAGGAGGGAAGGATTTTCCTGTGGGGAGAACAGGGCTGGGGGGCAGTGAGGCAGGGGCAGGGCAGACAGCAGAATCTCTCATTCTCCAAATGCTGACAGATTTCAGTTTAACCTCAGGGTCTCCACTGAGCACCACATTTCTTCTGCCACAAGAGGCTTTTCATACCAGATCTCTGCAATGACCATTAGGAAATCCCTGATTTCCAGCCCTGTGCCATCCTTCCTGTTGTACTATGAGGCCACTTGACCAGTGCTCCCCATCTCCTTACGATCTGGAGAGGGACACTGCCATCTGAGGAGGTCTGATGTCTGCAGTGGTCCTGGAGTTGGCTGCAGAGAGGACATGAGGAAAGAAGTCCTGGATGGGGAGAAAGGTGGGCGGACTTGGTGATGGGTAGAGTGCAGAGCTCCTGATGGGCTCAAGTGTGTAGGGGAGGAGTGGTCAGAGATGGTGGTTTTGAGCAAAAAGGTTTAGGAAATGAGAAAGCTGGCAGCTGATGTGCCAGTGACAGCTGTAATAGCTCTGCACTTCGGTATGAATTAGCCAACCTGAGTGCTGCTAGCACTGCCCCTCCTCTCCTGCCAGGTCGGGAGGAAATGGAGAGTGTTGCCAGCCTGCATGACAGAGTGTTTGGGTGTTGGGAAAGCCCAGCATTAAATCAGCCTCCAATCTACAGGAAAGTTGTTCGTGTTGCACAGCCCAGCGTCCTCATCTCCCTCTGATTCAACTTCTTTAAATGCTTTCTTCCAGACAGCTGGAAGAGGAGATGTGAACCTGCAGATTCCAGGGACTAAGTGGGTGTGAAGGGCCTTTTGTTTGATCAGAGCTGTGGTTATTACCCCTGACAGTCACAGGCAAGGAAGTCTCCAATGTGTGTTTGACTGAGTTAAGGTGCCTTTGATTCAAACTTCTCTTCATCCCATTTAAACTGCAGATCATTTCCATTCACAGTGAGGGGAAACTAAATAATTCAGTGCCAGACAGCAGCATCGATGCAGCTGGAGGTATGGGATGCCTTTACCATGCAGAAGATGTGGCCTCGTCTGCTTGAGGGGAGGGATTTTTGGGAGATACAGGACCTCTCTGGGCTGGATGAAGGTGTGACCCACACTAACACATTGTGATGGAGCAGCTGGAAAAATGCACGTGATGCTCTATAGACTGAACAAGGGCCATTTGCTATCACAATCCCTAAATCCCCTCTCTCTGTGTGTTTAATAACACAGATGTCTATAAAGTAAATGCCAGCTGATTATCAGAAAACATATTTGCTGAGCATGAACAACTTTGTAATAATCAAACACCAGAGATAAACATTGACTATATGGTTTTGTAACTTCAGAGGTTTATAATCTGCAGTGTACCAAAATAATAAATGCATATCGAGAAAATTCTTTTGCCTCCAGACCACAGTGCAAATCCAAGCTGCGTCCCTGGAACTGTTGGTATCTAGAGGTTCCTACCTCACTTCTGCTGGGGATGGAGATGGAAGTCTGTTTCCAGGTTGGCATGCATTGTGTCTAATTCTTCCCTCCTGTGGCGCTGGATGGTCTTTCACTCAACTCGCAGCACGACCACCAGCATGCAGGGTGGCCAGAAATGTGGTGTCCACAGCACCCAGCAGCCTGGAGCCTTCCTCCATCCTGCTCCTCACCTTGCAGGGACGTAGTTCACAGTGTTTGGAGATCAGCGTGGGTATTTACTGACCTGCAAAAGCAAGCTGGGGGAGCCTCTAGCAGGTTTGCAATTGTTCCCAGCTGAATGACCATCATCTGGCCCAAACAGGGCTATTTTCTTCAAGACAGCCATCTGTGGATTCCTTTCACCAAGATCCCTCTGCACACAGGCAGGAGCACCATGGCTTCTGTTCGCCCAGTCTTTGTGCTGAACTGCAGCTCTGCTGTGGGCTTTTTTTTCTATGCATCATTTAAAATAGCACAGAGTTAAACATCTATTTTAAAATAGCTTTGTTATAAAAAGAAAAGCTTACTCCCCGTGGCAATCAAAGGAAGAAAGAATAACCTCCCTGCAGCACCCACCAAGTTCCAGGTGAAGGGGACTGTGTGAGAAATAAACACGATGCCTCGGCCTGACACTTCCGATGGGGTCAAGTTTCCCCTGCACCATAATGAGGTCTTGTTAGGAAAGTGGGAGGGGTGAGGTATGCTCCTTTCTCTTGGATCTCTGCATTTCAAGCTACCTGCAGAAGCAGTGTGGTTGGGGGTGGGAAGGAAAAAAAAAATTACTTGTTAGATATTTCTGCTTTGGGCTTGGATGTTCTGAGGATAAAACAGTGAAGAAAAAAGATGGGGGCAGGGGTAGCAGGAGGCCAGGCAAGCTCTGCAAACAGTGCTCATCTTCCCCCTCCTTCTTTTTTGTGCCAGTCTTTGTTGGTGCCTGTGTTAGATGTTTTAGCTTCACTTTCTGTGATGAGGAACCTGGGAGATGTGTTGGCAGAAGCTTTGCTTTCCTGGCAATAAGAAGGCTACACAGATTTGGGGGCTCTTGTGGCATCTAAGTGGATGGGGAGGGGGAAGGACTCCAAACTTTCAATCAAGCCCTGCCAGCTCTTTTCCATTCGAGCGGCGTGAGGCTTGCCTTGTTAAAGGCAGAGCGTGAGTGAGAGCGGGCAGCGTGCCAAGAGCCATTTGAGAGGCAGGTGAGACTTTCTGAAGTAAGAAATATCCATTCCACTCCAAATTGAAGTGTGTTAAATAAGGATGCTGTTCAGTGCTAATAAGGCAGGGAGCGAGCTGGAGAGCACAGCTGGGGTTACGGCTCTCGGAGAGCGCAGAGGACCCGCAGTCGGATTTGGCCACGGCTCTCGCTGCGTGCAGGGAAATGAGCTCCAGGCAGGTGCTGCCCTACTTCCTGAGGATGCACATCGGTCAGCGAAGATATGATTTGCTTGACTTAGCTTTTTTTTTGGAGCATTTGAGCCCTAGGGTGGGAGTGATGGGGGTTGTGGAGGTCAGGGATGAGCGTGCAGAGGGACAGGGCTGGGTTTGGAGCTGGTGTGGAAAGCTGCAGTGATGCACTGTAGTGTTTGGACTTTCCACACAGGGATAGGGAAGGCTGGCACAGCACCTGCTTTCATTAGACTTTTCTCTACCTGCAGGTCCCAACCCTCAACAGGATAAATGCTCTCAATTATTTTTTTTAATTTTTAATTTCTCTTCTTTTCTAAAATGCTGAAACATAGAAGAGCAGATGTAAATTAACACATAAATCCAGGCTGAAGGGTGTCACCAGAAAGATAGGTATTGCACAGTAATTAAAGAGCATGAAATTTTCCATGAGATATTTGTTAGAGTGCTCTAAATAGCCAATTGCTGTTTCTTAAATATTCAGTAATTACTGTAACTGGATGCAGTTTGGCTTGGAATTTAATAAGACCTTACTGGAGAGTCTATTAGATCACCAGGAGGCTGGTGGGATAATTTAACAGTAGTGCCTGTCTCTGCTTATTGATTGTGTCCAGAAGGCAGCGCAGTGGAGTCCAGGCAATAGGGCATGAGAAGGGAGCAGGAGACACAGCCTGCCCCTCTCTCCCCTGCCAAGGGGGCTGCTGGCCCTGGGGGTGCTCATGTCCCAGGCTGGGAGGGACTCTGTGCTCCACAGAACCCTCCTTCCCAGAGCCCTCTCTTGATTTTACAGGCAGAGCAGTGAGGTGCAGGGCTGGGGATGTGTGTTTGCTCGTGTTTGTGTGGCTCTGCTGATGCCTGAACAGGCTTACCTAAAACAGCGCCAAGACAAAGTTAGGAGGATAAAAAGCAGATAAATTTACTGGAGGCCTTCAAGGTGCGTTTAGGGCAGACAGAGCCTACTTGAGAGGCTACACCCAAAATGGACGGCGAGTCATGAATTTTTCATATTTTATAAGTTCTGTCTACTAACATATCGAGCCTTAACCCTCCAATTACAACTTCAGGTGACGATGTCAATTACTCCAAGTTTGGTCCCCCCAATTCACTGTTGTTTACATATCTTGGGGCTCTGAGGCAGAAAACAGTCTTTGGATCTTGAGTTTTAGAGGAATTGTTTTGTCTAAAAAATGCTGGGAACAGAAGTTTTAGCACTCTATATGAAGTCCAGAGCCACACATTGAAACTACAGACACAGAAAAGATATAGCAGCTAAAATCCTAAGGCATCACTGCCTGAGCTGACCCTGGTGTAAGGGGAGCCCCGGGCTCTTTGCAGTGACCCTGAGGCTGGATTGCCTCTGCTATCCCCATATCCTGGATCCTTGAGGTCTCTTGCCAAACCCTCCTACCCTCTCTTTGTGCGTATTAAGGGTGAGGAAACACACCCTGGATATTTACCTTGTGACATAGTGGAGAAAGACTCTTTGGGAAAAAATGCTATTTCCATCATTGCTGGCTGGTGTTTCGGAAAACATGAGCTGTCAAATACATGTTTTCCTGAAACAATATAGGGCCTAGGAAGTTACCCACGAGGAGGGGATGTTGCCTGGGCACAGCTGTGCTGTGGGTCAGCTCCAGGGCGAGCGAGGCTGGTGCGGGTTGGCAGCTCTGCTGGGCTGCTCTAGGAAGGGGGACCATTGTCCAGGCTGATCCTTTGTGAAGTTTCTTCCGGGCTTTGTCTTGGATTGTCCCCAGGATGTCCTTGGTCACCTTCTGGAAGTTGGCTCAGCCTAGGAGCCATGCCCAAATGGCAGCAGGGATCAGACTGCACATTCCTAGACAGAACATCCTGGCTGGCTCTACACTCCTGAGCGTCTCCACAGGCTTTCGTGCTGTACCTCAGGGCACACATCTCGCAGCAGCAGATAATATTCCCCTGACAAGTTGCTGTGCAGCCCCCCCAATCATCTCAGATATTTAGGATTGAAAAGTTTACCAGCCCTGTTTGACTGGTGTGTCTTGCTCAGTGCTTTGAGGTCATGGATAAAATGCTCTACTGAAGGACTGTCAGGTTGGTTCCTGCCAAAGGCTGAGCTTGTGCAGTCCTGGTTGCTCTGAAAATATATGCTTGGGAGACATGCTCTGCTCTCAAGCAGGAAGGAGACAAATTCCTTCATCACAGCTCAGACCTGCCCACCCAGCTCCCAGCACCAACCAGGGTAAGTCCGCTATGTCGACGTGATGACTGCAACATCTCTTTATGCCTGGAAGTGATAAGCTCTGGTTTAAGGCTGTGACATAATGTTGGATTTGAAATTTCTATTTCCAAGCATTGCTTCTATAATTAGGTGCTTTTGTATTGTGTGCCTCTCCCCCAGGAATGGGTAAAAAACTCCAGCAAACCTGTGAGATATTTTTGCACAAGTTCCTTCCCTCCAAAATGGAAAAACAGACTTGGGGACTGAAACAACTCCAGCTGCTCTGTTCATTCCATTGTTGCAAGTGAGGAACAGGCACTTTACAAAGAAATGCTTCTTTTAATTGCAAGCCAGCTTTCTATGATAATTTATTTCTTTTTCCTCCTGAATGAGATTTCATCCTGACCTCAAAGCCACAGCCCTTTGGATCACACAAACAGGGTGTCACAGGATTATTTTTGCTCAGGAAGGGAGACTCACTTCCACAAAAATTCCTCTATCTTCCCATAGCTTGAGCTTCAGTTGCCTGATCTTTTAGACACATAATCTAAGTGGACCTGCATCACTGGAGCCCAATTTAATGCCAAGCCATAAATTGAAGGATCAGGAGTGCCCAGCCACAATGAAATCCTGTTCACAGATTAGGGAGTCCTGGCCGAGCAGCCCCAGAAATTGAACTGGGAGACTGAACTAAATCAATTTGATTCACCCTAAGGACAGTGACACTACTGAAATGCATAAAACAGAGAAGGGCAGGATCTCCCATTACCATGAACCTAAAGGAGGGGATGAGCCACTTAAAAGTGCAGCCTGACCTTTTCTAGCTGTGATGTCCCAAGTGCTGGCTTCACTCTCTGTTCCCTTTATTCCCTTTTCCTCCTCTCCACTTCCCTTCCCTCAGCTTGAGTAGTGGTAATTTTAGGCTCCAGGCTAAAAAGAAATAATGAAAAGGGAACTGGATTCTATATAAAGCTTAGAGTGGAGCTGGACCAGCCACACATCCATTCCTTGGCATGGAACCTGGATAACCCCAATGCAATGTAGGTACCCTTGGGAAAGGGAGGGAGCAGACTGGCCTTCTCCTGAAGGAATATTCCATGTATGAGACCTCACTGGGACCTCAGGTGGAGAAAGAAAGGTGTTGGGATGAACATCTCTTGAAAGAGAATGCATTGTGCCACCCTTGCCCCAAGGGCTTTGTGGATTATCTCCCTCTCAAAGGAGAAATCCGTGATGTGGATCTCGAGCACGTGCTCATTTCATGCTCCATGGAGCAACTCCAGAGGGGAGAGGGACAGGGAGGATGGGAGCTGATGCCACAAGCCATGAGCCTTCCTCTCACAACTCCAGAGCTTGCCCATGGGACAAGACTCCACTTAGTGCAGGGGGAAGAACAAGCTCCCATGAAGCTTGCCGTGTCTCCACGGGAACAGAACCACTTGGAAAACATGGACTAGACGCTGTTCTTCAAGCAGAGCAGTTTGCGCAAGATGGCACAGGATGCAGCTCAGGAAAGACCTCCTACCCCGTTCTTCTCCCACTGCTCTGCACATCATTGCCTGCACCTCTCTGCAGCTGCCAAACATGACAGGAGTATGGTGGGTCAGGGATGCTCTGATGCAGCAGGAAAGCTGATGGGTGCTGCAGATGGGTGCAACAGGACTTGGAAATCCACGGGCCGTGGATGACCCTGGCACAATCCTTGATCCCTGGGAAAGCAGTGTTGTTCCTGCTTCAAATCGTGACCCTGCAACTGAGTCTTTGATGGAGGAAGCACAGGGAGTTTACCAAACAAATTGTGTGTACATGTACACTCATACCCCACACTTGGAAAATTCACTTCAAAGGCATCTTCTGTGGAATTTCTCCTACCCACAATATTCTTGGAAATTGCCCCTCTGCCTGAAGAGTTTGCAAACAATAATGACTGGCCCTTGTTCAAAACTCTAGCTGTAGCTGGTGGGAGATGGCTAGCCACAAGGCAGTCAGCAGAGCAGTCTATTACAATTCAGATGTGGCTCGATCAAATTCAAGGCAGTATAAGATGTGGAACAGATTACAGGCAGGATCACACAAGCCACAAACCACATTAAAAGTGTAGGGGCAACAATAGATGTTCTGCTCTCACACTTAAACACGATCCTGAATGAAAGGATTTCCCCTGCCTCCAGCCCTTCTTCCCCTAAAGCAGGATTTCTGTCTCCAGAAAATGCCATCCAGTTGCATGAAGAGCCTCGGGAATGGTGAGTATCTTTGCATAACAATGTCACGTCAAACAAATTCCTGCCTGCTCCTTGTCTACCACCTGATGTATTGTGCCCCAAAGTGGTTTTGACTACCTGCCACCTCAGCAACACCCGCTGGCTATGAAAGTAGCAATTGCAGAGGCAGCTGTGAAAATGAAAAGTAAAATGGGGTGGGAGAAGGAGGGGAAAAGCCAGCTCCATGGGGTGCTGAAGTGTTGGGAGGATGGAGGGAAGAGGAAGGCCAGCTGGGGATAGGTTTTGTCCTCCACTCTCCAAATGAGAGATGATGTCTCTCAAGTGCCATACAAATGAGCAATGGTGTGGAAGGGCTTTCTAATCATTAGTGATTGTTAATCAGTTCATTAACAGTGATGGTCGGCATTTTTTAAGAGGGACGAATTGCTTTCCTCCAGAGAGTAGAGCCCTCTCTTGCTGCAGCCCTACCATTATCTGTGGATGTGTGTGTGTAGGGGCAGAAGGAGGAAAAAATAGGGTGTTTTGGTACCCAGGGCCTGACACTGAGCCACCGTTTTGGTTCTGGCAGCACCTGCATCCCATGGGTGCTGTGTTGGGTCCCTGGGAGATGGGGAATCAGAGCCCCCCAGCATGTCTAGAGCAGATGTAATTAAAGCCTTCCCTGCCTGCCACACAGCATATGGGACATGTTTGCAGAGTAATTAAATTTTGTGGAGTGAGTTTTTGCTGGGGAGCTGGAGGGTGGGTCGGTGGGACGCAGGGGGAGCAGCAGTGCTGCCTCTCAGCACCTCCGGCCCTCACTCCAAATTGCTCCTCGTGTGACAAGTTGAGGAAATAATTAAGTGGTGGCTCATTTGCATTATTTGTTGAGTTTGTACATATTGAAAAATACTGAGGAAACTGGTCAAGCTGTACAGATGTTGCAGATGAAACAGAGGCATATTTGTGTGTGTGTGTGACTTCTGAGCAGAAAGACAGCTGTGGGGACTGGAGAGCAGAAGGGGCAGAGAAGGGAGTGGGGAGAACAGAAAATCTGGTTCTTGCAGACATGGGTAAAATATGTGTAATGCACAGTAAATTTGCCAATTAATGGAGTTACAGGAGGATGGAAACTGCTCATGAACTGGAATCAGTGGATGTCTCTGGTGAGGGATGGAGGGAGGGGGATCACAAAGGCTGGAAGGGCTGATTTGCAGGTGTCAGGATGGGACAAGTCTTTTCTTTACCAGGTGAAACATTCTGAGACAAAATCTTTACATGTTAGACTTACATTTTGACATAGTCTTTTTCACTTAAAATGAGAGAGGACCTCCTTTTAGAAAAAATAGAAAGGTCAAATAATAACTCAGTTTAAACAAAATTCTGGTCAGGATAGAATGAGTCATTTGTAGTTGTCCCACATTGAATTTTGTTTTGTTTTACTTCCTCCCAAAGTTGAGATTTGAGGCAAATTATACTCAGTTTATGTATCATAGTGTTTTCTTTGGTCCAACTCTTTCGGTTTCCCCTACTGAAGTTGTTATTCACCCCACATTGTGTTTGTGCAGCAACAAAGGAGCCGGTTCTCATAAACACCCAGCTTCCAGCGGTGATGATTGTGGAGCTCACTAATACATGAAATGGGTTTATCTCTTCCTGAGAACACACCTACAATGACCTATCCTTTTCTCTCTGTTCAAGATGCTCGTGGAGCAAACTGCAGATTGGGAATGCTGCAAAATGGTGACCAACCACTGACCTCTCTGAAATGATTGCTGGCTCCAAAGCTTTCATTTGGGACAGTGGTGAGGGAAGGGGTAGGTTTGTTCCTGTGCTGCTGGGACATGGCATTCCCTGCTCGGCACAAACTCGGGGCAGCTTTCAAATAGCACAGGCAGCTCGGTTTGAAGAAGTGCTCCCTAATTACCCTCCTGCTTGATGAGGGTGACAGCCCACTGCGCCAATCCCAACTGCATGGCTTCAGGTCTCCCATCTACCCTCGGGAGCTGAACTCTGGCATTCCCTTCTCCCTCCTCCAGGGCACTGCCCCTCGTGTGTTCCAGCAGCCAGGGCTGGCAAAGCCTGAGCTCTGGCCTTGCTGTGGGTTAGGTGTGACACTAGGTTAGGTGTGACACTGTACCTGTGGATGTATTTTGGGTTTTGAAACACATCTGAGACGTGCAAGGGAAGGGGGAGGGGGTGGGACGGGGCTTTGCTTTGGGTAAACCCTGTTATAGTGTGGAATCCTCAGAACTGCTGAGGCATGGAAAAATATGTCCACAACAGCAATGTTTACTTGGTGTACTGGAAAAATTCCTCTACCAGGTTGTCCACGGGACCTTGGATCACCTCAGCTAGTTCAGAGAGGCAAATCCCTTCTTTTACCCTATTCTGAAAGCGATGATGAGGCAGGAACAAGGCTTTAAGGGAACAAGTGATGCTGAAAAGTGGGGTCACAGCAACTGTTTTACCAAATTAACTCTGTCTGGCTTCATATTTGCTTAGCATCTGCCTCAGTGTCAGTACCACTCCTTTTCGGGAGATGCCTTGTTTCAGCTGGAGGGGGTAGGTGTGACTGAGGGCATGTATCTCCTCATGATCACCTCCAGTTCACCCTGTCAAGGCATTTTTTCATTGAAAACGAGACATGTACATATCAAAAATACTCCTGAGCCAAAAAAAAGCGCCATCAGTAGTTTTGAATGGTGAAAAATTCAGAAGATTTCAGTGTTCTTTTCCCCTCATTTCCAGTTAGAGGTTATAGACTGGAGATTCCCTGCAAGCCATTAAAGCTCCGACATTTAGCATCGATTCTTCCAAAATACTATCTTCCCAGAAGGGTTTGTTCATCTTTTGGAAATGCTTCCCTTGGTAGTTTCTCTTGCCTCTCCTGGAAGCTGCTCCTTTATCTAATTGCTCAGCAAGAGCGGAGCTTTCCCTGCACCCCATCTCAGCTCAGTGGGTTATGGTTTAAGGTTGTCAGACTTGTAAGTCTGCAGCCCCTTGTCACCCCTACACTTGCTGGAGTTTTAGTAGCCCAGGGCAGATCTGTTTTGTGCAGCAGGGGCTGCAGGATCTTCCTTGCCCAAGGGAAGAATCCCTTGCTTGAACTGCAGACCAGAAGGGTGGAAAGAGTTTGTTTAATGAGCATGAGCCTCCTGTGCTCAGGAGGGTGAAGCTGTAAATGTCACCAGGTTGTGGGTCATTGCCCTCCTGTGCCAAAACTACAACCGTCTGTCCACACACGAAGAAAAGAAGAACGGGAAGGACATGATGGAGAAAGTCCCCTTGGATGGGGTGATGTGGCACAGTCATGTGCCTTTCCTCCAAGGAGACCTGAGATGGTGCTGCTTGAGATGCCCTCATCTACAGAGCTCCTGGTTTCTTCTTGTCTTGGCCTAGGCGGTAGAAACTTTGTGTACAATTTGCTTTGCAATGTGCCAGCCTGGCAACTGTAGTGAGAGAAATGGGGAGCGAAGAAGAAATATGTAACTAGGTCAGCCTGCTCCACATTACAGCTTCATCCTTTACCCAGGGAGGAGTTGTGGTCTTTGCCCGCCTCTCGCTGTTTCCATTCATTCACTTGATGGGGTTTCCAGCTACTTTGAGCCTGCAACCTTCAGATCGAGACTTTTTCTTTTTTTTTTTTTTCCTTAACTTGGCTTCCACGTTCGACTTTGCTTCTTTCAACCTGTGTTCAGAGGCTCACAGTGGAAGAAACCTTTTGCTGTATTTAATTGTAAAAGTTCCTTCCCTATAAAAGTCTTGGCAAACTGGGCTGGCTCAGTGGTTAGTTCTTTGCTCTCCTCCTTGCAGGGGCAAAGTTCAGTTACTTAGCATCTGGCTGCTTGTTCCTTAATCCAAGAAGGAGTTTTTAATCACAGTAGGACTGGATGGTTTGGCTTATTCACAGCAGGGCTACAATGCCAATTGCCATTAGGTCTCTTGTTCAAATATGGCCTGGATTGTTAGCAAAGTTTTAACTGTTTTGTGGCCAGTGGTGAGGAGTTGCCGGGCTTGGACTGTGTGCTGGTGGGTGCTTGTCCCTGTTCAATAAACACATCCGTTCAAGGGACACCAGGGGCATTTGCCATGGCCCTTTTTGTACCCCCACACTGTTGTGTTTGTGCTATTTGCCAAAGACCAAGGAATGCAGGGGGTGGACAAGGTCAAGCCCTTGCAGATGTCCTTGAAGGCTGAGGGCGGCAGACAGGGAATGGTGTGTCCTCCCTGTGAATCCAGAAGCAGAGAGCATCCTGCCTCGTTTATCCCTCAGCACATTCCCCTGTGGCCAGATGAGCAAAGCATACTGCAAACCTTTCCATCTCACTTTTGTACAGCCCTTCCCGGCTGCATTTTGGCTTCCCCCACCCCAGCTACAAACTCTCCCTTCCTTGTGGTGATCCTCACTGCTGCCTTCCTGCACTGTCCTCCTTTTCTTCTGCTTTGTTGGAGCAAAGCTGGGGAGAAAAAGCAGCCCAGCCAGGCTGCCTTAACTGGCTTAGGAAACACTGCTGGCTGGGTATCGTTCATGCTATCACCAGTATGGAAGTAGAGATGGCACATATGGGCTGTTAGCAAGCATGTTAATTACAGAGAGGTGCTGCATTACTCACTTTGGGCTAGATCCTGCCCTCTGGCAAGTGGCACTGTCATCACTCTGTCCTCCCTGCAAACGGGTGCTGAGGGCATCCTTCCCTCGGTCCATATGTGCACCTGTGCCTGAGTGGGGAAGATTTTTCCTTCTCTGGGACTAGATCCGACAGCAAAAGGCAGTGATGCTCTGTGTAAGGCACTGGAAATTGTCAGGAAGGAGAGCTCTGCTTGTCAAATATTAGTGAGCATTTTAGAGGCAAAACCGATTTTTTCTTGTTCTTAATGATTCTAGTACAACTCAGGCTCAGACAGTATTTGCAAACCATGGGGAGAAAAAGATTTAAAAACAACAACAACAGAAGAGCATTAGCAGGAAGTAATCTCATCAGCCCCAACTCTCCAGCAGTGCTGAAGACAAGAAAATGATGCCTTTTTATTAGCCTTATTGTCTTTAATTAAAGCATTCAGCAGAACCCTCTGATAATGGACTACAAGTGAGGTCGTCAGCATTTGTAATAACACAATGCAGGGTTCAATTAACTGTACTTTTGTACAGTTAATTGAACTTTTGTAGCTTTTCATCTCCAGTTTAAACAAGCTCATGAACCACACAGAATGATTACCTTTCTGAGCTGGAGGAAAAGAGGGTGGGCACAGGGGCTTGGGAGACAAATCACTTGTTGTTGTACAACTGATGCTATAAACCCCCTCCATTTCCCCACAGCATTTCCTTGTGTTCATCCAGCTTGCAGGGCTGGTTGTAATTTGGCTGCTATACTGCAGCCATTAGGTATGGCTTTCTACACCACAGTTCCCTATCATTGTGGCTAACCACTGCAGGTTTCCTGAGTCTGAACCTTTAAAAAATATATTTTGGGTGGTTGCAGTACCTAAAGAACTCCAAACAAACATGGGGATCAGAGATGGCAGAAGAAAAGGTCAGAGGTCCAGGTATAACCATTTGAGCTGAAAGACTGTGGATGATTGACAAGCAGTTGATATTTGCTGCTCCTTCTTTTCCCTGCTCTTTTGAATTATTGGTCATAAAACACCCTGCAGTCACACTCTTGCTGTGTCAGAGAGAGAGAAGCCAAGAAAAGACCCACATGGCTAACACTTAACTTTATCTTCACCATTAAGTAATGCTAAATTAGAATGAAATCGCTCTGGTAATACAGGTGACAGCTATATGGAGACCAAATGAATTCCCTATGATCAGTGCTGTTAAAGAGGCACATCGGCAGAATTCATGATGACGGGACACTTACTGTGCATATAACTCATGTGCACACACAGGAAATGCATGGTAAATCTGGCTGGTGGTTTATGTCAGGCTTTAAAAAAAAAAAAGAAAAAGGTAGCTTTTAAAGCCTCTGTTCAGTTTCTCATGTCTCCAGCCCTGATGTAAATTTGCAATAACTGAACTGCACTGCTAACCCGCTGTGGCAGGGAGGAAGGGATGTGAACGGGAAGCAGGGACTTTACGGTGGTTTCTGGAAGAGATTCTGGGCACTTCCATCTCTCATGTTGAGGCTGCCTGGGCTGTGCAGCCTCATGCTGTCACCCAGACATGGTCCATCATGGCCTGGGACAGGGGCCATCTCCAGTGGGACTGTGCTCTGTGGATGGCAGCGCCAGCTCACAGCAGCCAGCAGCCCCCTGTGCACAGCTGAAGAGCTGGGTCTGACCTGGGGTGCCTATGGACAGACCATGCCATGAAGGTAATGTGGGACTGTTCCTGTGACACTTATGGCCCCTGTTGATTGCTGTAGCCTTAGAGAAAAGAGAGGATTGAGCTGTGCTTGAGCTCCGTCACAGCTGTCCCCACAGGCCGTGTCACTTGCTGCTTCCATCGTGTGAAAAAAACAGTTTTTTGGATAGGGATCTGTGCCCACACAGCTGCAGCATGTGGGTTGTCCTTGCCAAGATGCTGGGGCCTGCCATGGTGGTATTAATCAGTCTGTGTTTATGGCACAAAAAAGTCCCTTCCCCTGTGCTCTTTTGCTGTGGTACCCCATGCTTTGTCACGCAAGAACACTATGCTCTGCATACAGGCAAAAATTACAGTAAGAGCTGATAATCTATCTTTCCTTACATCCTGCTTGTACCTGAATGCAGTCAGTTTTGTGTGCTTTTACCATCTCTCACATAGCGCAGCTATGTGCTGTTAAACAGCTGTTCAGCTCCACCCTAGAAAAATAGCTTCAATAAAGTGCATTTCCCATACAGGTCATATATTGGTTAATCCATCCTTTTGGGAGAACTTCCAGACAGGAAATGTGGAGGCAGAGGAAGTTGTCCCAGCAGAGCACAACTGTTAAATTAAATCCAACCCTGGCTCTCACTACCTGCCATTGTTACTGAAATTAAAAGAGAAAGCAAAAGAACTGAGCTGCACCGGGGCCGTGTCACTGCCGCTGCTGAGTGCTCCATCTCACGGGGTAGCTGTTGGCAGTTTTATCCTGGAGAAGGTGAGTCAAGTTTTACGTGGTAAATTCTTAACTTCTGCAATTCAACAGCTGCCCTTTTCTTGTGTTCCTTGGCTAAAATAGTAGGGCAGTGCCACACCTATGCTATATTCTAGTCAAGGCATGACAGATGGGTAAAGGTGACCCTAAATGTGCCCAGCCCTCTTCATTCATGTTGTTAAAGGAAACAGGAAAAGGGAAAACATATTGGAGCTATCTAGAAACTGAACTGACCTCTGGTTATGTTTTGGAGTTCAAGGAGGCACAAAAGGGGCTGCCTCTGGCTGTTCCCCTCGGGTCACGTGTCCCACCAAACCTGTCTGGGCTCGTGGATATGACTCTGTGTGGTCATGGCAGGAGTCACTTCTGTGCAGACCCAGTCTGTCGCGTGCTCCGCATGGCTTTGCTGTTATTGCACCCTGACTGCTGCTGAGACAATTTCTTGCCTATTAAAATGCAGTTACGGCCTGGAAAGCGATAGTGTAGGAATGGCTTATCAGTGCTCCATAGCTATTTGCTCCAATCATCCGTACCAAAGGCCTGAGAATGCTCCCACAGAAGCCAATAAGACTTTTACCATTGACTTCAAAGGCAGCAGAGAGCAATTTAACTGCTGCCACCAGACAAAGCAGGTTAGGCTACAGCTGGTGCTTCCACAGCTAACTTGGCTCTGAAATCCTGACAATCTAAATGTGTTTTTGCTACATGGGATGTTTAAAAATAGACAAGACAAAGTAGCGGGGAAAACAGATTGCTGGGAATATTCCCTCCCTGGTAGGAGAAATGGACTAGCTGAAGCTAGCAGGGCTTTTCCATCTCCAATGTGTATGAGTCTATGATTTTTGTCAGCAAACGAAGCACTTCTGAGCCCGAGGCAGCACAGAAAGCCGCTAAAAGCAATTTAGAGGTGCTGGTATCATAATTTCTCAATCCAAGAGTAACTTCTGGTTTTGCATATATTGTAGGGCTCTGGAAGATTCCCCTGAATCCAGTAAGATGCAGTGTCTTAAGTGGAGGTGATTCCACGGACATGAACCGTAAGTCGCAATAATGTGGAAGTCTTGAAAGGGCTGCTGTCCCTGCTGCCTCATGGGAGCAGGATATTGAGTGCATGATGTTGGAGAAGATCAAAGAGGCAGCTACAGCTAATAAATCACCAATAACGGGTGACTTTGCCTGCCCACATATAAGCGGGCCAACGATGTTTAGTGAATCAATGTCTCAATACTTTAAATTATCCTCGGAACAGTTACTTTGAAGGGATGAAAGATAAAGGGGTTTTTCTTTTTTTAAACTTTGTCTTGAGCAACATGGAGAATGTAGATCAGGTCAAATAGCTTCCTACACACAAGTGGTCATAACCTAGCTGTTTGACACTCATGGACTGCATCAAAACTTGGCCAGGAGCTCCAGTCTTTGGAAAGGAGAAGCTAAAAGAAACTGAAGAGCCAAAAATGAAGCTCAAAAGTCAAACCCCTCAGGTTATGTATAAAGACAGTTTAGTCAGCCCATGTATGTTTTCAGGGGAAAGCAAGAGTTCTGTGTGAATGATAGAAGGAAGGGATGCATAAGCTGGATAAATACCATTTGCTAGGAGTGGAGCTAGTCTGGGAAATTCAGGAGAAAGGAGCATGGACCTGGGCAGGGCTCTGCCCTCTGCACTCTCTCTCCTTTGTGGGATGATTCAGGCAGGAGAATACCCTGGCTGAAGGCTGGAGCTGCCCCATCATTTCAGCGGGAGATTGCAGAGCAGCTCCTGCTCTCTCCCCTGCCTGCTGTGCCTGCTCAGCCCCCCTCCCACAGTTGGGGGCTCACCCTTGCGGAAGAAGGGCCAGGGCACCCACCTCAGCTCCTCCAAACGCTCTGCTGGCGCATTGAAGTGGACTCAATACAAACCTGAGTGTTTCATTAGGCAGGTTTTCCAGCCGGGAGGAGAGGCTCTGATTGCATTGACCTTAATGTGAAATTAGAGCTGCTTAAGCAGGTAACAGCCAGACAGCTGGGTGCAGCCATGCAGCGGAGGCGTTTGTCTCTATTTGCAGACAAGCTGTGTGTGTGTTTCCGTTTTGCTCAACTTTTGCTGCTTGTTTATTTAGTTAATAAGATATAGCAATCTGCCTCATAGAGCTGTGCAAACAGCAGGGCAGAGAGCACCAAAGGATGGGCTTTTGTTAAACACTCGCTGGCCTTGTGTCACGAGCTGTGGCTCACCTGCCATGCGAGAGAACTGCAGGGAGATACTTGCATCTAACAGAGCTTTCCCCTGGTGGAGCAGGACCTGTCTCTCTCCATCAGTCTGGGTACAGCACTGCTGTGTTCCCACCCGTGTGCTGGGCTTAGTCACTAGCGGGAGACTGTGTGTCACCATCTCCCTGTTGCTCACATCCAACTCAGTGGAGCTGTACTGGAGCTGCCAAAATTTTGGGTGACCCAGGAGGCAGGGAGAAGGAAATGACCAGACCCTCCTGTCCATGTTAGTGTTGTAGACAAAGAAAGAAGGAAGAAGGCAGCGTGAACAGCTGCTGCAAAACTTCTCCCCCATCCATCTCCACATGAGGACTAATGTTGCATTTCAGGAAAATGCTTTGCCACTGTCTTGTCCTCTGTTTCTGCACCCAGCAGTCCTTTCTGAGTTTTTGAGTGTCAGTCTTACAGCCTCCTGCTTTTATCCATCAGCCTTAAGTGTCCCAGATGCCACTAAGGAGTGAAACAGCTGCTGCCTTCGTGAGTTACCCATCTTCCCCTCTGGTGGCGGCGATGTTTTTCCCCAGCATCACCGGCGGTCCTGCCATACACTGGTGCTGCAGGCTTTTAGTAACCTGAAGATGGACTGAGGTGCATGAACTCATTTTAGAGGACCATCAGGCAGGCCTGATTGACCTCTGATCCTGGGCCTGCATTGCAGGCACGTGCTGAAGGACTCTGACTGCACTTGCTCATTCCGATGTAAACTCTCATCTCATCCCCATGCCTCTGCTGCCCATGTTTCACACTCTGTACTTTGGATGTCTGAATTTCTGGCCTGGGTGTGTGATTTCTAGCACTGTCCCCAGAAACTTCCTTTTTACAGAGCAGGTATTTGCACATCTGTTCTTTCTTTCCCAGTGCCTTCACCGCTCATATCTCGACCATTTCTTCACCCGGTGCTCTGAGTATTTCCCTGCAGTGTGAGGGGCTTGAACAGTAAATGAAAGAGCAAAGAGAGGGAATCTCCTTGGGAGCTCTCTGAAATTAAACAGGAGAGGCAATGGCAAACATTTCCCAGCGGGCCCTGACCCAGAGACTGCCAGATGCAGAAAAAGTCTCCGGGAAAATACTCTGTAATTTTCAGACTGGGTCCCTGTTGTGCAGAGAATGCATTAGAGGGCCCAGCCCCATTGCGCTGGGTGCTGTACGGACACAGGACAGGAAAGAACGTGCACACACATACACACATCCCTTCCTGCATGTGTACATTAAATCAGATGCTTTTGGATCTTCAGTTAACTGTCTGTTATATATTGACTGGTCTTGGAGCACAAATGGACACATGCTACCAAGTTTATCCTGTGCTTAGTGCTAATTAGGAGTTTTTTAGGACATGCAATTTGAGGCGTTACCAATTAACTCAACTGTGGACCAAGACCAAAGCTGTTATTTGCTTTGTCATAGCAATTGAAAGCCAAATAAACAAATAGTAGTGTCTCTTCACTCTTTCCCCTGTGCTTTAGCACAGCTGTTTAGCAAAATAATAATAATTTCATTGCCTACTTTCCAAAACTTTATGTTTAAAGCAGATCATAAAAAATCTCCACATGGCTTACTTTGCCTAATTGTTACAAACTCAGGCTGTAAATCCCAGAAGAAAGACTATATTTTACTTTAAAAAAAACCTGAACACACAAAAAAGTCCAACCAAAAGGAAGCTAATGAAGAATGAAATACGTTAGAGTTTGTCCGTCTGTTGTTTATGATCAGAAGTTCTGAAAGAAGCCATGGGAGAGAAGTGCTTGATGTCCACAGGACTTCAGAGAGGCTCAGAATTCATTTCACTGTGGCTCTTCTGAAAAATGAGTGTTAAAAAAATTATAGTTGCAGCAAATTTGCATAAGTTTGAAGAACTAATTTTTTTTCTACGTTTTTAACTTTAGAAGTATCTTTTCCAGTTCCCCAGGAAGCCACCAGCCACGTGGTTTGGGACATCTTGCCTGTGTTGTACGCTTTCCTGGTGGGCAGTTCCACCTGGAGATGGCCTTGCCCCTCAAAGGCCTCTGTTCAGTGGCAGGAGCAAAGGATGGGAAGAACAGAAGCCAAGAGATGGGAATAAAGTGGATTAGGAAAAGCAAAATGAAGGGTGTGGAATGCCAGACAGAGGACTGACCCTGGAGCTGAAGCTGTGGAACTTCACAGGTTTGCACTCCTTCATCCCCATCCTTCTCTTCTATAAGCCTCTTTTCCTTCACCTTGGCAGCATGACCATGAGCTACATGTCCAACAAATGGAACAGAAATGCCCATGGTGCTGCTGTCCCCCTGGCAGGCAGGGGTGGGCCCACGGAAGCAGGTGAGCTCTCAGCCTTCAGCAGTTCCTTCACAGGTCACATCCAATTGTGAGGATCATGGATTCTGACATTATTGATGTTTTTAGCAAGTTGGTCTCTTCCAAGGCAGCAAAGAAGTCCAGCTGGGAACCCATATGGGGAAAAATATATATATTCCATAAACTTGTTATCCCTAGAAAACTTCTTGTATGTACTCTATGTGTGAGCTCACTCTATACACCTACTCTTCTCCACAATATGATTTTAGACATTCCATGACAGCTGATACCTGTCAGCGTTTTAATATTTCTACTTGGAATTCACTGTAAGGCAGGTGATGCTCTCTTTTAGAGAGGTAAATATTTTCCTGGTCTTCCCATAAGTTTTTGGTCACCCACAGCAGCCTCAGTCATCAGTGATTTCCACATGGCCTCCATGGGTAGAGGATCCAATTCACCCTAATCTGATTATTTGTTGGAAAACACAACCCAGTTGCTTGGAGATTATCACCAGTGAGTTCCTTTAACACCCTGGCAGTGGCAATACTTGGGCATGGTCCAAGATTCAGTGTTGTGTCAGTTTGAGTTCTAACTTTAAAACAATTTAATTTAGCACAGCAGATATATGTCCAGTTACTTCAGCACAGATGGTGGGGAATAAGTTATAAAGGTATTGGAATCCTGCCTGAGGTAGGTACACATATCCTCAGAAACACAGATTGGGTGAAGCAGACAGATTTTTCCTTCTTCCAATTCTAATGTGAGCGGACCGATGGTGGTCGTGGTGGTGCATCTTGGCCCCAGGAATGCCTGATCATCAGCTGAGGTGGAGCCACAGCTACAGGCACATGCACTTCAGCCTGCCCAGGGTGGGAAGTGGATGGCAAAACTGCATTTTAAGCCAGGTTCAAGGTTGCTGGGGGGAGGAGATGCACTGACAGCACCGCCTGAACATGCGCCTGCATCTCATCCCACGCTAATGCAGGCATGAACTGATGTGCTCCAGGCTGAGCCTGCCCACACCTGAGGGCGGGTGCCCCCAGCCCACCAGGGATGCTGTTACACTGCCAGCTGGGTGCTCTCCTTGACAAAACTGTATCCCCTCACTTCCTACATTCATTCACTTGTCAAGAGCAGGCTCATTTTAACACTGTGGATTCTAAATTTTCTCTGATGTAATTATTGTTTGACACTGCAGCCTTTCCAAGCACCTTATGTAAGGAAAAAGGGAGAATTAAATATGAGAAGCCTAAAAATAAAACTATTAAAAGGAGGCAGAAGCTGTTTGTGAACAGCAGGAATGATGTGGTACCTCTGGGAGAGAGTACGTGGAGCCAAAGGAGATGTTCTGCTTTTAGGCAATCCCTTTTATTGTATTTCAGTGAAGTTCTGCACTTTTCTGAAGTTCTGAGGTGCAGGGCTTTTAGAAATGAGCCTGTTCTTTCTCTTTGCTCTTGCAAAAACCACGACTTTCATACCATTTCCCAAGCCAATCTTCTTGAACAGACTGCAGCCAAAATTTCCCTTCCCTAATTAACCCAGAATGGTTTTTGAAGAAGTTTTAGCCGCAGAGAACATCAAATTTAGCTCTTAGCCTGGAGCCAGGCTCTGGGCTGAAGAACACATGTCATTTTAGGAATTCATGCAGATGCACCTTGACATCTGGGATGTGATCTGTCGCCTGCACACTTCACCGCTGAGCTAACGAGCAGGAGTGGGCACTGCTGCTGCTGCAAGTGCAGCAAAAATGGTTTTTCCCATTCATTCCAGCACTTTTGTCCAAGGTATGTAAATAATTGCAGGAGAGTTTTTGGACAAATACAAATCTATTCTGCTGGTATTTGTCCATGTGTAACTCAGTCACCTCATTTTCCCCTCTGGGTTGATTCAGAGGAGAGCTGCAGCAGTATTTCCTAAGTTATGGTCCCACAAGGGATGGAGTTCTCCACTGAGCTGTTGTTTAGCAGAGCTAACTTCTCAGTCATGTGAAAAGGCAGCCAAAAGTAAGCAACACATAAGCTTTTATCGTGTGATTTTGGAATGACCTTAATAGAGCCCGCCTTACACACATCTGGTGATCAATACATGTTGAAATTCAGGTATGGAGAGTGGGGCTGGAAGGGATCATGTGCCTCAAGCCAGGATAGGCCAAGTTTCTCTCTCTGCAGTGACTGTAGAAAAGCTGACTGGGTGCACTAGGCAAGAACAGATGAATATGCAGTGAATGTCTCATTTACATCAGGCCCCTTTATGATTTCATGGTTTTGGCACTCAGCATCTGAGGCATCAGTACCACAGCACTGTGTTCCTTGATGTGTTCTTGAGCTTCCTCTTCTGTGAAGCTGGAACACATTTTCTTTGTTTGGAAGACACGTGGAACGGCGACAGGGAGAGATGTGCCCGTGATGGTATCTCTCACAAAACTTAATTCAGACTGAACAATGGTCAAGTCTTGATGAGCTACTTGTGCATCCTGTCCAGAACGTCTTTAGGAATAATTGGATGTGGATAGTTGATGGTTTTGAAATGCTGAACCATCACCATTCATTCCTGATATCTCCTTATGAGCCCACTCAGAATCAAAGCAGAAACAATGATGAAAAGCCAGGCTACTCTGACCCCTCAAGATTATTTTTTTGAGAAACTGTTTGTTGTACAAGAAGTATTTGTGAGAAATAACTGGGAGAGTAATTTAGACTAGTGATAGCTTGTGGAAAATTGTAAACATCTGGGACACCATTCCTGAGCAGAAGAAAGTAGGCAAATCTCATATTATCTGTGACTTACTACTTTAGCTCTGGAGGCTGCATTGCTTTTGGTTTGATGGGGGTTTTGTTGGTTTTTGAAGGAATTTACTCAACAAAGGAAACATATTTTCCCTCTGGGATAAATAACCTCCTGTAATTGCACAACTCCACTGGTTTTTAATCGAGTCTGTGTGCCCACAGTAAGTGGTCTTTGGTTTTCTGGCCAAACACAAGTATTTGCAAGCTGCGTGGAAAACCTTTCCTCTGGAGCTACACAGCACCATAAGGTTCGTAGTTCCACAGGGGCTGATTTGAGCCAACAAGCAGCAGGGCATCATGTCAAATTCTGCAGAGTATAAGCCTTCACCCACAGCAATACAACGTGTATTTTATAGCCATCCTATAACAAAAACCCTCTGAATACAAAGCAAGGCTGGCTTGGTTTCCTGAATTGCCTCTCATGAGGGAGGAAAGACAGGGAGCAAGAGTGATCATCTGCGCTTGCTTGCCTGTTTGTTCTTAAACCTACTGAGGACCAGTTAAACAGTAATGCTGTTCAACTCTTCTTTCTGTCAATGAACTCTAGCTACTCTCAAAATGTGGTCGTTTCCAGACCCATGAGGGACATCAGTAGTGTATTTTAAATCTGACAAAGGCCTAAGAGCCTCCCCAGTAATTTCTACAGGAACACAGCTATAAGCAGCATGAAGTTTCCCTCCAGGCCTATGGCACAAGGTGGAGCCAAGCTGTCCTCTCATGCTTGACCTAAGATGACCCTGGCAGGGCTGCCAAACCTTCAGGTCATGGAGCTCTGAAGGGAGCACAACCCACGTGCTGGACTGCTTTCGTAGCAGGCAAAGGGAACAAGAGGGGCACAGAGGGGAGCCCCGTCCCATTTTTCCCTGTTTCCAACTGGTTTCTAAAGTGATGATATGCATAATGGTTTTTTCCCCCACAGTGGAGCAGATTTGGCTTGAAATCCCTCAAAGTGTCATTTTTACTCTACTTTGCTCTTAACTTTAAGGCTTTAATTTTTTTTCTTTTCCTTAATTACCAATAAACCACTCTTCAGCTGCATTATTAACATGTGGGACGGAGTTGCCTCCAGTGGCTATTTAAATTAAACACAGACCAGAAGATCTCTTTTGGAGGGAGAAACGGGGGAAAAACAACTTTCCAGTTAACATTGCCAATGTGTTTCTGAACCGAAGGATCACACCTTTCTGACTCCAGGACATTATTGTCTTTCTCTTGCAGAACACGTGTTCTGAAAGCCTACAGCTGTGTCATCTTCAAGCTGACATTTCGTGGGGACACTGCAAGCAAGGTACAGCCAGCCTGGCTTGGGATTGCATAGGAGACGTCCAAGACAGTACATGTAATTCAGCTGATATTACAACCCTGCCAGAGGCAAGGCTGACTCCAGACCCAGACTCTGTGCAGGTTTGCAGGTGAAGCCAACAAACCTTGTGGGTGCTGCACAGCCAGAGCAGACCCCGGGAAGCATCTGAATTTTTAAATACACACTGGTTGTGCCAGTGACTCCCTTGGATATGTGTCCTGGTAAGTTTGAACCATGCAAGGGAAGCTGAGCTGCCCCCACTCCAGTGCCTCTGTGGGCTGCAGGCAGAGATTATCTGCAGGTTGGGCAGCAGTGGTGCAAGAACAAGCTCATATGTCATTGTCCCGTGCCTCGTCCAACCCTCCCTGCATCAGCTGAAACACCAGGGAGAAAGAGGGCTCTGGAAAGGCTGAAGAGGCTCAGGAGCTTTGGGAGGAAGGATAATCAGTGCCCAGCAGCAGGTTTGTGCTCAGACTGGTCCCCTGTCACAGTTTGATTGTGTAGCCACCTCCCGGCTCTGCACATGGATCGGCTCAGCTCCTCAAATGGGTGCAAATGGGCTGTTGGCCAGGCTGTTTCAACACAGGGATTTATGGTGAGCTCAGGGAGGCTTGGAGGGGGTTGTGGCTGTGAGAGAGTGGTCCCTGGAGAGAGCAGCAGATGCATTGTGCAGCCCTGCTGTTCTGGGCCAGCATCTCCTTTCCTTGTCTGTGCTGGAAGGATGCCACAGAGCAGGAAGCCTCAGTCAAATCTGCTCTCTCACACATCCATACCATTCCCTCCCTCCATGCATGCATTAAACCTTCACTGGAACAGAATTCCACCACTTTATTCATCCCTCGGGCTGCCAATTCAAGTCGCATTTCCCAGCCTGGACCCAAGGGGTTAAGGTGGGTTGTTAACTTCAAAGCTGGGCTCTTTGGGGATCTGAGCAGTGCGGGTCATGGACATCCTTGCGGGCAGGTCCCTTCTCTCTGCGCTGTGAAGAGCAGATGTGGCGTAAAAAGTTCCTTTTTGGGGAGGGCATGATTAATCTTTGCTTCTTAGAGGATGACAAATATATTATATTCGCTGACATGCACACGCATTCTCCTCTGCTGACGGGTGACCCCTGTCTTAATGCCAAGCGTGTGAGATCCAGCTCTGTAAACGAAGAGGAGAGCTTTGCAAGCTCATTAATGCTTTGAAGTCGCTCATTAGGAGCAGATTCCTCGGGAGCTGGCGAGCACAACACCCTTTGTGAGCATGACTTCATTTGATATTAATGTGGGTGCTGCAGCTGGAGGCATCCAGGGATGCTGTGCTGTGATTCTGCACACACAGACCAGCACGGCAGATTGCTGTGGCTGTAATGAACAGGGTAAAAATGGAAAGTTTCTATCCCCTCTTGGCAGCTGAGGAGGTGAGTTTTCCTCCTGGCAGCATATGAATAGGTTGACCCAGTCCTTGCTGAGCCAAGGACTTGCAGCATTCTCCCATGGAATGTCTGGGGTCCTTCTGCCTTGCTTCCGAGTACCTGTGAATTACCTCTGGAGGCCAGGGTGACCCTCCCCAGATTGATTGACCCTCCCTCTGTGTCACCCTCTTTTGAGAGCTGGAAATATCCCTTTTCAGTGCCTCTCAGCTTTCCATCAGCCAATCAGAAGCTCTCCAAGTGGCTCAGCTACGCCAGGGCAAAGCAATGAGCAGTTCCTGGGGAAATAAGGAGGAAATTGCTCTCATCTTGAAGCAGGACAGAACGAGGACAGCCTTGCTGAGAGTATCTTCAGCAGACATATCTCTCTGGTGAAAGGGCCTGGCAGGGTTTCTCTGTGTGGTAGCACCCTTGTATGAAGATGCTGGCCTGAGAAGATTGAGGGTGGCTGAAATCAGAAACAGAAATTATCAGGTTCCTGTGGTAGCTTAAGAGCTAAAGCCTTCCTGCACATGGGCACCTGGGGGTTGTGGGTTTGAATCCCATGAGGTTCAAGAGTGGCGTTTGGAATTTTTTTATTTTCCCTAGATGATGCAAAAAATAGCTGTACCTCATCCCAAAGGAAAATTAAAGACCTTCCTGCACCACTGTCTGTCCCAGCTAAAAGCCCTAGCAGAGCTCTATATGAGGACAGGAGAGGAGGGTGAGGAGTGGGACCTGGGGTGCAAAGCCAGGGCTTTAACTGTGTGTGGTGCCTGGCTGAGAGCTGCCAGGCTGTCAGAGCTGATCCCTTCCCCTGAGGACCCCATGGGGTCAGGAGGGACCTCCCAGAGATGTCCCTCCTGCACCAGAGTACCTGCCAGCATCCCCAGCAGTGGCTGTGGCCCTTGCACGAGGATCTAGTGTGGCACACAGGGGCTCTGCCATCCTTCATGGTCCACAAGACCTCCTGTCTCCCAACGAGGTGCTCCGTCACCTGCTGGGGTCATCAAAGAAAGCAGTGAGGAAGGAATGGTGTCCCTGGGCTTGGGAATTGTCCTGGGCTGGGACCCTGAGGGCTCTCAGGGAGGAGCTGTGGGCCAGGGGAGAGCCCAGAGCCCACCAGGATGGCCGAGTGGTGAAGGCGTTGGACTTAAGATCCAATGGGCGCATGCCCGCGTGGGTTCGAACCCCACTTCTGGTAGGAGCCTCCTTTTCCATCAGGTCCAATATTCCCAGCCCAGCTTTTGGAGCATCACTGCAGAGCAGGGATGGGATCTCTGGCCCTGTGCCTGGGGAGCTGAGGCCATTCCATGCTCCAGCATGAGGACTCTGGTGGGACTGGGCCCCCCTGCCATCCATCCAGGCTGAATGTGTGCGGAGACACAAGGCAGTCCCTCTGGCACACAGGCTGTGGATCTCATCTTTCATGCAGGGAGCGCTGAGACAGTCATAGGCTTGAATCCCACATGCTCCCAAAATAGCAACTTGTTTTTCCCATGGCAGAAATAGAAAAACCTGACTACCCAGAAGGGGGGAAAAAAAGGTGTTGGGTGCTAAATAGTTGGGGCGAGTCACAAGTGGAAACCAGTGCGAACAAGTGGGTTCAGGGAGACAGGTTTGGGGTTTGTGGAGATCATTCCTCTTACCAGCCCTGCCCCATGACCCCAAGCCCACTGTAGACTTACCCAATGCAACATTTGGCACTCTCTGAGGGGATTTGGCAGTGTCACAACCCCATGGAGGAAGCCAGCATGGCAGGAAGAGGTTCCTCATGCTGCTAGTTAGATTTCGGAAATGCTGAAGGAGCTGAGAGCGGCTCCTCCGTTGCACAGCATCACTGTGGTCTGTCTTGGGTCAGTGCCTACAAATGCTCATGAGAGTTTTGCTCCCCTCCTCGTGTGCATGGATAGCCTGCAGACATTTCCCCCAGTGGAGGGCTGGGCTGCTGGACTCGCAGAGATGCTGTCAGGTTTTCATTTGGCTGCTTTGCTCCAGCCCGAGGCCAATCGGAAATGTCCTACTGCTGGGACATGATTTGAAGTGATGGTGTTAATTTGGTTAATTAGGATTCCTGGGTAGCGTGCGCTTCTTGCAAATCAGCTTACCATTGTAGTATCACTGCAAAGAGTTATTTGCTGGTGCATGGGGTTATGTATGAATTTATGATTATGATGTAGGACCATTAATTTCATGTTTGTGGCAGATGATACAGCTCAATTAAAAGTTGCATGTTAAGATCTTTGGCTCTCTCTGATACGTGAGAATCAGATGGTGGCCTCCAGGAAGGTTTACAGGGCCTGCATGAGTGGCCATATAACAAATGGGGCAAGACCCAGAGGAGAGGACAGGGGAGGAACTACTCTGCTCCTCTCCCATTAGATTAGTGCTGGGAGGGAAATTTTGTACAAATCTGCTAGAGTTGGCTTGTTGCAACTAACCTCGGTCATTAAGTGATGCAAAGGATGACAAACACATCTCTGAGATATCCCAGGGGGTCTCAGCAGCACTGTGGGTCAAGTCCTTTGCCTCTGATGGCTTGGAGTCAGACTCCTGTCTAGTTCATGTGTCAAAGGCATTTGGTGACCTCTGGTGAGTTCAAAGCTGAAATCTCTCCATTTGAGCTTCTCAGTTGATCCATATTCTCACACAGCTTGTGTTTTTCTGCCCTAGGGATGTGGGTTCTGAGTGTTTCAGATCCCTCGAGGGTGTTTATCCACTTTGCAAAAGTACTGGGCAGACAGAGCATCATCTGAGGGCACCAGGAGCTGAATTAACAGCCTTTGTATGGCACAGCCCACCGGAGTCGTAGGGATGGCTGGGGCCAAATGTTAATTTGAGTCAGGACTGAGACCAAATGGCAGACCCCTGTCAGAGCCTGGGGCTGGAGATTTGGGGATTGAAACAGCAATAAATCCAGTGTCCAGGGTAGGGGGAGGTTGTGGGGACAGATATGTGAACTGCCTTATACCAGGCCATTCCCCCTTCTCACCCCACATCCTCCAAGGGTCTGACAGAGCTAAAAAAAGAGCAGCTTGTTCAAAAGCCATTTCCATGTATCATATTTATTAAGACGGTTACTGCAGGTTAAATATCAATAGTTTATTGCAAATATATTTATTATAGATTAACTATGCAGTATCCACATCAGTTATGTTGTGGTTAAAAGTAAGCCTCAGTGAAAGGTTTTTAATAATGAATTTGTGTTGAAGTAGTGTATAATAAGTATCTTTAGCAATCTTACTCTCAATTTCACATGACAGTTTTATGTTCAATAAATACCCAGAGATTATTAAAAACATATTTATCAAAGATTAACAGTGATGAAATAGATACAAATCTAAGTTGTTAAGCTCAATACACATAGTTATAATAATCAATTCCTATATTAAACCACAATAATGGCTTTGTTTAATCTAAATTTAATGGGGTTTTTTTGATATTTGTAAGTCTGTCTTTTGCTGTGTGGTCCTGCTCGTAGGTCTCAGATTAGATCCTGGGACACTGGAGCTTCAAATAAATCACATACTTAGGTAAAAGCAAAGCAGTCTGGGAATAATGCAGGCTGTTTGAGGAACAGGGAGCCAGATCTTCAAAGGATGTAGGTCAAAGCCAGTCCACAGACACCAGAGCAGCTAGTCTAGCTTGCCCCCACCCTGTATCCCTGAGAAATCGCCATATCCAGTCTAACCTACAGCTCATACCACCACCTCCCACCACACCATTTTCAGGACTGGGGATCTGGAGCAGCAACTCTCCACTTTACAATAACAGATGCACCCACACTGTTTTGGATACTGAAAGCTACCGCCTGCCTTGTATCCTGTTATTACCTAGCACTTGGAGGCAGAGTGCTAAAATGAGCTAACTGTTTAGGAGATAAACAAAATGTAATTGTTTTAGTGTTGTAATGCTGCCACTCTAATTGCTGGCTGCTGGGTAACGAGAGCTGGTACCTGTGCCTCTGCCTGTGCCTCCGATTCCTCTGCCTGCACTGGGCTGCAGGTGCTGTGAGCTCTGCCCCAGACACTCACTGGCTGTGAAAAGTGTCATGGCATGTCCGGGCACATTGTGGAGCATCAGTGGCCTTTAGACCACAGGAAGATTTGGATTCCTGACTTCTTCCATCAGCAGGCTGGAAACCCCACAAGGCATCCCCAAGCTGGTCTGGATCCAATGCCCCATCCCAACACTTGCTGATGGTTTAATCTTATGTTTGAACTTGCACTTGTACATCAGTGGAGTTAAGTGCCAATCCAGATGAGGATGAAAATCATAGGAACCCCAATTTGAGGGAAACACTGTGTGTCTAAAACATGAGCTGTGCTGTGACAGAAGAGGGTGTGGTGTTGTCTGTATATTGAGAGGTATCTGCCTCTTGTGATTGCAGAATTTCAGAAAACAGTCTGAGAGGGATGGACAACTCCCCCACTGCTGCTCAGCAGTGTCTCAAAGTATAGAGTGATTTTCCATCACCCAGCTGTCTGTTGATTTCCGTTCTTTAGGAGTTTGAAAACCAGGCTCAGGTACTGCTTCAAGGGATGCTACTTCTCCATGTTAGGTGCTATGGAGCAGTTCTGTAGGATCAGGTGTGGGCATGGGGCTGCCAAGGAACAGTCAGGAGAAGATGAAGGCAGCTGGGCAGCCTTTGGAGATGGACAGACCTGTTGGAGAGATGATGGCTGAGAAGAAGTAGGGAGCTTCTGGCCTGTATCAGCCACCTGGTATTTGGAGATATATGTGTTTATGTGTACATGTCTCTCTATATATCTCCTGGCATGTGAATCCCATCTGTGCTTGTGGTACATGGTGCAAGTGTCTGCTCTGAGGGACGTGCTTGACTCGAAAGATGGCCCACGTGACCAGGAAAGGTCTCTCTGTGCTTAGCTGGGCGAGGACAGCGCTGGCTCCCTCAGATGCTGTGGGGACCCATCGCTGTGTTTGGCAAGGTCTGGTCTGCACGATGCTTCCAGTGACCATCTGTGTCAGGAGTCCCTGGTTTCACTTTTTGTCCCATCTGTGAAATGTGACCTGAGCAGCTTCGAGGCTTTGTGCGTCCCCAGTGCAATCTCCGAGAGCATCAGAGCAGTTATTTCTGTTCATATCCCAGATGAATTTGTCTCCTGCATTTGTTCCTCATCCAAACACTCCCAGTGGAGGATGCTGAGCTGGTGGGGGGGACTTTCACATCTTAGCGGTGGGCTGCAATTACAGAGGTGGTCAGGGAAAAAAGACAAGCAGGCATGCACCACTGCCTTTAGTAGAAGGCAATGATTCTTGTGGGCTCCAGAGTAATACAAGAGATCTGGTTTTAATAAATTAGCAGCCCACAAGTAACAATCTCAAGCAATTAAATGCTGGAATGAAGGTGTGCGCCATGAAATATATTCTGGAGCCGACAAGGGGGTGGCAAAGACAATTTTTGAGCAGTGGAGAAGGCAAAAATATAACAAAAATTCCCCTGAGAGCACAGGAGAGCTCTTCTTCCCCTCTCATTTCTATTGTGCATGCATGTGGAAGCCTCATCACGCTCCCCATCACCCCTCCTTCCTCCACTGGCTCCTAGGGACATGATTTGGAGCCTCCCTGAGCTCATTCAAGGCTCCATCATCAAGATCACCCTTGTGCCTGCTGTCACCCATGTAGCTAAGGAAATTCCCATGATGAGGAGAGGATGGTTGGTGGGAGACATGGGAAGTAGCTGGGAGTAGTGAGGATAGCTAGGAGCTGAGGACGGGAACAAATAAATATGAAATAAAACTGTTAATCTCCCTGTCTTATATTAATAGCCTGTATGGAATACACTTTGCCATAGAATTCAATTTATTTCCATTTAAAGGCTGTTCTTCTCAATCAATGCAGCTAATAAATAGCTGCTGATGGCCATGACCCCCCGGGCAGAGGGAAGGATTTATCTTCTGAGCCAATTAAAGGAATTGAACAATTCCTTTTAATAACACTATGGGATTTTAATACAAGGAAAAAACCCCAACACCCGCAAACCTAAGAGGAGAGTGAAAGAAATCCTCCCCCTGAGCCTTGCAGGAAAGGGTCAGGTGGGCTCTGCTGGGGTCAGGATTAGATGCTTTAACTTGTCTTGTGAAACTGGAAGGGGAAATATAGCATTTCCTGTGAAAGCACAGGAATGCTTTTCTTTCCTGGTGTCTTAAAAAAAAAAAAACCCCAACCAGAAATCAAAAAGCATAATGGCAAATTATGTTTTTTACAGAGCTGTACAGGTTTTGGAGGGATTAGTGAGCCCCTCTGGGTAGGAGAGAAGGACAGGTGGGGCCAGCTGTGATTTCTCTTGCACTGCTGTGATGGGCAGGACACCCCTCCCCAAATGGGGAATTATCTGTGGGCCCAGGGCAGCAGAGCCTTTCACCAGGCACTTCCACACCCATAGGGGTAAGACAGGACTGGCCTCTCCATAGCTTTTTTCTGAGACTCCCATTACTTTTTTTAATGGGAAATATCCTCACTGATAGAATTCATCTGTGGGATGGTCCTGTGAAGTTCCCACAGCTGTCGGAGCCAGTGCTCGGTCAGGAGAGCATTTGTGCCGCCTAAGACAGACAGGTGTGAAGCAGGCGGCAAGGGAAGCAGAACAGACACCTATTGAGTTTTCACAAAGCCACATAACCCCAAATGGCAGTGGGTCTTCTCCACTCCATCACTCTCCTGTCAATGAAATCTCACGGCTCCTGTTGGCATCGCATGAGAGCATCTGTCAACCACACAACTCTCCTCCGAACGCCCCCGTGCTGTGGGGAAGTCTCTTATCTCCATTTTACAGATGGCAAGCAGAGGCACAGAGAGGTTAATTGACTTGCCCGAAGTCAGCACAGGAGGTCTATAAGTGACGCCAGGTCCCTTGAATCCCTGTCTTCTGGCTTAATCATAAGGCCATCCATCTTCATCCTCTTCCCCCTCAGGATTCCCCAGCATCTGTGATGGCTCAGGCACTTGTGTTGGTAAGCTGCAGGTGGAGACAGAGTTGGGAGATGGGCATTTCCAGCAGTGGTTTCTCAACCCCATGTCCCAACAGAGCATCTGTTTTGACCTTGAAAGCTTAGGGTTTTTTTAAACTCTAGTCTGCTTTGGGAACTGTGAGATAGATGTGTTTGAGTGCTTGCTCTTTGGGGAGGCATTTCAGAGATTCTAAGGAAAAAGGACATTTCATCGCTGCTTTGATAGAGAAAGGACCTCTTTCCTGGGTTTTAATGCACCTTCCACATCAAAATGATAAACAGATCGAACCCACAGGTAGAAAACAAACAGTGACCTTTATTTTCAAGTGATCACCTGGTTATAGATCACCACTGGACTCCGGAGATTTGTCCTTGACAGCCATTCCCCAGCTCTTTGAGCAGGTCTGTTCATGCAGGGCCATTGAGGAATGTGGCAGGGTGTGAACATTTCCATCACAGTGTCTCTTGTTTCAGAAGTGTGAATGGAAGAGGTGGAGAGTCCTGAGTGAGCCATTGAGGAACATGAAGCGCCTGTTAAGCTCCCTCTGAGAGTGGGAAGGAGATCACAACTGTAAGCCAGCCTCTTTCAATTTACAGGCTTTCTGCAACATCCCTGTTCTTCTTGCTCTCTCACTTTCATTTTTTATTAATTACCCAGTGACAACTTTCCCAGAGGACCCTATTTTTCCATTAATTATTAGGAAGACTACAGGGGAAACACTGAGCTGTTGGAGAGCTCACTTTCGGAACATCAGGTGGGAGCGTTTCCTAATGCCTACATGTGTATCTTTTTGTCATTCTCCTTGCACAGGAGGCTAAATGACCTGCCTGAGATGCACAAGAACTTTTTTTTATTGCAGCACGGTGCACTGAGCAAGGAAACTTTATTTAAGTGCTGGTTTGTTGGCCCTGGAGACCAACATACTGCTCAGGCAGAATCGATCAGCGTGCTCTGTGTATGATTTATTATCATGTCCTGTGTGTAGGAGAATTCACAGACAGAAACCAGTGCCAGAGTAAGACTGTGTTGCACTTGCATCACTGCTCTCCACAGCTGAAGGTGTAGATATGGTGAGAGAAGGATTAATGCTGGGCTGAAATCTCAGGTCCAAGTGGTGACTGTTCCCAGTGCAGGTGAATAATGAAGGTGGAGGAAGAGCATCAGCTTTTTCTCTCCTCCTAAAGCCATGGCTTTTATCGTTGTACCTTCTACAGTCCCCGCAGTGTACTGAGATTCATGGGAATGTCTGGAGAGAAAGCCAGGAAGCTCGGTGTTAAAACTGAAAACTCCTTGGTGTGGCACCTCTGAGCACCACAGATATTCAACCTCTGTTTGACAGAATAGAAGCTGATACTTCTTTGATGGTCATCTGGGAACCTGCTCCTGCAGGTTACTGGAGGTTACTGAATACCGCTGTTTCTAGTATATCTCAGTTTAAGTACTTCTGTATAATTAGAAGAGTGTTTTCCATACATGAACAAGCTTTGGAACAAGCCAAGAAGAGACTGAATTTCCTTCAGAAAAATCTGACAAGACTTGCAGTGTCCTACATCTGCTTGTAGGAGATTTTGCTGAACGCAGCCTTAAAGCCGTGTGGGGACACGGAGCAGAGCTCAGCATCACCTGCTCCCTTCAGAAACAGAATGAAAATGTGTGCCAAGATAATGGGTTTTTGGCCTTTAATCTAAGGAATTTAAGTTGCATTGATGGCTGGTACCGGTGTTCCCACACTAATTCTGTCCCCTGGCCCACTCCTGGCTTTGCACACAGGACGTCCCTGCTCGCGCCCACCCCAGAGCCTCCACCAGGGCTCCTCCTGGAGAGCTCTGCTCAGACCTTGCACGATGGCAGCACTCGGTTTCACGTCAGCTCCCATGCTGTTTTACACCCTGGTTTCTATGGTTACCCACCACCCTCCGGAACCCTCGGAGCCCGGGAAGAGGCAGGATTGCATTCCACAGCAGCAAGACCTGTCATGTACAGTGATGGGCGTAATACCTGATGGAGTGCTAACCCACAGCCAGGCCCTGGTTCTGAGCCTTGGGAGTCATTCCTTGTGCTGGGAAGCGTCGGGGGTCAGTCAGAGGTGGGCAAAGGGAGGACACCTCGTCAAGCCTCGGGTAATTGTCACGCTGCTCCCAGCCATCCAACTCCTCACCGTCGTGCCAACAGCCAGCTGGGATCTGGCACTTGTTGGAGGTCGTTGCAAGGGTGGGATGGGGAGGAGTGGTTGCAGCAATAGCAGATTTTTTGCTAAGAAACACCCCATAATGGCTAACATGGACCTTCTTGGCCACGAAGGTTTTCTGGAATGAATTTACAAGCATGGCATGTAATTGGATTTGGCCTGTAAAAGCTTTTTCTTCACAGAATAATGGGTTGAATGCATTTGTATTTCATGATCTGGCGTAGCTTGTTTTAATGGTGCTTGAGTGGGATATTCTAAGGAATTTTTACAGAAGGACCAAGGATTTGATCTGGATAACATGACCACTATGGAGAATGAAATTTGGTGAGAATAATTATTTGACAGAACTCTTTACACTGCTTAGCTGTCTGTCTAGTTGGACCAGATCATGCCCACAAATCCGTTACTGTAATGTGATATTTGCTTTCTGGTAAACCTGCCAAATATGTGTATGTGCAAGAATTTTATCCAAAAGAATTGAAACAACTCACAAAAAGAAGAGATTTGGAAGGTCTCAAAGCGAAGATTAAAATCTCATTCCTCTGGGGAGTGGAGCGGCTTTTATTGTTAAAATAATTTTAAAAAATCAAATTCCTTCTACCAGAATTATTCATCCTAAACCACAAGGTGTTTTCAGGGGACCCCTTTCCCCTCCAACCATATCAGCAATTAACATTTTTGACAAGTTATTTTCCACCAGTTCCAGGTGAGGTGTGGGGGTCCTTGAAGTGCCAGTGGATGACAAACTGGAGATCAATCTGAACTAGTATATTACTGCAAATAAAATTGTCTGCTTCCACGGAGGCAAATTTTGCCATGGGAAAGAAACAGCTCTCCCGTATTTAGTTCTGATTTGTCCTCAAAACAAATCACATTCTTGGTCCTGGCCACCATGACGTGACCAGATAACAGGACCTGGGAGGAAGATAAAAGAAGAGCAGCCAGACCACCCTCTGCCTTCTGATCACTAAATGATCAGATGTTTAGGAGAAATGATTTATGTGGGAAGGCTCAAACCACTAAACAAGGCTATGAGATGACAACGTGTAGTTCTGCATGTGGAAAAAAAGCCTAAAAATATCTGAAGGGTGTAAACATGACTGAGAGAGCTGTGGTATCAAAGGGACAGTGTCGAGTACAGGGCTCAGAGCTGGCAGCTTCCCTTGCTGTTCGGAGCAGTGGATGGGAGATAAGTGAGAGGCAGAGCATCATCATCAGATATTTCACTTCAGCCTGTCCCTCTGTGACTTGACTTGTCACGTTCTGCTCCAACCCTGTGACTGGCATCAGGGCTTGTGCCACTAAAATACTGCCTGGACTTAAAACAAGACAACAAAGTATTTTCCCCTCCTCTTAAACCTGCTGACTCCCAACACCATGGGGCAAACCCCATCCTGCTGAAATCAAAAGATCTTTCTGCATTGGGCTGTAAAAGCTGCTCTCACCGGCCAAATGTCATCTGTCCTTTTAGTCTCTCCCTTCCTTTTGAACTAATAATACACCATATGGATTTTCCCTACCAGACCCCAAGGCTTTAAAGAAATTCTTATGTATTTCCTATGGCTCTCTTTAGATGTATGGTTGGATTCTCAGCTGATAGGAAGCCACACATTCATGGCAGCTGAAGACACAGCCTCTTGTGGTTTGTCTTGTCTTCTCATCTCACTGAACTTTACAAGGATCTAGATTAATGCAAAGGAAATATGACCTTGCCTCAGTGAATTGTTTTGAGGGTTAATGTGCTGAGCGATTTATGGGCAAAAGAGGGGTTTTTTCCTCTTTCTTTAATAAAAAGTGCTTTCATTCAGCAGCTTGATGGAAAGCCTGCAAGGACCCATGGTAAGTATGTAACCGGAACAGACTCATATTAGCTATCACTGTTACAAATCTATTAGTCCCACACATTAGAGCATGAGCTGGACCTGATGAGCTACACTAGTGGGAACATGAGTCATTTTGTGAAATAGATGTAGCTCGCAAATCTTTTAGACTGTTATCCAATTCCTTTTCTTTCAGTTTAATTAGGATATAAAACATGGCCTTAAGAGCTCGCACGAGTGGAGGGAACTCCATGTGAAGGAGAGGGAACCAGCTGCGGGGGATTCCCAGCTGCTCTGCCACTGAGCCTGGTGGCTTTTCCTGCAAGGTGGTTTTGCTGCTCCGCCAGGGACTGATGGAGGCCGCGTTTCTTGAAGGAGGACAGAGCTGCTCTCACTCGCTCGCGGATGATTCGCACAAGGTGGGTTTGCCTTGGATTTTCTCACATCCCTTCCCTGCGCTGCCAGCACCCAGCGGGCTGGGAGATGCTGGGCTGTCTCCCAGCCGTCAGAGCTGCTCTGCTGGCGGGACACCCACCCTGGGGCTGAGCCAGGGCCCAGCAGAGCTCCTGATGCGAGGCAGGGGCTGCCAACAGCTCCGTGACACGGTACACAGCGACGGCAGAGAGCAGCACCGAGGCAAATCAGATGGCGGTGCTTTTCCAACCACATATGCAAAGCACCTTTAATGAGCGGAGACGAGCCCCTGAGACCCGTGATGCTGATGATGAATTAATATAAAATCAAACCATACACTTTAAAGACAAGAGCATCCAGCCCTTCTCATAACTGATGCAGGACATGTTTCATCCAGAGCATATCTGCTATCATTGGCACACTTTCTGTTCTTGAATTCATCTGTTCTGTACATTTGGGGACTGGCATGATTAGCATTTGGCTTTGTAGAATTCAGAACCTAATTCCTGTGAGTTTTCATGTCTTCCTTTTCCTTGTTTTGATTCTTGTTTGTCCGTTTGTTAGTTTGTTTATCAACATATTTCCTGTATGAAACAAAAATAGCAGAGATGGGCACTTGCTTTCTTCCTGGACAGATTCCTTTGTATACTGATTTATTTCATTTTTTAAAGATGGACACCTGGTTTCCTTATAAATGAGTGTTGGCAGGCTGGGAAGCTTGGGGGGAGGAGGGGGAAAAGGAGAAATGCATCTGTTTAGAACAAATGCAACACCGAAGGAAAGCTTTATAATTTCATCCAAGATTGGCCTGATTGTCTGATGCTTTAAACATATGGTATGCTCCTATATATATTATGCATGAAAACTAGCTGCATGCACATAACAGTTATTCTGCAATGCTTTACATAGAGTCTGCCAAATCCTGAACTTCTTATTCAAACCCATTTCTCGGTGAAGACAATGAGCTTTTATCTCAGCCTCACTGCGCTTGGCATGCTCCATCCCTTCTCCCTTAATTTAATCTCAACTGGAAGAGGATTTCAGCATTTCATCCTTTGGCACTGAATGCCAACCTTCCTGCTCCCCAGAGCTGTGAAGCTGGAGCTGGAAGGGTGTGGTGGTGTGGCAGTGAAAGAAGTACCACTGGGAAGAAAAGAAATCCTCACGAGAGGATGGTTAGCGGGCTCTGAGGCAATGCTGACACACCTGAGTGCCTTAGCTTGGCTCATGCCACGTGTACATGGCACAGACTATCTTTGGGATCTCTAGAGCAGTTTTCCAGAACCACCTGGGCAGGCAGGCATGGGATAGACGGGGGTAAGAGCTGGGGAAAAGCTCTAGCAAGTCCTGTGACACAGACCTTTCCTTCCTGCTTAGCCTCAGTCTGGCTGAGCTTTTCTTTGTGGGGAGGAAAGCTGCAGTTCTGGGGAAACCTTCACATCATCTTTGCACTGCTGTGCTGGCAAGAAATTGAACCAGGGAGGGATACTGCAGTTATTGCATGTATTTCTTGGCTACCATCAGTGCTGTGCTTGGCCCTCTAAGGGATTAAGGAATAGGTTTTTTTTGGTGGGGGGGAACAGCTCCTTTTTCTTTTTTAACGTCATTTTAAGGATTGAGAAGGGGGGCAGAAGGGGTTTGTCTTACCATAAAGCTCAGTATCATCATGTGTTCCCTTGCTGTGTGGAAGTTCCCTTTAGTGGAGGTGACAGACCAGAGGAGCTGACTGGCAAGTGCCCATTTTATGACTTCATATTTCTTTGTCTCTCTAAGTGGTGGCACTCCCAAAGTGCAGAGGGTGGACATTTCCAGATGAAGAAAAGCAAAGATGCTTCAAATTGCTTGGTCCCACAGCACCTGTAGTTGAAGCAGAGCCTCCTGTTGCACAGCAAGATGTCATCATCCTGTCAAGGTAGTTCCTGAAGGCCTGAGGCATCCAGAAATTATTGTGGAGGGCTTTGCAAGAGTCCCTCTGCCATTAGCTCTGCAACAGAAAATTTCCAAGAGTGGGTTATCTTTGACAGGTGTAATTATGCCTAATGCAGTGTCAAAACTTTGCAGTTTTGAAGAACTTACTGTCAGTCTGAACCCTGTCCACCCACAGCTCCATCAGAGAGGGTCTGAAAACGGTCAGTACTTCTAAGTTGGCAATAGTTGGAAACCTGCAGGAATTCTAAGAATTTAATTAGAGAGATTATCCTTCCCCTTTTTTCATTTTTAACACTGCAGAAGAAAATCTGGGTTTTTTTCTGTCTTTGAATTTCATTTTCTTCTCCGCCCAAAATGTTATTGAAATCTCCTGGGCTCCATCATTTGAGGAATTCCTGTCCTCTTCTTCCTGCCAATACACTCTGTGGCCCTGCTGCACTGCCACCTAAATCCTATGCAATTAGACCCCAAAGGATGATTCAAATTCAGATTTAATCTTGGGCAAAGAGAAGCCTTTAGATCAAACATCCCCACTGCCGTGCAAAGCAAAGACTCTGAATGCACCACCATGTAACGATCATTAGAGGAGCCGAAGATCTGAAATTTAACACTCACGTAGATGAGTGATGGATAAACATCACTTTCCTAAAAAAGCACTTTCTCAGGCTCTTTAATCCATCCAGAATTTAACAACTGGGTGCTGACTGAGGCACAGCTTGATTGGGGAGAGATGAAGGGACAGAGAGGAAGCTTAACACAGAGCCAGCTCAAAGCAAATGCCTTTAATGCTGCCGATCTCAGAAGCTTTGAAGAAGAAGCCCTTGTGTCCTCGGTGGTTTTCTGTGGCAACTTTTTGGCATTAAAGTTTGTGTGAGAGAATTATGAGTTTCCCATTATCACGTATGGAGATGTGATCCATTGTGCTGGTTCCCACGCTGTGGGGATTTAACATTCACCACACTTTGTCCTGCAGATATACTGTGATGTGTCCTTTACAAGCTGCAGCCGAATACATTGAAATCTTGACTGACATTTCTTATCTGATGGGGGCTGCTTTTCCACTGGCTGCTCTTTAGAGTGATAAATGTCAGGAGTTTGGGAGTTTGCTTGTATCTAGGCTTTCCATCTGAGACTTTGGGCAGGTAATTATCCTGAGACCATGGGACTTTGTCATGAAATCCAGTGCCGTGCTCGTATAGGGAATGAGTCAGCCGAGGGTCATGGATTTGGGGTATCTGGGAATTGGGAAGCATCCACAAAGATAAGGAGAGAAGGAGAGAATCTGAGCAAAGATTTTCCCCAACCAAAGATGAAAGTAGACCTTTTCTGTCATTGTGGAGTTGTCTGTCTTGATCATCTGGGAAGGCCATGAGTTGGGATTGACCCAGTAGCCTCCAGATTTGAAGCTTCAGTCAACCAAGCAAAGCAACTAACCCTTGCAGGCTGGTGTCACAGCTGGAGCAGAGTGATAAACCTCCTACGTGAGGGCACTGGAAAAGAAAGCAGAGATCCATGGCAGTCAGTGGGCTCCAAACAGAAAGCTTTCTTCCCCTATAAATGCTTAACACATTTTGTCCCGGAGGAAGGTGTGCGGAGGAAACACCTAGAGTAGTGAAAGTTTCTTCTGTCCCTTCCTTCTCTTGTGTCTTGCTTTTTCTCCCGGGTCCACTTTGTTCTTCAATTTCAATATTTATCACCTGGAAGCTGAAAACAGGATTCACTGTAATCCAGGAACTTTTTAGTATAACATTTCTCAGTGCTCACAAGGTCTGAGAAATTAGGGTTGACATTTATTGGAGGAAGGAAGAGATAGGTGTCACCTTGCTTATTCTTCTTTTTTCCTAGTGCCGGGATGTTCACACTGCTGTGGCTGAAATAACTACCATCTCCAGCTGGCATTAATGTCAATCTTTTTTTTTTTTCCTGAAAAAGCAGCACAACCAATCTCAGTGCTCTTTGCATCTCCATACACCACAGAAGGTGTAAGAGAAGTGTTTTCATCCCAGCCAGGTATGGTGACTGGCAAGGTAACTGTGAGCGGCTGCCAGCAAAGCCTGGGACAGGTGAGCTGGGATGGCTGTGGGGTGACACTAGAGGATGAAGAGTCTGCCATAGTGTTCCCCACCACCCTGGAGCCAAGTGCAGTTTGCTTCTCTTTGGGCACCTCAGCTGTGCTGTGAGCTTTAGCCGTGATCAGCACACCCACTGATGCTGTCCTCCCTTCCTTGCTCAGGTGCTGTGGCTGGTGGGTCAGGTGCAGCCGATGTCCTGCCTGCTCATTCCCCAGGTGTCACAGAGCTATGCTAAGGGAAACTGCTTTTCCCTTCCCCCCTGATAGCTGGGACTGTATTTCTGTGAGCACTCACTGCCCTGTACCTGGCTCCAGGTTCCCTGGATGGCTTGGCCAGTTTGGAGGGGCAAGGTGAAGAACACCGGCCCCTTGTTCACAAACCTGACTCAGATAATTTAGGTGCTTGAGGGTAACAGTTGCTTCATCTGCTTGGCTTTTTTTCTGTTGTTTGTTCCTTTGTTTGCTTCCCCCTCCTTTCCCCTTAACATACCCTTTGAGCTGTTCTTTAATTGAAGTAAACAGAGCAGCTGCTATGGTGTGTGCTGTTTTTCCCATTTTCCCCCGTGAGTCACGCATTTCCTTCCTTAATGTCTCTATCTTCAGTCGGTCTGTACTAATGAGGCCCCACATCTCAGCTGCTGAATGCTCAAGCTCATCTGCCTGGAATTTTCTAACTCATTTCAATTCATTTCCCACTTTCCCCTCTCATCCCTGCTGCCTTTCTCCCATTCCCATCCCACCTTTCTTTATCTCCTCTGCCTGACTTTGATTCCCCTTCCACTCCTTCCTCCATGTGTCCCACTAGTCTGACTGCAGCCCCCTCGCTGCCTGCTGCCCTCCCAGAGGGAGATGAGACCTGAGCATCGTTACAGGTGCAGGATGTGCGTGCTGGGAAGGCACAGCAGGACAGCATTGCCACAAATGCCACGGCAAGGAGTGGCTCCTAGGTAAGGATGCTGGAGAAGCCCCTTCTGGGGTTGTGGGAGTTTAGGTAACACTAGGAATGGGCATTGTCCTTTTTGCCCTCCTTGCTCCACAGGGGAAGCACAGTCCCATGCCGGAGACCCACTGGGGAAAGCTGCCCTGGGCTCTGTGCCTCACGTGGGGATCGACACAAAGCAACATCTCTGCTCTGCTTTGCTCGTGAAGGTCATTCTCCACACAGTTTTAGCTGCTCTGAGGAAAGAACAGCGCTGTGGGGTGCAGGAAGGGATTAACTGGAATGCCCCGCACACCCTAAATGTCTGAGGCTTAGAGATGTGAACCGAGATGCTCTGTCCGTAACAAAGTCAGGAATGTCCCATGGCACCACTGCTGGGTGCTCACCTTCTCTGAAATGAAGGCATGTGCTGATGTCTGCTGAGCATGGTGACAGTGCTGGTCCTGTTTGGTTTTTTCCTCATTATCACTGTTACTTGTGGGCTTTATTTGGCAATTCTTACCTAAAAACACCAAGCCCTGCTGTTGTCTGTTGCGTTTACATCCTTACTCTTGCAGAAGACAGGGACTGCTCTTTCTCCTCTTGAGCAGGTGTGGGACTGAGGCACACAGAAACAAGGACCCAACTTAAAAGTTAGGCTCAGAGTTTGTCACCTGTGAAATGTCAGCAGCCCTTACCTAGAGGAGCCTTGGGCACATCAGCACTGCAGTCTCAGCAATGTCAAGGAAGCCAGAGAGACCCACAGCAGTCCCAGGTTTTGATAATAGTCCCCACTGCAAACCCCATTACCACAACTGGATCAAAATCCTTCTTGGTTTTCACTCCTTTTTCTCTTCCACCAGGAACAGTTGTCTTTTCATTTCAGGAATATGCAGGACTGAGTCCTTGAGATTCAGCTGCAGGAATCTGATTCCAGACCTTGAGCTTTGCAGGTTAATTCCATCCTTACCACCAAACATCCGACTGCCTCAAAAGAAAAATCAGGATTAAGATCATTTTAGAGCCATAATAGGGCAAATAAATGCAAATCTTTGCCAGGAAGAAAAAAACCACCTTGATGGAGATCAGACACTGGTTTGTGTGCTCCTGGGAGAATCAGCAGAAGAAGCCAGTGTTATGAGTACTGGATGGCTGGAGGAATTTTGATCTTGCTTCAAATTTTGTTATGCTGTTTTTGCTTTAAAATGCAGGTTCAAGGAAAAAAAATAACATGACAAAACAAAAAAAGCCTGTGCTTTCCTCTTTGGCTTCAGGGCCTCCTGTTGAGGTTCCCTCATCACCATAGAGATAATATTGCTTGTTAGTCTTAAGACTAGCAGTTGGAATTCAAGTGGAAAAAAGACCTAAACAAACCCATTATAAATCCCCAATTACTTTCAAACTGTCAGGCTTATTAAAAAATGTAAATATCCTTCTCATTCTTGCAGAGAGTGTATAAAAATGCATGAAGCTAAAACTCAGCTGAGCTGAAAGGAGTTGATTTCTGAAATAACTTTGCTGGGAAAATGGCAGAAGTTGCTCTTGGATGGCAGAGGGACGAAAAAGTACACCTGCCTGAGGCACTGGTCCCAACCATCCTTACTGTTAGCATGTTGCTGGTGCTACTCTGACTTAGATCACTGGTTTAATGTAACTTTTTGGGCTGTTTTTCAGGTATTTTCAAGAAATACTCCTGCAGATCCCACAGAGGGAATTTCTACCAGTTGATAGTTGCTGAACCCCAACTGTATGTGGTTGAAACTGCCACTTTTTAGTATTTACCACTCACCTCAATGGAATTGTCTGTCCATTAATGTTTTTCTCCTGCTTTTTCTTCTCTTCCCTCTTCTGCAAATGGGGAGGGCATTTCTCTTGTTCTCAAATTTGATCTTGCTGTGACTGCACAGGAGTTTCTCATGAGTCTGTCTTTAGTGCAAAGCCTTTCTTACCATGACCTACTCCTGGATTCAACCAGGATTTGCTCCGGTGGCTGGGATTTCCCAGCAGTGCAGCAGAGCTGGTGTTAACCCTGCAAAATGGTGAGGTTATATCTGGAAGGAACCAGAATTCCTTTCATTTTCTTCAATGTGGGTGACATTGAGGTCACTCTTCCCCACTGCTTTCCTGTCCACAGTGAACCACGACAGTCTTCAGGAGGGAATGTTATCAGATAAAGGAAGCTTAAGGTGTTAGCGTTAGGCAGAGTCACCTGTCGTCATTCTGGTGGTGTGTAGTGTTGGCCAGTGGTGTTCAGTGCTGGCTGCAAACTGGGGAAAAAGAGCAATATTTCTTCCACTGGACTCAAAGCCAAACATCTGTGACATTGGCAGGAGGGTAAAATGCTCCCTGGGGAGCCCTGAAAGGCAAACTGGTGTGTCATGGATGTAGGATGTGCAGGCAGTGCAGTGGGATCTTGGTATGCACTGTGGCACTCATGTGGCACTGGTAGTAGCTGGGGAAGGGAAAAGAAAGGCAGCCTTCAAAGGAAGATAAGGAATTTAAACATCCCATTATGACATTACTATGTGCATACCAATATATGATACAGGATTGCCATATTTTATCCAATAACCTGCGTATACCTCAGAGGTGTATATATTAAAAGAGGAAATGGTTAGCTATTTAATTAAGGAAGCAAAATTGAAGTGATAACATAAAAAAGGAGCATAATTGCTATTCTGATCAATCATCAGCCAGGACTAGCTTAAAACGCAGCTACTTTAAAATCTCACTAGAGACCTTACAGGGACTGCTGAACTTGGCACTTATGCCAGTTCTCTATGGAAAAGCCGGATAGTGGAAACCCCTTTCCCATCCATTTGCAGGTGCTTTGGCACTAGATATTTTTCTTTGTCTGGATGCTTATGAGGATCCGTGATTTTAATTTCTGAGTGTTTGAAGGCATCCCCAGAGCCTCGGCAGCAGCGTTTTCATGGCGGGGGGTGGGGAGTGCGGGAGGGGGTGCTTGAGGAAAGAGCATTGGGGAAGATGCAGAGGCAACGCCTGGCCTTCCCCTGCGGTTCTGCTCCACGTTGCCTTGGCTGCCTGCAGTCAGCTCCTGATGTGGAGCTGTTTGTAATATCCCGGTGAGTGCCCTCTCAGCCTGGCAATCCTGCAGGGATCTGCCATCTCCTCTGGCCTGACTGAGCATCTGAGAGGTTTTCTGCCTTGAGCCTTTGGGCAATGTGTTTCCAGAGCAAAAGGACAGCAAGAGCTGACTCCGTATTAATGCCAAACTTTAAATGTTTTGACTATAAAACTGAAACACCATTACCTATTCCCTGCAGAGCTCCACTCTCTCTCTCTCTCTCTCCTTGCCTTCTCCTCTCCACACTGTAGCCTTTTGTATGTCTCAGGCATTAATCCCTCGCTGCCGGGTTGTGTAAATTAAAGAATAATAGAGCTGCAGAGGCATAAGCTCGCAATGATGGGGAATGTGTTTGTATGCTAAGAAGCAATTTCAGTGAAAATTAACTCAATTTCATCTGAAATAGTGAAGACCGGCATAAGCTGGCAGATCCCCGAGGATGGTAAAATTACTTTGTCAAAGCTCTGCTTGCTTAAATTAACCAAGCAAGCACTCCAGGTTATTGGCAAGATGCAGCTAGTAACTAGGTTTTAATAAACAAAAATAGCTTTTTGGATAAATAAGGAAAGTGCAAAGCATCTTATGTATTCTGCTGATGTGTTCATCTGTGTGTCCTCAGCAGCAAGACCTTCACATTCCTTCAGGAGCTTTCCTCAAGTCTCTGTGTCTCACTGGTCTGTCTTCAGAGCCTTTGCAAACAAGTATCAATCAGCAAATGATTCTGGGGATGATCTTGGATAAGACTTCTCCCAGCAACTAACAGACTAAATGGCTCAGTCTGCAACATCAAAGTGAGGTAACAGCAACAGTTTCTAGAGATGTTTTCTTTTCTTTTTTTCAAATCAGAAGATGACTGTTTATGACTATCAAATTGCTCAAAATAAGATGTGGTGTCATAACAAGAATTGATCTACACTGTCACTGATACAGCAGAATTCCCAGATGAATACTTTGCTGCCAAAGGGCAAGTTGGGGTGTGAGCCTTCTCTTCCAGCTGGGAGCTCAGGTCCAAGGGAAGGGAAAATTTCATCATGACAGCAGGAGTGGTTCAAGGAGCAGCTCAGAGGGCTTGTGAATCAGTTGAGAATGTGCTGGTTTGTAAAGTTTGGTTTTTTAAGCTTTTTTTTTTTGTTTGTGTGTTTGTTTGTATTGCTATTAATTGCATTTCTGAGGATGCTGTTCTGCAAAAAGGCTTTTCTGTTGGAGGTTGTGATCATTAGGAAGGACCCTCTAAAAATTCTTTTGCCTCTTAGTCCACCACTGTCAGGAAGGAAGATTGTTTCTTTTGGATCCCATTTCTTCAGGTATTGTGAGTTTGGTTTTGGTTCTAGCATTCATTAGAAATGTCATTAATTGGACAGAAGGATAAAGAGCTTAGGAACCTCTCCATTGGAGGGGAATATAGAAAAGCTTCTCAGAATTGCAAAAATACATAATCTCCATTGATTCTCTCTCTCCAAATGAGGTCATCAGTATTCAAAGAGCACTCCATATTTAAAATCTTTGGGTATGTGTCATCAGTACCCTCATTGGAAGGATGGATTGCTCCTTCTTGCTTAGCCAAGCCATGATTCCTGGCACTGGGAGATGCTTCCATTCCTGTCTCCAAGAGCCCAGTAAATGGGACTGTTAATGGTTTATCCAAGGAGCGTTGCCGAAGGATCAGACCAGTCAGATGGGAACATGAGGTGGAACCCAAGTACACAGAGACTGCAGTTCCCTGGTTGGCTGTTAACTCCCCTCCCTTCCTACCATAAATCTCAGTATCTGCAGCAGGGAAAGCAGCTGCATAAAAGATTTGCTGAGCCATCCACTCATTAAAGTGTTTCACTGGTAAAGAAATACTTTCTCTCACTGTTGCATATTTACAGTTTGGAGATTGCTTGTTAGGACAATCTGAGGTTGTATTTTTTAGCTGTGCTGCTTTCAGATGTCAGGAGAAGACACTTGGTTAAAAACCCACAGTTCCTTTCCATGAACTCGAGTGCCCAGACTTGGGAGACAGCTGGCAGCCCCTCTCCTCATAAACAAAAACACAGCCTAGGAAATATGGGACCAGCTCCACGTAAAATCACCTCCCTTTGATAGGATTAATTGCAGAAATGCCACCAACTTGTCGTTAAATCCAACAAATGCATTTGGAGCGAGGAATAAATCGCGCAGGGAGGCAGTGGCTCATTTGGACAAACGCTCCCCGCCGAGACCTTTCATCACAGCACTGCTCCATTGGCTTGTCCGTCACTGCTGCTTCTTTTCCCCATTAATGCAGGGGCTGTGGTCAGAAAGGTGCCAGCTTTAAGACAACGGCCTCCAAACCAGCCAGGGAATGGAAGTGATGCCTTCCCCCCGCCCTGCGCTATCAGCAGCCTGTCCGTCCTCTCTCGCAGAGCTGCTATCTGCTCCCTGCACGCTGCTCCCGTGTTCTGTCTGCTCCCTCCGCTGATAAGACCCAGTTCATCCATTGTCAGCCCTGCTGAGCCAATCTAGCTGCATTCGAGCGAGCTGGATTTTGTTCTGCATCACGTATCAATGACAACTTCCAGCGACGGCCTTGCTTTTAAAGCCTGGCTGGTGAGGGTGCACGGAGCTCGGAGAGCGAGGCAGATCTTTAGACACAAAGGGAATTCAAAGCGGCTCAGAAAAGGGCTTTGAAAATCGAGCAAATATGCTGTGGAGGCCGTCAGGAGAGGCTGATAAACACGGGACACCGGGATAGCCGCAGGCAGAGCGCTGTGCTGTGCTGTGCCACGCCTGGAACAGGAGTGTCGGTGGGCACGGAGCGTGGCAGCGAGCCTGCTATAAAATCACAATGATTTGTGATCAAGGCACAGCAGTGACACTGAGTGGCTGGAGACTGTTGCAGGCGATCTGAGCTCCGGGCTGCCTCTCCCGCAGTGCTCGCCAGTTGTCTTGAGAGAGGAGAATGTGCAAAGGCATGTTGAAGGCAGTCAGGAACGCAGGGGAATCAAGAGGATCCCACTCCTAGACCTCTGCAGCCCTCTGAAAAACTCCCCCTGCGATGTGCCACTCTGGGGCAGGAACAGAAGAGACTTGCCTCTTGAGTTCTAAGCAGGGCTGTGCTGCAGCCAAGGCCTCAAAGAGCAACTGTAATTTGAATAATAAATAAAATGTAGCCTTCAACTAGGCTTTTATTAACTGGATGACACATTTTAATATCAAATTACTTTGGTACTCTTGACTCAGAAGACTTGGAAGTGTCAAGATGCAGGGGAAAAGCCAATTGCATAGATGCTTTGCCGAGTATGAAACTGCTCAAGTTCTAGTTTGTGTGTATTTCACCTTTAATGACCCTGACATTTTATGAGTCAGCACTGATGGGAAATGTGAAGGTTGTCTTTCAGGAGCACCTTACTCCTCATCTCTGCCTGCCAAGATGTCACCTCCATGCTCTTTGCTCTCTCAGGCTGCCAGGCTTTTCTCCAGCCCTTTTAGCTTTCCCTACTCAGAAGATTAACCCTACAGTCTCACACTGGAGAACTTCAGCTGGAGAGAAACAGCAGTACAAGACAGATAAGAAAGCAATTGTACCCTGAGGAAGCACAAGGAGAGTCTGCGTCATATACACTTGCTTTACAAAACAGCAGCTACTTATGCAAAGCAAGTGGCCTTTTAAATCCAAGACAGGGTACATGGAAAAGCCATCGCAGCAGATGCCTCATTAGACCTCTATCATGGCTACTTGGAGCAGTTTCTGTCCTACCCTCATTTCAGCTTTCCACTGTGGGAGGCAGTGTGTCTCACTGCTGGCCTGCTCTGTGTTGTGGCCATAATCCTGGGTCAGGGCAGGCAGGCTGTGAAAATCCAACATGAGAATCCTGGGGGGGAAGGAAGGGAAGGGAAAGGAGAGCTGGAGTGAAGCAGCTTGGGGTGAGGAGTTGGTGCCAGATCCAAAGTGCGGTTTAGACCTGATCTAGGCTTTTTTTCCCCCAGGACATCTCCCAGGGCTGCCCAGAGGAATCACATGCTTTGTTTCTGTTTCCAGAGGTCCTAATATGTTAACCTTAAAATTAAATATCACAAAAAGGGGCTCGTTGGGCACTCCTAGAGATCAGAAGTACCCAGGCAGCAGCTTGCACTGGTGCCCTTCAGCCTTGCTCTGAAGGGGCCATGATAGTGCAGAGGAAGATTGTGGATATGCAGAAAAAAAGATCAGACGATGTCATGGATGAAAATCCATTAAAGTTTATTAACCACAGAGAGCCATTATTTCAGGTGGGCAAAAGCAGGCCTGAGGTCTGGGGGAGCAGGCAGAGTACACAGCAAAGCAGACTCGATATCCTCACCCTCTCTGTGCCCTTTCCTCGCCGCTTTCAGCAGCAGGGCAGCAGGCTGGATGGATGCTTGGCTTTGTTCACTGCAAAGCTCTCTTCTTTGAACCTCAAAGGTAAAAATAGCCAGAGATCTCTCACTCGGTTCACACAAGTGTCTTTCAGATGGGAAAAGCTTTCAATTGCTTCCAGCCCGGGGCCAGAGCAGTACCAGTGACCATGAAGTAGAAGGCTCCACATCCCATATTAACCAGTCACCGCAGTCTTGTTCTCTCTTCTTTTCCTTGCCTTGACTTTGTGTTTTTTTAGCCTCTAATGAACCACGAGTATCCGGAAGGAAGGCATGCCAGGGGTGACAGGGAAATGTCCTTCTGATGTCTCCTCTTGAAGGAAGATTTGGAACATTTTAATAAAGTGGATTAAGAACTTGGACACAAAAAGTAACCTGTTTCTTGGTGACTGGTGCTTTAATCTTCTCCCTGAGCAGCTGATAAAGGCTTTCCTTAAAGAAACCTCCTGAACACAAAAGGGAAAATAAAAGAATGGGAGAATAGACTGAGAGGTGCAAGATGTTTAAAGGCACCCCAAAAAATGAAGCTGCTCGGGTGTTAATTGTGTTCTCTTTTCCCAGAGCCTGTTTCTCTCTTTCGTTTCTGATTTTGAATCAATGCTGGAGGCTGCAAAGCTAAACCAAGGAAGGAAAAAGCCTTTGATTAGACAATCTGAGTGGTAAAAAAGGTATTGAACAGAAAGTGCAGTCAATGAGCTACTCAATACAACAATTAGAAGGTGAAACTTTTTCTTTCCCTTTCGTAGCAAGACACACCTCTGCTCTGCTGGAAGGAGGTGGGTGGGAGGAATTCCCCCCATTCTGGTTCCCAATTGTCTCCTGGACCTATTCCATTTCAAAGAAATATATGACCTATAAAACTGGCCCATTTTCATATCACCCAATACAGTCTATAAAACTATCTGGCATTTAAAGGGACTCCAGTGGTGTTTACTGTGACAAGATTACTGTTACAATAAATTAGTGAAGAGATGTAGGAAAAATGTTGCCTCTACAAGCATTCCTGGAATATTTCTAATTATAGAATCTTTCCAACTCTGCTGGCTACATAAATGGTTACACAGCTGAAGCTTTGCCCAGGTGGTAAACTCTGCTGTTCCATGAAATATGGTAATATGGTAAATTCATAGATTTTTTTCCTGTCCTGATGATCGGCATTGTTATTATAAAACTGGGTATTTTAAAGGGTAGTGCCCCTCCTCAAGCATTTTGAAGCATGGGAGGATCTCAGAGTGCTGCAGACAGTTCAACACTTGTCCATTCCAAATTCCTTCCAGCAAGTCCCTGGGAGCCAGGGGCACTTGGAAGAAGGCCCAGTTAAGCAGGTTAGGGTTAGGGTTAGGGTCTTTGCAGAGCCACAGCTTTCAGCAAGGCCTGCAGCATTCAAAGCAGTGTTGGTCTCTCGGGCTGCATTTTGAGCTGAATTTGGTTCAAAGTGTGGTGTCTTCTTCAGCCTGGATGGCATCTACCCCAGCTCAGGCAGACCCTGAGCTGCCTTTGCCATCGTTGTGCCAAGGACAAAGGGTGTCAGTAGAGGCTGTCCCAGATCATGGGCAAGCAGAAGGCATCCGTGAGTCAACTCTTCCACCCAACAGGCAGCCTCAGATATCAAAGCCATATGAGCCCCAGGGGAGCCTTATTTATTCCTGATGCTTCAGTTTTAGCTTGTCTTTGCTGCCTAGATCTCACAGCGGGAGAGGAACTGAAGAGCTTCTGCCTCTCTCTCCCTCATGGTTTCAGATGCATCTACAGCCATTTTTAGCCACAGACCATACCAGCCAAATGAAAGCTGGGTTCACATCCCAGCAGCATCCAGTTCTGTAAAAAAGAACCTCATTTTTGCCCCCTCACCTCTGAGAGGCTGCAGCCATTCCCTCCAGTTCCTGAGAGGGTTTTGCTGTCTGGTTCTCCCTCCAAGCATTGACTACCCACAAACAGCTGGGGCAGGAAGGGTTAACCTCCAATTCCCTCACTCCTGACCACACAAAAAGTTACAAATCCTCCTCTACACTGCTGCTGCTCTTGTTCTGCAGTGTAAAGGGAGGGGAAAAAAGCCAAACCAAACAAACCAGAGATTAAAAACCAGGTACGTTTTATAGATCAGCTGCAAAAGGAAAAGCAGAAAGACAGAGCAGAGGGGCTGGGAGGGAGCAGCCCTCAGCTGGCCCTGCACAGGCTTTGCTGTTCACCTTTATTACTGCATCCTTTACTGTCCTACAAACATGGCTGAGCCCTGGCATCAGCCAGCAGCATCCTCACACCTCACAGAGCCCTGTGCCTCCTTCCTGGGCAGTGCCAGCTCTTCCTCTGTCCCCCATACACTGCCTCCTGTCCCAATGAGAGTTTTATAGGGCACCCAGCAGCCCCCTGCCAAACAACACCTTCCTCACACGGCTCCTTGGTGCTCTCTTTACAACCACAGATTCACAAAATACTCATTTTCTATCACCTTTTCCTCCTTTCTGCTGACCCTGTCCTTCCCCATCTTGCTTTCTATGCACTGTTGCTCCCCAAATTGTCTTTTTCTTTGGGTCCTATTTTTTCTGATTTGCAAAAAAATAGAATGAGTCCAGGAGCTTTGCGATTTTTGTTTTCAAGCACACATTTTGTTTTGATAAACTGCATTGTTTTGTCTATAGAAAAGTATTAACTGCTTACATCTATTTTCTCAAAGACCGCACATGAATATTAAAAGGGATTTATTCCTACAATGGCTTCGGGCAGTTGAGTAATCCATTATAGGCTGTCATATCACACTGTGGTAATGTGAAAAGCTGGGAGTCCCTCCAATAATATTTATTAGCAATACAGGCACATTTTCACTTTACGTTTTTTCCTCCCCTTCCTGTGATAAGTTCACGTATAAAAATATTCATTAGTTTCTTTAAGCTGTTGCTTGATTTTAATTATGATGGCGATAATGATGATTTAAAACAATAAGTGAATTTCACGCAAGTGATACTGACCTGGTTTATTGCATTTATTTTAGTATGTACCAGAATGCTCAATTTAAGACCCACAGGCCACCTGGATGGTTCATTTGGCTGAAGTTTCCCTTCCACCCGAGGGTCTCCTGTGGCCCTGCAATGGAGGAGCCCATAGGAGTGGGCTAGAGGGCTGCAGAATCTCACCTTGCGTGGGGCAAAGGGGGACAGGAGGGTGGGCAAAGGCTTTTCTCCTTCCCTCTTCAACACCAAAGCTGTGCAACAGCAAGAGGTGGGAGCAGGGTCCTCACAGGAGGCTCTAACCTCACCTTCTGCCTCCTGTCCTCGCATGGGAGCTGCTCTGCAGTCATTTTAGTTGCCTTTCTCTTGACTTCTTCCACAGGATATTTCCACTTTCTCCCGCCTCCCCCATTTCTGTCTGAGCTTCTCCTTGCTGTAATTCTTTGGTGGCAGCCCCTGATCTTTGCCCATCAGCCAGAGCTGGTCTCAGCAGTTGTGTCCTCACCTCCCAACACCGAGACACCACGGAAACTCTGCCGTGCTGCTCCACGCTGATCCCCCAGGAAGGTGCTAAGCCATGAGGATGGGCTCTCTGAACTGCTTTGTTATTTCCCTGTGGGGCCAGCCAAGAGTCCAGCAAGCGCAGAACTGCAGTGACACAGACCTTCATTCCACTGGGACACAAGCCAAGGCTGGCTCCTTATTTCACTGAGGTTGAGTTGCTGCCAGGGGCTAATGAATGGTGGTCAACACTGAACCAACCTTCCTCTGAACTCACGATCCCAAGGTGAACAGCTCCATTTATCCAGAGCCCACTAATGCCAATCAGCTTTTCTACATTCACCTTCAATCGGATCTGACGAGGAGGGCAGTCTGTGAGTGGTTTTGCTGATATTGGATGGATGCAGCACGTGGAGAAAACACTCACCTCCATCTCTTGCTCTTTCTGATTGTACACATGGCCCAAGCAGAGCACGACCTGCTGACAAACACATCCTGGAGACAGAGTGCATGAGAAATCCACATCATCCTGTGTGACAGTCTGCTGTTACACTGGACTGTGTGTCACGACCTCGGGAGCAGCCAGCGGGGAAAAAAGGTTTTCTCCAGAAAATTTGATCTTGGTTGAACTGTGCTGTGAGGCTGGGAAATGGGGTAATCCACAACAGCTGTGATGAGTGAGTAACAGTAATAATGGGGTTGTGTGAAGCGTTCATTAGTCCCCATGGGCCACACAGGCTTTGCAACACCTCCAGAGTAATTTTTACTGGGCACGTGTGTGGAGAGTGGCTCAAGAATGGGTGGGGTGGGAGTGGAAGAGGCTTAGGAGCATCACTGGTGGCCTCTGCCTCGCCCTAACTGGCTCCAACCTTCTCCTGTATTTCACAGCTGTGTCTCCAGTCCCCTCAGTTGTCATGGTCTGTTATGTGGATAAAAACTGCCTTGAGATTTTGCCAGAGCAAGTCAGCCTGCGTTTGCACGTGGCCACATGTGGGACCAACAACATCTGCAAGTGGAGCTGGGCTTGCGTATGGATGCAGATGGTCCATGGTGTGAGCGGGAGGATGGGAGTGTGCACTAAACCCACGGGGCTCACCCCTATGGCCCCTCTGCAATTAATTCTGCAGCCAGAGCTCCCTGGCCCGTACTTGTCACTTAATGATTGTCTCCACAGCAACCAATTATGATGATATAAATAAACCCTCTACGACATTATTGCACTACATGGAGGAGAGATGCAAAGTGATGGACAACAGGCTGGGGCATGGAGGGAAGAAATAGCTGTGTAGATAGTCAAAGATAGTGCTAGTTGATCATGAAGGTATTAATGACCATAAATTATATGCAAACAAATGGTATTTTCAAGATCTTTGTTTCTTACTAGCAATAATTAAGAAGAAGAGCTCCCATTCAGCCTCCAGATAGTTCTCTTGAGGAAGCACCTTATGGCCCAAATGGCAGTGCTCAAACTTGGCATCAAACCCAGGTTGCTCTTTTCTTGCTAGCCTGACAGCAAAATCTGCACAATGCTGGGGGGCAAGACATCTGTTCTCCTGCCTTTTGTAAAGACTTATTTGAAAGAATGCCCTGGCTTTGGATAAATGTCTTTGGCTCAATATTGAAGTGTGACCAGCTTACACAGACTCGGTGGTTTGGGAAGGACTTGTTTTGGTTCCTCAGTTTACCTTTGAGCATTTATTCATTGTGTCATTGAGGTTGAAAGGGAGTGCTGCAATGGGGCCTTTCTGTGGCCATTCTGAGGATCAGGGTCATGGAGTCCCTGAAAGTCTCCTCAAGGGATGCAGAAGAGGAATTGACAACTTCCTTGTGGCCTCATTCTTCTATGTGAAGTGAAATTCTGCATCCCCTAAGGTGTTTCTCACCAGTCTCCCTGATCTCAGCATCCTCTGTTTGCTCTTTGCTCATTGTGCTGGTCTCCAGCCCCTGCCAGGTGAAGCCTCTTCACCTTGGTTTGCTGGTGGTGGCCAGGAACCTGCCTGTCCCTGCATCCCTGCCTGTCCCTGCATCCCTGCCTGCCACTGCATGGCTGCTGGAATCTCGGTGAAATCAATATGCAACACCACATCTGTTCTCCTTGGATGGTTGCAGAGGATTTCAGTCTCCTGCCCTACATGTAAAACCTGGCACAGATTTTTTTCCTCCCCTCCCTCCTCCAGTGTGGTGCTCACTGAACTTCCCACTACTCCCAGCCTGGGATGGAAATTGTGCCTTCCCTCCCTGTGATAATGATGCAATCCCACCACGAGCTGGCCACAGCAGCTCAGTTGTTTGCTCAGATTTGGTTGGCTTGATCTCAACACTGGGAGACCTTTTCCTCAAGACGTCAAGAGCACTTCGAAACCCGAGATCAGGGACCCTCACGCTGCTGTGGGTGCCAGCCTGGGCACATTATAATCCAAGGGCAGGAGCCAACTGAGAGAGCTCTTCCCCCAGCCAGCTGCAAAGGACTCATTAGCCAGCAGCTATTTAGGCAGTGGCACTGCAGCAACTCTCAGTCGGAAAAGGCTGATTTGTGGCAGCTCCCTCTTCACACTGAGACTGCACTGATCAGGAATATAAATACTGCTAATCCCCTGCGTTAATACCAGCAGCTTTGATCATCTTTCCCCATTATCACTCCCTTGCTGTTAATAAAAGTGATAACCATGGGGGAGAAGAGAAGGGGGACTGGACTAATCAGTTTGCAGTTAGCAGTGCTGTAAGTAAACTGACAGATCTGGAGACCAGGGAGCTGAGGAAACCCTGGGGAGATGGTGTTAAATAAACACTTTTGTTCGTGTGGGATGGCAAAACAAGACACCCAAGGCAACTTGCCCTCAGTGCTTCTGGACTACAGGGAGGAGCTCAAGATGAAATTTCTAGCAGGGACTTGCTACCAGGGCATGTTCCTCTTCCATCTGAAGCAGTTGGCTGGGAGGCTTCCAGGTTTACTTGAGCTGGTGGGAAAAAGGCAGGGAAGGCACTATGCTTCCAAAGATGAATAGATATTTATGGGCTCCTTCTCCTTCCATCTTCAGGTTCACACATGCCCTGAGCTCTCTTGTTCTATTGTATCTAGCCTGGAGTCTCAACTCCAAAAATGATGCCCAAGCTTTGGAGAGACTTTTCTTGGGAGGGCAGTGGAGACAATGTATTTCCCAAAGTGAATCCTTACTGATCCATAGGCAGACTGGGCAAAACAGATAGTGATTGATAGTATTTGCTTATGATAGTTCCTGATGGCATTTTGAAGAAGAATGGGGAGGATAACTAATTTGCTCGCCAGAATCTTAGCTTTTGAACAAGATAATTGAGTCTCTTGCCTTCATATTGAAAAGATAAATGTGCCTTGAGAACGGCCAATTGTGTGTGATTGTGTCTGCAGAGAGCCTGAGAATAACGAAAAGCAGGTGCATCGCTTGCACGTTAGTTACCAACTTCCCTGATAGGCACTTAAGTGGCCCCATTATTAACCAGCCACTGCAGGGCTGAAAGGGCAGGGACATCCCTGCCACAAAAGGGCAAGGGATCTATTGGAAATGGCACCTCGTTCAGTTCAAGTGTCCCACTTAGAGCTGGATATTGAGCAGAACCTGGGAGAGTAACAGCAGCCTTTGGGTTTGGACTGATGGTGTTTGGTAGCAAGGCTGAGAGAGGAACCCAGGGATCCCCGGACCCAGAAATGGGGGAATCGTGTCAAGCGACTGAGGCACTGGGACAGAGTGAGTGAAGAGTGGACCAGGGCAGTCCCCACGACCCCAACACCTCCTCCACGTTCCTCACACACTGGCCTCTCGTTTTCTTGGAGGGAAAGGTGGCTTCACTTGATGTCACCTTTCCCCCCACTAATTTTCCTGGTGCATCTTCTGGCCTTTACTCCTGCAGAAATACTGAGCAAACAGCTGCCTTCTCAGAGACTGTTCTCTTCTTGTTTTGCCTTCAGCTTGCTTGCTCTGCCCCCTCCAATCCCCACCCTTCCCAGTGGATAGCTGCAGAGTGGGATGGAGCAGGTGTAGCCCCTGTGTTTTGCTTTGAGACTGCTCAGGCTGAGGTCCACCAGCAGCAGCAAAGCTCTCCTGGACTGAGTGCAAGCCAGACAGCAGCTCCGCTCCGCCCCTGCAGAATGAAGCTGTGAAAGAACAGCATCCTGCAGTTTGAGGAAGCCGTGCCCATATTCATCCATCAGTGCAAGCCTCCACGGCTGGATCAAAGCCCCAGCTGGAGCCTGCCCAGTGCTCCCGTTCCTGACTGCTGCTTGCTCAGCCCCATCCACACACAGCCCTTCCCCACCGTATTATTTTCACTCTCTCCTTTTTCTAGTGGCATCAAGCCCAGAGCTTTCACAGGAAAGGGCAAATGGGCTGGGACTCATTTTAGCAGCAAAAGGGAACTTGCAAGAGATTCACAAACTTCTGGATGGGGCCAGAAGGTCTCTTTTTCTGCAGCAGCTGGTTGGAGATAGCAAGAGCAAGATTCGCCTGAACCTTTGATAATTAAACTCTCAGCTGCCGAAGAGCTGGCTGCCTGGCTGCCAGATAAATGCTGTTTCCCTTGAATTAGTGTGGAGCCAAAGTGACATCCAATGGCTGGTTAGGCTCATCAAACTGGCTGTTCTCTACAGCTATCCCAGGGGATGGAGCCCAGGCGGCCATTTGCCAATGGAAAGAGGCAACTACGAATTCCAGGCACGTATCATCCTGCTGAATTTATCACATCTGCAGTTCAGGTACTTTTAGACTTCCTGATGTCATAATACTCCTTTATACAAGAGCTTTCAGGGAAAGCTCCCAAATATGCATTAGACGGAGATGTAATAAGACAGGTCCTGTATATTAAAGAGCTACTGCCAGCTCAAATTCAGTCCAAAATTTAGGGCTGAAATGAATGAACTATTATAAAGCCTGACACCATCAGAAACATTCTTGTACTACTTATTTTTTGGACAGAAGTTGGAAGAAAAATTGTGGGGGTGCTATTTCTTTAGGGGAAAGCAAGTGCCACCTGCAGGGCCCGCAGACAGGGCTGTAAAGTGACAATCGGAGAGCCAAGCACTGATAAACATGAGCCGAGCACTGAGTCTCATCCCCCACGCTGAGAGAAATGGAAAATGCAAACAAAGAGGTGGAAAGAGCGGAGAGCAAATTGGTTTTAAAAAACTCTTCCTGTTTCAGTCATCTCAGGTACTGCTGGATGCAGAGTCCCAGGAGTGTGGCAGTGGTTTTTAAGTGGACAAGGTCCCCTGTGCTCCAACTGTGTCAGGACAGTGAATTATTATTGCAAGGTTACTGATGCACTTTATTTGATGCCGGGCTGGGTCCTTGCTTGCTAAGAAAGGGCAGTTCTAAGTCAGATGGACAAAGCTAAAGAGCTGTGCAGCAAAAGATGACACTGAGAAACACACATGGACAGCAGCAGTGCAGAGGTCCTTCGTCCCACAGGGTGATGCGAGGGGAACAGAACTTTGTCTGTCCCATTTAGGAGATTCCTCGAATGAATCTGCTTGCTGGGTTCTGATGCTGTGAATCCTAAGAGGCCTCTGACATGGACAAAGAGTGGTGGGTGGGTGGGAAGGGCAGCAAGGACTGGGGGAGCTGAGCTGTGTGTGACACAGCTCCTGCACTGAGCACAGGGAGCGAGGAGAGGGCTCTGTGCTCAGCATTAAATGATGGAGGAGGCAGGGTGGGCTGGCAGGAGATGGCTCCTCTCTGCTGTTATTGAACATCTACTCACCAGGGCTAAATGATCAGCTGGCATTTAAATATTAAATATCAATAAATCATCTGGAAGTGTGCCTGTCCCAGGCCTGATGAATGTGTGCTGGTGAGGGCTGTGCTCAGGGCCACCTGCACTGGCAGCTCCCACTGCTCAATCCCCCCTGCCACACACACGGAGCATGAAGGCTGCACATGAACACATCGTGAAGGCTACTTGCACTGACATTTTCTTTGATGAAGAATAGAGAAAAGCCCTCTGTCCCAGAAATTCAGCACTAAAACATCTGTTTCAGCACAAACCACAAGCACTTTGGTGCTGGGAACACATATTTTTCTGCAAATCAAAACCTTTCAAAACCATAAGTCATTGACTGATCAGCCTGATTTCCTGGGCTTTATTTTGTGGAGGCCAAGCTGGAGGTAAGAGTTTTGATTTCCTTTTTGAGCTGGGGAAGAGTTTCCTTCCCAGCAGTGTTCTGCCTGGCCACCTGTACAAAGCCTTGCAGCTCATAGCTATGCCGTGAGAGCTGATTACACCTTGGCTGACCTGCCTTGACATTTAGTTGTTTAGTAGAGCCAGCTCTTTGTTTGCAGTAGAGAGAGCTTGTTTGTCTGACCCTATCAGGGATTGGAAGGGCAACTAATATTGACTAATGTCAAGTGGCTCTGCTGTACAAAAATGGGGTCTCCTGGGGCCCCCCATTAGCAGTACTCACAACTGGGGCCAGCAAAGCTATAGGTTTTCATTAGCAAGAGTGTTTTTCCTAGTGAAGGACTTTGATAGAGATCCAAACTGAAGTGCGGAAGGTTTGGCAGGGCTCTTAGAGGAGAAAAACTGGCAGCAGCTGGTATTCAACACACACCAAGAGCTTAAAATGGCCATTCCTTGGTTCCTGTATCTCACTTAATTCAGGCAGCTGTTGGGGGTAGCAGCAGCAGTGCAAATCAAAGATATGATTGGCAGCTGTAGCACAATAGTTGCCATGTGCAGCATGAACAATGAACCTGCTCATTGGATAACCAACCTCCTCAGAGAGCAGCAGCTCAGTCCTTTGTGGCCAGGGGGAACCATGCTGAGCAACTGGCATGTGAAGGCCAGCATCAGGCTCTGGTTTTGTTTAGCTAATTAATTTAAATTTCACAGCTGGGGATTCTTATTATAGCAGAAATCATTCCACATCTTTGTCACTGTGTGGTCGGATGATGATCTGGTGTGTGGGATCTTCTGTTTAGACCTCAGCTTCACAGTCTTTCCTGGAGAGCTGAATTTCCTCTTCATGAAAGTGCCATAGCTCCACGGAAATGCAAATGCTCCAAGGGCTGTGCTGATTTACTTCAGGCAAGTTGCTGGTTCAGTTTTCTATTTTATGCTCTGGAGATATTTTTACTCTATATGTCTGCTGTGGCCTCCAAGCAAATCCAGTTTTAAACTCATCACCGCAGGGCTCTCCTAGTTATGTCCCTCGATTGAAATCCAAATTGCTGATGGTGCTACAGGATTTTTCCATCACAGGTGATTTTCAGGGTAACTCCCCCAGAATGTGGTGTGCAGTAGTGGGAAATATTAACTACCTCTTTTGGCTTTTATCTGTCCTTTTCCAAGAATATGATGGCTTTATTTTCCAGGATGGAAAGACACCCATCTGATTTGTCTGGAAAAACATTCAGCCAAGAGAAAGCACAAAAAAATACCCAGAGAAGTCTGACCTTCTCCCGGCCAGTTCCCTTGGTAACCATCACCTTGACGTTGTGGTATTCAAAGACAACTTCTTAACTTTTCAGAGAATATAACAAGGAGCTGCTCAGGTAGGGTCAGCAGGAACTGGGAAATGTGTTTCCTGTGCTCCCTGGGAAGAGGCAAGGTGTCAGGCAGGGAGGTGACTGGTAAGGGGCAGGCTGCTATTCACTCCTCCAGGGACTGTGAGCTGGTTTTGGGGAGGTATGAGAATGGCGAAGGTGCTCTCTCTCTTCCTTCTCAATTCCCCTCTTGCAGACCTGGCTGGGAGAGTGAAATCTGGTTTGGCTCAGCTCCCTGGCATCTCTCAGTTGAGCACTCAGGGGGAAGCTTTACCCTTGCAGTGAAATGATGTTTCTACCCCTGCACTGGCTTCTTGCTGGGGATCGTTTCTGTGTGGTGGTCACTGCCCACACTGCTCTCCACCCAGGGCAGCACACAGATACTTCTGCCTGGGGTGGGCTCTCAGGCCTGGCATTGTGGAAGAAGTGATGCCATTCGTTAGGAAGCTTGGGAAACCAAAATGGCCGTTGGAGTCTGACATTGCTCCTTGAACCATTTCGATCAGTTTCTTGCCAATTGTTTCTGCACACCAAACCACTGCAGGACAATCCCGCACTCACTCTGCACCTCCAGGAGGACCTCCCAGGAGGACAATAGTTTTCATGTGTAATTGCTTTGTCGTGTCAATCTGGGAATACATGTGTAACTCCAGCTCCCTTTGCTTTCTTGCCTCAGGAGAGACCAGAAGACAGGTCAGCCCTGCTGGGTTTGCCAGTTCACAGAGAAGTCCTGTTGCATCCTGAGAGCATCCTACCCAGCCATTGTGCAGAGTGGGTATCTCCCAACTGCTTCAAGCGAGGGATGCAATGGAAACATCTTGTCTAGATGACAGCCAGGGATCCTCTGTTTGTCACTGGAATATACAGGCAGCAGCCCACGGTTGCCAGTTCCTGCTGCCTTGTGTCCTCCATGCATATTTAAAGCACACGCCTGCACAAACCTCTACCCTGTCACTGCAGATATACAATACATATAAAATGTACTCCTGTATTTATTCATAGGTACATGCTCATTTATCAAAGAGGCCATCTCCGTTGGCATCAATATTATAAAGGGTCTCTCAAAGCAGTACTGCCAGGAGCTCTTTTTCCCCAGGGAATGTAATGCTGCCACGAATATGACGACAAGTCAACGTGGGATAATGCTGCATCAGAGGGCAGTAATTCTGGGGACACAAAAGGTGTCGTAAGTGCAGGTTAAGGGACATGGGAAACAGTGCAAGTGCAGTGACTTTCACTTCCCCCTTTCGGGGGAGTCACGCATTACTCATCCTCTCTGTTTTGTACACGACCAAAGGCAGGTAGGCCTGGAGGAGATAAGTGACATTTCCCGTGCCTAGCAACAGCTATTGATAAGCACGGGAAATCAAACCTGTGTTTGAACTACTTCCATGTGCTGGGCTCCATTCATCACACCAGCTTAGCACCTTCGGGAGCTGGTCTGTTCAGAGGAACCAGCCAGATGTGATCAAGCTTCAGAACAAAAGCTGTGTGATCAGGTTTGCTTGTACACAAAACTTGGTGCTGAACTCATTTTTGGTGCCCTTTGGGTCCTGTTGCTTTCTCTGGCTGGGGAGTACGAACACACTTAGGGATGAGGAAGATGGCAAATAAGTGCTGTGGTTGGTATTCCTCAAACAGTAACTCTTCACACAAGGAGTCAGTGGGATCCTGGGGATCAGCTGAGACCAAACTACTTGAAACCAACTCCTGCATTTAAAGGAGGCCTCAGATTCCTGTTCAGCTACATCGGGACCCTTTATCTGCTCTCCAGCCATTTTAATGCTGTGGATGATTTATGGTTTCATGCAGGCAACACACAGAATGCCTGCATTCCCATGTCTGTGAGGAGGTCTGCCTCCCATTTGTCACTCGAGTTCACCACTTGGGAGTCTGCTTGCATGATTATCTCCTGACAATGAGGTATTGGCTGTGGTCTGGGATTGCTTCCCTGTATTTATGCTGTGGTCATAACCATGAGGTTTTTCACAATTTCTCTTTGAATCCTGGTTATTTGGCCAAGCATTAGGTCTTTGTGAGAATGCTTACAGACCTTGACACTTCATAAACATGAATGGGAATGACAGTTTGGATTATTTGGGTCGGTAAGGATGTGCAATGCCTCCCTTGTCCTTCTCCAAAGTTACTCTTTGAGACATTAAAACACTTTTTTCCATCCCTGACTATTTTTATACTGCCTTGTTGAAGCAAAACTGTTTCTCTTAAGTGTTCACTGGCCTTTGATGCTGGAGGATGTGAGGATCTTAGTCACTGGGGTATTCATCCTGACAGTGCCTTTGTGAGGTGGTACAATGCTGCTATTTCCCCCATTTACAGAGGGAGAACAACACCAATGGTTTCATGGGGCACCTGGGACAGTGCAGATTTAACCTGGTTACCTGTAGGTCATTGTTTTCTGCTGGCTGGATGCCTGAAGGACATCTCACTTTCCTGAGTGTAACTGGTTCTGTGACACAAGAAAGTTTTTTGGTGATGATTCCTATGGTACTCTCCCATCAGGCTGGCGTGAGTTATGAACTTCAGCTGACAGAAGACCATCTTGAAGCTGCTCTCGGCTGGCAAAGGTTAGAAAAGCTTTCATATGAACCAGCTCACTCACTGTGGGCAAGCCCTGGAGATGGAAGAAGTTTTGTCCCCTTCCCCACCACGGTGAGAAGTGCATCACATCCTGGCAGAGCAGCAGCATCCCAGAGCCAGCAACCTCCGCAGAGCAAATGGCATGTGGTGTCAGGGAATGCTTTCAAACAGCTGGCTGGCAGAGGAGGATTCATCCAGATGAGTCTGAAAATTTATATGCACAGCTGATATTGCTGGAAAGCAGAACTGGCATGGGAATAGCTCACAAAGTGGGGATGCAGGGGAATCTTCAACAAAGGCTTTTATCTACCAAACAATTCAATCAGCTTGGGTGCAGCATGAAGGAGCAGCATGCACTGAAGCAGAGAGGGGAAAGGGGACTTCTTTTGCCTCTATTTATATACCCGAGAAGCTGCCCTAGCAATGAATAATTGCAAATAATAATCATAATATCAAAACCAGAAAGGGCAAAGAAAGAGCAACTCCCTCCCTCCCCCTCTGTGGTGCTGGTGTTTGAGATGTCATTTGGATGTGAAGTTGAGCCTGTTTCCAATGGAAGGAGGCTGGCAGTCAGTGTATCTTTATCACAATCTCTTTCATGCTCTGATGAGCTCTCTACCCTGTGCAGGAGCAGCAGCAGCACAGACAGAGATGCCAACCTGTCTCCGAGCAAACAGAAAGAATTGGGCTGAAGCCTGAGCTAATTCAAAGAAGACCCCTTGTGTGTTTTTCCAAAGTTGGCTGCTGGTTGTTTATTATCCCCCTCCTGCTTTGTGCTGGCATCACAGGCGTGTGATGGCCTGTGCCTTTCTCCAGCTAAAAGGTCACTGATTTTTCATGTGGAAGAATTATCAGGTTCATCATATTCTGCAGATTATAATGAGCAGTATCCTTTTCCTGCTTCCTGCAATCTCGGCACCGGTGTCTGAGCTTGGAAGGGAAGCTTGAAAGCACAGTTTGTTTTTGACACTGGAGAAACAGTTTCATGCTCTTGTGCATGATGCAGAGAGGTCTCTGGTCTGGTGCAGAAGTCAGAAATCTGTGATGTGCTGACTCTAACTCTGCTTCTCTGAGCTGAGGGGATGGACAGCCAACTCCAGCACCCTTAAACCATTTCCCTTTTCATTTTTGGCCAGATGAAAGGAGTGGCTCTGGGCAGAAATGCTGGACTCCTCCCTTACTGAACCGCACTCAAAGGAGAGCTTTGAACCTTGTGATCACCAGCTTAGTACATCGTCATAGCTCCATTGGGAGATGCCCCTCCTTGGCAGAAGGGACTGGAGGAGGATACAAGCCATGGTTTCCAATCTGTACTCTGAGACCTGCAATGGGGAGGGTGAGGGAAAAGCCTCCCTCCAGCACAGCAGTGGCTTCAAAAGAAAGGATTACTGAGACAATTCAGCAGCAAAGGGAATCCAGCGATGAGGAGAAATCACATCCCACAAACACGAGACAGCAACTGTCCCTGTTTCCTCAGCAGAAGCTTTTCAGAATTTCTCTCCATTTCATCAGTTTTAAACTTCTGCTCTGGTTTTGGAGAAACTGGAATCAATGACTTGAGATAATGCGTCACACACTGGGTCCTGAGTGGAGAAACACTCACTGTGAACCTAATGTTGAATTAAGAGCTGGGGTAGGGGTGCATAACCCCAAGTCCTTTTTTTTAATCTGAAGACCACTGTCCCCTCCTTTTTCTTTTCCACGTCAGTGATTAGTCAACAACATGAGGAGAGATTAATTAGAAACCTCTGTAATGATTTCTTGAGCTCTCATCCTCTCAAATTTCTGTCCCTGAATCTCTCCTGAAGTCCTCGCATTTCCAGTGTTGAGCACGATGTGATCACTCCACAGAGCAGCTCTCTGAGTGGATTTCATTTCGGCTGAAACAGAATACATGGAGGAAGGGAGGCAGGGCATTGGGGGAGCAGTGCCAAAGGAGAATTAGTTGACAAGGAGAAGCATGTGAAAGAAAACAAGGAGCACTTGGGACTTTGGATGAAAAGTAGTTCATCCCTTCTCAGCCCATTAATAAGTTAATAACTTATCAGAGATTAACTTAACACCTTGAGGCACAGAAGACATCGCCTTGTTCTCACATTAGCTTGGCTCTATTGTAATTCCTTTATCTTACCTTTTTTCCCCCTCAGCTATTGCATACTCACCTGGGGCCACACTAATATAACAGCATAAGATTCAATTACAAAAGACTACAATAAAAGTGCAGAATTCTCTTCCTGACATGCTGAATCAGTGCTCATAAGCATTAATTATTGAGTGGCTAGCAGAATTTTTTTTTTTTTAAGTTGCAGTGGAAAAAAGAAAAAATCTTATGGTATCTCCTGTGCACAGAGCAGAAATTCTCCCACTCTCCATGGCTTTGCCAGCTCTTGGGGCAAGGCACAGGCAAGAGGGGCAGGGATGGGAGTGGAGGAGCCAGGAAAAGATGAGGTGTTGAGAAGGAAATGAGGGGATAAGAGGAAAGAGTGCCGAGCTGGCACGGTCCCCTCCTGAGGAAGGAGAGCCCCAGGGATATTTGGCGCTTTTTATTTCCCTTGGTTTAAGAACAAGGCTTTTTATCACAAAAGAGAGGAGGGAGCCCATGTGGGGGGAAAGATAAAGCTCTGACCACCGGGTCTCTGCTCTGCCTGGATGGGGAATATCCTTATCAGCCCATTTGATGTCTTCCTGAGAGCCTCAGCATTGTGTCCAGCACTCAAACATCCATGTCCCTGTCACCAGAGCCGCCACCACCTCCAGCTTATCTCCTTGTTACAGGAGCCTCCATCTCTGGAGTACCTAAGCACATTTAACATGGTATCAACAGAGAGAACAAAGTAGCTCGTCCTTTCACTGGCAGCTTCAGAGAAGCTGAGGTTTGAGGGGACCATGGAAATTCAGCTCTTCTTCCTTATCTGGCAAGGTTCTTGCAGATTGGGACTTTGAGGCAGAGCAATGAGTGTTTATGCTGCTGCTGTTGATTTTGTGAACCAAGAGATGATGCCAGGATCCAGATAGGTTAAAGCCCCTTCTCTTGTCCACACAAAATCATGAAGTGTACCGTCTGTCGGTATCTCCTCATATTCAGCTGCAGATGGGTTAGATACACTAGAGCAAATGGAATATTTTTGCTGCACAGATCCAATATTTGCTTCCAGCTTTCTTGGAGCAAATATAAAGAAACAGCAGAGCTCAGGGCATGGGTTTGCTTGGGATATCCCAGCAGACAGGAAGGGTTGTCCAGTTATTTCAGCTGGAGCTGCTCTAGGCTCACAGATGCCACTCCAGAGTTATGTTATGATGACAAAGACCAGCTGCAATTCCCTCATCCCTCTGTCATGCCTCCCCTTTTCTATATTTAAACATACATATTCTGTGGGGATGAAGACTTGGCTTCGGAAAATGTGCAAAATCTGCTGCCCCACAGGGTTTTAGTCTTGTGCTCAGATGCACCGTGACAAAATAAACACTGTGTGCGTGAGAGGGAGTGAAGAGGATGACATCAGGATTACAAGCAGTGTCAAAGGAGACAGACTTGCCTTTCACAGGCGATATTTGCATGTGTAACACAGGCTCCAAAGACTTCTATCGCCTCCCTCCTTTGCCAGCGTCGTGTGTTATGCATTAAACATATGGCTCCACTTAAAGCAGGGGCCAGGCTCCCCGCGTGGGGTGAGCGTTTGCTGCGGTCGGCCCTCGTCCTCTGCGGATGGGGAAGTTTGGCAGAGATGGAGGGTAGGAAGGGCGGATGGAATTCGATTAGTCAGCGATGGCATCGGAGCGCGTAATCCAATCCTCCCCACGAATGTCACACCCTGCGCTCGCTGGAAGGGAAGGCGAGGCAGGAGGAGCAGGGGATCTGACAGACCCAGGGCTGACACCATCACCCATTCTGGGTTTTAGCCAAAGACGACAAAACAGGCACGTTTAATCAGGAGACAGAGATCTTAGAGGCCAAAGATCAGGCCAAAGCTGCTTTTTCATGGGCAGAATGGATGACACTCTGATACCTTTAATTGGGCTAAAACATGAAATTGCATGTTATATGCTTGTGCTCAGAGCCGGAGGGATGCGATTTAGAATCATATAATCAAATGCACTGTGTTGGTGAAAGATGGCATGACATGCCTGCTCTCCATTCACACAGTGCAAAGGGACCTTCACCCTCCACCCTGCTGGATATCAGCCCACACTGATGAGCTTGCTAAAAATTTGTGGCCTCAACTTTCCTGCACATCTCTGCTGAGACAGATACAGTGCAGTGTCCTCTGCCTTTTATTTTATTTTATTTTATTTTATTTTATTTTATTTTATTTTATTTTATTTTATTTTATTTTATTTTATTTTATTTTATTTTATTTTATTTTATTTTATCTATAAGCTTATGTTACACAGGACCTAGCAGGTGATGGCTATTTCTCTTTGCACCTTGGGAGATGAACTAGATTTTTTTCTGATAACTAAGAATGAAAGGCTCTACATCTCATTTCTTATTCCCTGAGGCATTGATTTTGGTATTCTATAAAGTTATGGATTTGAGTGGAGATTGCTCTGATGTCCTTACTTATTCCCCCAGTAGCAGACTCAGAGAAAACTGCAAGGTGTGACCATTAGCACAACAAATAAAAAATGCCTTCGCAAGCAAGTGAAAGTACAAAAGGCTCCCACCTCTCCCTTCCTCCTCCTTTTCTTCCTCTCTTCCCAGTTCCGGTCTCTCTCCCCTGAAAGAAGTTGCAAGGCTTTGTGTTTAATTAAGACATATTGTCCAACCAATTGGGAAGCAGGAAATAGCAGGAGATGTTTTACAAATAGGAACAATTCTTGTTCATTATCCCTTAATTGAGGCAACAAAAAGGTGCTGGAAAACATCCATCAGATGCACATTCATGTACATCATCAGAGAGGATTGGATTTAGGAACTCACAAAAGCGACGTCAAATGTTCCAATCAAGAGTTATACAGGCAACAGGGAAACAAAGAATTGGAGACACAAATACATCAGAATTAGCCCAATTGCAGATTATATGCTTCTGGAAAACACATTCCCTGGCTCTCTTCCAGGATTTTCTTATATCACACTCCTGTCATTTCTAGCTGTGGAATACAAGTAAATGTTCCTTGTCCCTCCTTTGCTGGCCTGCTCCAAGAAGGTGCAGTTCCGGAGGCTGTGAGAGAAGCCCGTTGTGAAGACACTGCAGAATGTCACCCCAGCTTGGACTTGGGGTATTCTCAAGAGGACACTTGGTACAACTTCTCCATCCTCATTTCTTCACATTTTGAAGTTTGTCTGCTCTGCTAAGCCACTGTTCTTGAGCAGAAGAGATAAATAACACAAGAGAGCCTGCTGAAGGAAAGGCTGGAGCCTGGAAGGCCAGGAAATCCTCTTACCCATTTAAGTATGCATTCTAAATCTTGCTTGGCCTGCTTCTGAGCTCATTTACACTCTAACACCGTGGACCTGCAGACCCAGCCTTTATTCCCACAGGTCTGTTAGACTTGAGTTCTCTGGCTTGTCATTTTTAAAAGGCGCTTTGAGTTTTAAATGAGGGACAGAATATGCCAAGGACCCTCAAGATACCTACTGAAATGTAAGCTCATCTCAATGCCTCCCGGAAAGAAAGCCATCACCAGGACAAATGGCATCACACCTCATTGGACTGTAGTAATAGACCCAAACATGACAGGATATTGTTAAAAATGCTCCTGATCAGTACCCACAGCTGTTGAGCTAATTATTCTCTCTGTCTTGTCATAGATACATATATGGTCTCCAGGGTACCTAAGCATTTCACAATCTTTAATATAGTTCTCTTCACGCGCTCCTGAGAGACACATCTCCACCATCACCTCCTCCTCTCCTTCATCCCCCTGGGATGGCTGAAGGATGTGGTGGTTGGCAGCCCGTTCCAATGCTGTGCGCTGTGGTGTTTCTCCTGGAATAGCACACATCACACCAATTTATCTACCCCAGCTTAAGACAATTTAAGTTCCTCCCATTGATGGAAGGAGGTAGGAAGCACCGGAGGTGAATTCTCCTCGTCTGAAGGTGGGGAGCTAAATTCCCTGATCTTTTTCGGAGGTGAGCCCAGGGATAAGCATCCCAAGCTGGACTATGCTATGGAACCACTATGATATGGTGCGAGCATGGCCTTATATGAAACCGTGTGTGGTGTCAGAGCACCCCTGAAGCAGCCTGGGGGTGGCTAGGAAGAACCTGAACCCAAACCTGAAGATGTCCTTGAGAAATACTCCTTGAGCTCAAAAGTTTTTGGGGCTGAAGGAGGAAGCCTATCAGTCCACTGCTCAGCTCTCAAGGACACCATGCAATATCCAGGGGAGGTTTTCCTCCTGGGAGGATGGAGCAGGAGTCTGGCTACGTGCCCTGTTTCAGCTGGGAGCTCTGTGGATTGGCTCTGTCTTGTTTTCAGTGAGAAATTCTCCCATGATTTTCCCTTGCACATCCTCCAGCAGCTGCAATTCCTGTGTCATTCTCCCCTATCATCCCTACAAGCCCTCCATGCCTTGTTTTGAAATCCCCACTGCCGACCATGGAAAGTGTTTGCATTGTAGCTGGCATTTGTTGATTTTCTTTAGGTGGCTCAGGGCTGCAGGCATTCCTCATTACTTTTTTATTAGCCAATTTGAATACTCATTTAGCCTCACTAAGCATGTGATGGTTTTTAATTCTTCCTTCAGAGGCATTTGTGTAGAGCCTGATCTTGGTCCTGAGTTGTAACACAGGATCCCACTGATGCTGAATGGGATCTCCCTGAGGTGAGAGATGATAACTCACGAAACAAGACCCATCAGTCTGGGGTCATTTCATGCAGGTGACAAGGCTGAGGACTCTTTTTGTTTTGCCCTTTGCGTTCCTGTGCAGAGGGACTGCCAGAAATCACAGCAGTACAAGACGTGGCAGGGTGACACGGTATGTTGCGCTGGACAAACGAGTCTCCAAAACGCTTCACAAAATTAAATAATTAAAGTGGCACGACCATAAACAATATAAATTATGGAAGTGGTTGTGTGGTAATGAGTAATAATTTAAGTCATGCAGCTATAAGGCTAATAAGAGCTAGAAAAAAATTACTATAACCATTACGTATTTAAAAAAATGACCAACAGAAAAATATCGTATTTTGACATCCAGCTCCTGTACACTGCTTCAGACCTGCTTTGCAGGTATGCTGTATCTCCAGACCTGGGCAACACAGACAGTAATTTTTTTCAACTCAAGTCAGGAAAGTAGGAAGGGAATAGAATGTGGGAGGAGAATTGGTCCAGTAATTTCTCAGGTTGCAAGGCCAAATAAAAAAGCCATTTTGCAGGGATGGATAATCACTATGCAATATAACTAACTCTGAGGGCAGAGGGATGGCTGGGAATCTTCATCCCCCCTGGAAGGCTCTGGAGGCACTGCTGGGGTGGCAAAGGAGTGAGCATAAGCCCCATGCTGTCTGAGCTGCGTTGCTGTGGATAGAGATGAACCTTTGGTCTCTCTGCCGATGAGTCCGGCAGTTTGCTCAAGCGCTAAATCCAGCTGCACATAAAAAGGTACATTCTGCTGCTTTTTCAAGTGTCTTGGATTCTATTGTGTACAAATTTCCAAATGAACTGCTTGAGTGTTGACTAATGCTGCAGCCTGCAGTCAAGGTAAGAGCCCATTTATTTATAGGCTCTTCAAGGACAAGAAGAAGTTGTATTTGTACAATCCTCCAGCACACAGCCTAACAAACAGTTACCTGCCTCAACCACGTTTTCAGGAGGACGATATATGAGACCCTCAAGGAAAATACACAGCTCAGCCATCGTCTGCTGGCAGGAAGGTCATGCGACGCCACCGGCTTCTGATGATGCCAGAGCTGCAAATGTATAAAGAAGGATTTTTTTCCTGTGCCATCAGTTTGATTGGATGAGTGTCCAGGAGGTTACTCAGGACATCCAGCTGGAGCTGGCCAGGAGCAGACAGTCCCGGCAGCTGTATGTGCACAGCACCCACTCATTTAAATGAGGCTGTGTGTTTGCAATCGATGGGACTGTCTGATCCCTGGATGCTGGGGAGCTCTCTTTTTCTATTTCCTGCTGATATTTACTTCAAAGGTGCATGACCACACAGATCACTGTAATAACAAGAGCCCAAAAGAAGAATTAATAAAACTCTGAGTGTGTTTTATCCCGAGATCTCGCAGTGCTTGACAAAGGAAAGGCACCATCAGGTCTTTTTATATGGGGGCAGAAAGAGGTGAAATGATTTATTTATCCACACTCATGCAGTGAATTGGTGGTAAAGCAGTGAGCTGGACCCCTCCAGCTGTGCTTTGAGGCTTCCTATAATGTCCATTGGAACAGCCCAAAAGCATTTATCCTTCAAGAGTGCATCCTGCCCCTGCTGCTTTGTGCAGAAATTAGCCCTGCGAAGAAAAGTTCAGCTTTGCAGAGGCCTGGGCTAGAGCAGGCAGACAGAAGAGTCCTGGTATCTTAAAGTACGTTGACATAAACTCATGGTCAAAAAGGTAGAAAAGACACACAGAAGGGGCACTCATGAGATGGGCACAGGGGAGGATGAGACGTCTGGTGGGTCTGTGATGGAAAGCCACTTATTCAAATTCACTCCTGCAGAGTTTAGAGGAGGTTGCATTGGCTTGCCCAATGGATATGCCCTTGGTGACAGTCAGAGGCAAGGGCTTCTGCTCAGCTGGAGAGGCAGCTGGGTGCTCTCCTAGCCCCAAGGTCCTCAGAGGCTTCGAGCAGACATGAGCAAAGAGCCTTTCTGCCACGTCTGTGGATTTTTCTGCATTCACAACACGCAGCGTCGCTGTCATTAAGGCTACAGGAAAACAGCACATCAGGGCACATCTAGAGGACAGAGACTGTTGACCACTTGTGCTGAACAGAGCAAAGGTCTGTAATGAAGCCCGCTGGGATGTGGTCCATCTGGCCTCTCAGCATGTTCATCAAACCCTTGCTCTTCAGGGCAGCACTGAAGGCTGGCTGCGGCTTTGCCCAAGCAGCAGCCTGTGGGAGAGAGTGATCCCGAGGGATGTCTGCCTGCACTGCCCTTTGGCTGCAGTGATCTGAGAATGTTTGGAGGGCTGGGAGCTCCGCCAGGCTATGGGGAGACAGGGAAAGGAAAGACCAGAACTTCCCAGTGCTTTGCATCATCTGGTGAGGATGGACATGCACAGGGACAGCAACTTTGCAGGTGCCCAGCAGACACTGGGAACCTGGGGTATTTGCCTGGAATATTTATCCACTGCCAAATATTTAATTATGCAGGGGAACATACCACTTAGGCAGAGATGTCTTGGCTTCATTAAGGAAGCTGCAGAAATCATTGTGCTTTCCCCCTGGGCTCTGTGAAGGAAAATCCTGCTGATGGAGTCAATTGAATCTGGAGGGGCCACAAAGCTGTTGAGCCCCAGGTTAGCAGAGGATTTTGAGGCAGACATGCCTGTGCCTGGGCATCAGGGCATCAGTGTAATCAAGCTCCCAGGCAGTTTTAACAGGTGCTGTGAGCTGATTACAGAATGTTCTCAGTGTAGCCCAGGGCCCTTGCTACACGTGCCCACAAATTTCATTCCTGCAGATGAGACAGCAATGAATTTGCCATTCATTAACAACAAATAATATCTCTCAATCCGTCTTGGGTAAGCGTCATTGTGGAATTGCTCTTTCACTTTCATTTTACAGGGTTCCCCATGATAAATTTAGCTTGTAAAGGGTGATTAAGACACTTCATTATGTTTTAATGTGTCTTTAGGCCTATGTCTAACAGTAATGCTCATTCTGGATCTCCCTGGAACTAGCAGGCTGTTGCAGCCCTGAAAAGCCTGCCTGTGGGGTATGACTCTGCCTGGGCACCACACCAGTGGCTTCTGCCTCACGGTGGGGAACTTCAGGAAGCCTAAAATGTGTTTCCACTGCTGGAGACAGTCCAGGTCAGCACATCATCCAGGTGTGGGTCTCACAGGAGGAAATTAGGTTGGTCATTTCTTCTCCTCACCACCCAGTTTGTCCATCTCAGAGCACAGGTGTTCAGGCAACAGTGAGGTCTCAATGAGCTCTGGCTGGTGAACCTTGAATTCACCACCAGAATCGGATTTTCTCTCCAACGAGCCATGCGTGGTGAAGCTGCTTCAGCAAGGTGCAAAGAGGTATTTGTATTTGCATCCCAAATTGCAACCCAGAAACCCTCCATCCCACACTGATAAACCCTGAAGGTGGCTAATTCCTATTTTGTGCTTTACTCAGCTGAAAACTTTATCCAGTGACACGTAGGCACAGAAGTGCCCTGGTTTGGGAAGGCAGGCAATTATTTCCTGCCTGAAGGGAGAAAGTTCATACTGTGCTGTGCTTTGTGTTTTCTACAGAGCAGAGCAGATCCGATCGCTCCCAGGCTTCCTCAGCTGTTTGTCAGTCACCAGCTCTCTTCATGGACTATGTAAGGAGCCCAAGTACCTCATTAAGATGTTTTCAATTGCTCTCTGCAGCCACGTGCATAGCAATGCATGGTGTAAAACCTAAATTAGGCACTGCGAAAGACTCACAGGAAGATGTCCACGCTTTAAGTATTCTGTCTATATGGGAAGGAACACAGTCTGATCCCAGGAAAAACTTCTGCCCCATCACCTCATGTGCCTTTCTCTTTCACTGCCACCCAGTGCCTGTTTTGAGTGACTGGGCTTTGGGCTGTCACAAGGTAATGGAAGTTAAGTTATTTTCATTCTTCTAGTTCTCTCATTTAAGACTATTACATACTTAAACTATTCTAGTTTCAGGCTCTTCTCTTTTAGAATTCTGAACACCTATCAATAAAACTTTTTACATGTTCTGAGAAATTTTATATGTTCCATCTCCTGTCCCTGTTACTTTTTGTGGGCAACTTACGATGACTATGTTACTGCAGATTACAACACTGGGAATTGGGTGCTTAACTGGGAAACCTCTCCCATTCTTCCTCATATAGATGTAGTTTTGGGCAGGATGGCAATCTTTAACACAGGCAAAGATCTTGCCTGCTGATTTTTAGGTGAGAATTAGAGCCTCAGGTCCTAAATCAGCCATGACAGTCAGGCTGGTGAGGGCTGGGAGGCTGTATCCTGTGGAAAGGCTAGCACTGGGCTAATTCCTCCTGGCACTTTGGGCTGGCTGTGGCAGCCTTCCTCCCTCCCTGCGCTGAGCTGCTGCACGGCGTTGCCACATACAGTTAAAGAGCGGCGCCCTGGAAATGCAGCAGTGGACACATTTCAGAGGCAGGCCACGCCATGGGATATGTAAAGCTCCCCAGCTTCCTTCAGGATGATGAGCTGCTCAGTGGCCTGTGTGTGAGTCCCTGGGACATGGAGTTTTATGGTCTCTGAGAAGAGCAGGGCAGTTGGCGCTGTCCCAGCGATGGCCCTTCTGGTCTAGTTAGCGCCTGTGAGCATCAAACGCTCTCATTCATTTATCGGAGGGTGATAAACAGCCTGGGAAATGCCTGCCTCAGTCAGGTCACATCCTCGCTCTTTTATGAATGTGACATCTTTAAAAGCGTATCTGTTAATGTGACGAGAAACCCAGAGGAAATCCCAGCTTGGTCAGCTTGATGCTAGGTTTCCTGAAAAGCAGCTGGCTGCAAAAGATGCTCAGGTTGCTTTTTTACAGGACTATTTCTACAGAAAATAAGTGATTTCAACACTCTTCTCCCCTAAAAAAAATCTGTACAATCTGGGATGACGCTCTGCTCTTTAGACATGGGTGTAATGTATTTATGATTGCAGAAAGGGATTTTTTTTTTACCATGTTTTTGTCACTGGCACAGCTGAGGCTAAGGATCAAGCTAAGAACCACAGTTCTTGCCATGTTGTCAGTTATCTTTGGGATGGGAAGGAGAGGGTCACTGCTGCAAATGGGCAGAAATCTGCCTGGTTCAGGAGAATGAGGTGCTTCCGGCCCTGGGATCTCCCATCTTGGCTCTCCACCAGTGGTGCTCAGACTCTCTGGTCTTCCAGGGAGCCAAACTCCCTCCAAAAGACCCTCTGATAAAAAGGAAACCTCTGTCCCAGTGCTGGCCTAGACCTTGCTTTAAGGCACTATATTCTCCTGAATGACAGCATATTCAGTCTGTCTCCTACCTCATTTTTCCCTCTTTTCCATGAAAAAACCCCTGGAGCACTTGCAGCTCCCCAGAGCCTGGCTCACCGAGGCTGGCTGGAAGCTTTGGGAGCCGCACAGGTGCTGCAGTGAAAGAAATCGCTCTGGGGTGCTGCAATCCTGCAGGAATGTGCAGCTGGGCTCCCAAGGAGGGGGCAGAAGCCTCTGCCATTCTGAGCTCTGGTGCTGTGCGCGGTGTTCCCCTCTGTGACACCGCCAGGGCTCTGCAGCAGAGGCACTGCACTGGCTGGGTACCTGTGTGACCCCACACCCACGGGGGACAGGGGACAGCCCTGAGTGTCCCCCCTGGGAGGGTGCACCCTGTCACGTGCATGGTGACCTTGGAGAGGGCTGGTCCCGAGATTCCCATGCAGCTGGTGTTTTGCATCGTGAGCCATATGGCCGGCACCATAAACACTGGCTCTAATTGTAGCTCTCAACCTGCCGAAGTCCAAAGCAGGGAGAGTAATGGGGACAGAAGCTGGGGGTGGGGGAAACAAAACAAAATTAAAAAAAAAAATCAAGCATTTTCCTAAAATAGACTCAGTAACAAGAAAAAGGCAAGGGGGAAAAAAAAGAAATCCTAAAAGGCAGAGGGCTTCATTACTCCAGTAAAAATTGCCTTCTCTGACCTCAGGCACCTGACTCAGCATTTTCCAAGTCGATACTTTACAGTAATAAAAGGGAGAGAGCACCAGGTGTGTGGGAAATGATGGCAAATTTGTGTCTAGAAAGGCAGGGACATTCCCTCTAATGAAGTACTGTAGAGAATATGTTCCTAATCAAACTGCTAATAATAACCTTGTTTCTATAATTTGCCTTTTTTTCCATGAAGTAGGGTTATGTGTGACAGGGATTTAGGGACTTCGGAGAGGGACTAAGCAATGGTTTCAGTTTGCTGGTTTTATTATTAACATAACATGAAGGAAATGCTGGTCCTGATCCTCCTTGCCTGGGTGTTTTGTCAGTCTATTCCCAGCAAAGCTGATGCAAAGTAACTACCAGGACAAAATGGAGATGCTTTTCATCTATTTTGTAAAAATTTAAATGGATAAGATTCAAGGCAAAGCATTGCCATGCGTGGGTTATTTGGTCTCTTTCCCAAGCGGGAGAGGCACGAGAGCAGCCACTCTGATCAAATGTAGGCATAAAGATACCTCTCCTCCCTGTGATGGTTTGGTGCTGCATCCAGAGCTGTCTCTTTACATGCACCAGGTATCCCCAAGTGTCTGCCTCCCTTCCTAGCACTTCCACTGGGAAATCTGTGTGCACAGGAGGAGCTGGGACCCAGTAAAACAGCAGAGCTACCCTGACATGCAATCGCATCCACAAGGTAGACTCTGCATTTCAGCTTTGGTTCACCAAGGCCTGGAAAGATCTCCAGAGGTCCTGCAGAGCTGCTTGCTCTGACCGGTGACATGAGGGCAACATCTCCCTCCACAGCTCTAAAGGGAAAACACAGTCGGAATAACCCAAAAGGTGGTGGGGACTGCCAAGGCTGGGTACCCACCTGCTCCCCAACACACCCAGGATCAGCTGTGTCCTCGTGATCCACTTTGCCCTGGAGCCCCCAAAACTTTGGAGCACGTAGAAAACCACATTTCAGTTCCTTCAGATGGAAAGTTAATTAAAACTCAAGGAGAAAAACCTCCACTGGGAGCTAGCAAAACAGCAAAACAGGTAGACACCTCTGACTCTAATTTATGTGAGTTTAAAACTGGTTCCAAGATTGGTTTAATTACCTGGGAACAATGTATATCTCCTGTATTGCAGATCAGCTAACGAGCTGTACACTTCTTTTTTTTTCCAGTTCCAGTTGAAATTGATAATACATCCCTCACTCAAAACATTGTCTCCCAATCACCATGGTTACTGCCAGGTTTTTCCACAAGGACCAAGCATATTCATCTGTCAAGTATGCTAATGGGGAACGGACCCTGTCACACAAAGGAGCAGGCTATTCAAACATACACTTGCCAAATAATTGTACATGTCAAAAGAATGATGCTTGTTATTTGCCTAATATTATCCCCCAGAAGTGGGAAATAGTTCAGCTCTCAATGCAAAATGGCTTGCCCTTATCAAATAGGCAATTTGCTGATAATTTAGACTATTAGAGATCTTGGGGTGGGGAGACAAAGAGGGGGGGTGGCAAATGTAAGTGGCCTTTTATAATTGCACTGAAAGCAGAATGGTGCATTAAGTGCCCCAGAGGTGCAGTAACGAGGAGCATCACAGGAGCTCTGACGGCCGAGGCGAGGGGCTGCTCGCAGGCTCCCCTCTCACCTCTGTCAGGTAGCTGCTGGTGGGTGGTTAATTATAATTTAGCAGGAACACTTTTCTCAACTACATTTTTTTATTGCTATTTATCTTCATGATGGGCCAATTTCCCATTTGTCTATTTCGGTAATTAAGGCGAAGAAAAATGTTAGTGCAGGATTTCTCTAATGTTCTGAGCTTCCAGCAGCTAGAGTTGTTGAGGCTGTGCTGATACATCTGCAGCCAAGGCGATGAAGTGGTCTTTTCCCTCACTTTGAGTCACTTAAATGCTCTTCCCATTCAGAGCAGGTAGTGGAAAGGCAGAGGCAGCCCAGGGACTGAGTGACCTGCCAGAGGCAGGGACCGTGGTTGGCATCTGCAGATGCTCCTGCTCCACCACAGACAAACACCTAGCACACCACAAACCTCACATCACCTGTGCCACATGTGTGGAGAAGCAAAATCCTGGAGCACTGTCCTCTCAAGGTGAAAAACTAATTAATATCTCTAAACTGTCTGAGATGTCTAGAATGTAAAAGTGGCAAATACTCAGACAGCTCTGTTTCTTTGAATGGGATGGGCAGAACTCCCAATACCATCTCAGGGCTTTCAAACATTGTTGTTTCTATCTCACATAGTTTTGTAAGGAAATGAGAGAGATCACAGAATTAATCTATTCTTCCCCCAACTCTTCTTTTTCCTTTCTTCTTCCTGGAAGATCAGAGGTGTGCAGTTACAAGGTGCTGGCTGGAGAGCCCAGGAGCATTGTTCACAATAAGAATGAGGCATCAGCCTCCTGCCTGCAGTCTCCTGCTGTGTGTCCAATCTGTGTACACGCTCCTTGGCTTCACTGGTGTCCTCCATGCCATGTCCTGTGAAGAAATATCTTCCTACCAATCCCAAATGTGCATCATGCACCAGTGACTTTTGCCTGGGTGAGACACCATGACCTGGAACCAGAAGGCACTTCAGCATCTTCCCTGAACTGTGTGGTTCCCCTCCAGCCTGCCTGGTCTGTGAAGAGCAGTGCTGCTGATGGCAGGCTGGGATGGTGCAGTGCAACCATGCCCTCAATATGTGCCATTGTTTGCAGGATGTGGCTGAATTATGATTCCCCATCCCTGGAAGGATGGGGGGACCCTTCAAGGCCAGGCTGGGTGGGGCCTTGAGCAACCTGGTCTAGTGGAAGGTGATCCTGACTGTGGAGGGGGAGTTGAAACTAAACAAGGTTTAAAGTCCCTTCCAACACTAACCATTCTATGATTCTATGATGATTTTCCTTGATTGTGGATTCTGATTGCTGAGACCCCTTGTGCTTGCTGTAAGCGTGAAATGCAGTATTTTGCCTTGGGGAGGATGAGGAGACTTACTTCCAGACAGTAAAATCGACTTCTGTTTGCGCTGGAGAGGTAAGCCCTTAAAATGCACATGAGGGAGGTGAGGAAATGTAAAATAAGAAAGCTGAGTTCAGGGGGTGACTAGTAAATTTCATGTGGGATGAAAACAAGGAAAGGTTATGGTACACTACCCTGTGGTGTTTCTTGTAAAAAAGACTAATTTTCTAATGAGTAGAAAGAAGAGAAAGAAAAAAAGCATCAACTAGCAAACAACCTAATCGGCTATTAAAATATTTCCAAGCAGTGAAATTAATACAATTCCCAACTCATAACTTATTTGCCTCTGTACAAAATTAACATAGATAAATAAATTTTAAAAAATAACCTCACCCAAACCGCTTCATAATAAAATGTGATCATAGCAATAATAAGACGCTTCAGTGCATGAATTTGGTTGTATTAATTCACCCCTGGTGTAATTGACAGCTCTCAGCCTTCAGCTTTCCTCTGAATAGCTCACTACAGCTGAATTATTATACCTGGCACTTCAGACTCTTCCAAATCTCATTGCCTAATTGCGTTCTCTTCTAGTAGGTGAGTGTTAAACTCAGACATTAAAGGATCTCTGCCAATTACCTGAAGCTCAACATTTGATCTGTCTGAAAATCTCACGGATCCGTGGGGGACTGCTCCTCTGTCTGCATCCCGACTGCTGCCTTCTCTCCTTGCTTAGAGCGGTGTAAAATGAGAGTAATTCTGCTCCTAGTTTTAAGGGCATAAAAAGAGTGAATAGTAGAGGGAATTCAGGCAAGAAATCCAGACCCCCCTTCACCCGTTCAGAATCAGAGCTAGCATTAATCCAGCAGCAGCTGCTAATTATGTAGGATTTGTAGGAAAATTTGCTCTCTTTGTCTTCCCGTTGCTGGTTTTACAGATGCCATCTGACCAGTGCCTCTGTGAGATACCCTGTAAAAGAAGCAGCTTTTCTGGGATTACCTCTCCATGGCATTGCTTCTCCTGCTTGTAGTTCAGTGATGTGTTTCAGTCCGTGGCCACTGTAAAGCCTGTGTGGCTCAGTGGTGCTTTGGAGACCCTTGTTTGCAAACCAGTCAGTTAAATTAAGAAGCTTGATTCTCATTGCTGTGTGATGACATCTTCAATTTAGCTGGTGCCCCAGTGAGGAAGTAAACAAACAATAAAAGTGTCACAATTCCTTCTAGTTCCATTAGACAAACAAGAAGTTTATTCAGTGTTTTGGCAAATGAAAATTTAAGCAAACTGTCAAGGGAGACATTTTCCCCATCAGATGCTTTCTGAGAGGGGATTATAACAAGAAAGAGCTATCACCCACCATGTCATTAAAAACAAAGGCTCCTGTGAACCCCTTTTATTAAAGATTAGCAGCACTGATTACAGACTCGTAGGCTGAGCTGAAGACAAATTAGAATATGTTTTGCCATGGGAAAACTTACAGTACCCTCCTGGGCAGCAAGACTATTGCAAACAGTGCACTCCCGAGAACAGACAATTTTCACCTCTGGCCATTCATTCTCTGCCATTTAGAAACAGCCTGGTGATCTGTCTAGACCTATTTGCTGCCAAACACCAACGCTTCATTACACCTCCTGCTGTATGATTCCAGGTGAGACCAGTTGTTCATGCAATCAGGAATATCAGATTTTGGGCTTTTCTCATGGATAGCCCTTAGGGCTACTTAGGAAGTGTTGCCAAGCCAAGTGCCAAGGAGCTCTGCCCCAGTAGGGACAGACAGGGATGGTAATGCAATGCTTAGCAAGCCATGCAAATTCAGTCTTCAGTGCCATGTGGTGGCCACAGGCTTGGTGCAGACTTAAACACCCATCAGATCTGTTGCATGATGCTGACCTTACTGACTAATAAACGTGGAGTTCCTGCTCGTGCCCACCTCAGTCCGGGCACACATATTTAGATGTGTGTACACACTCTTCTAACCAGCAGAGATATTCTGGGCAGCCCCAGAGACAGAGCAGAAATTGTTGCAGAAGGGATGTTCGTCCTGCCTAGGATGGCTGTGCAGACTTCCATGTGATGGAGACAGCCTTTCCAGGCTCCCAGGTTGTTGTCTTTACACTCAGCACCAGAAAAGTCTGTCTTTGTGGGTGAAGGAGAAAACAGCTCTTGAAATAGTGCCCTGTGAGACACCATGGTACTCTAGGGTACCTGTGGATCACGGATACAATGGTTTGGATCTGTGGATCCAGGACCAGAGACTGATAGCTTTGTGGGTGGTGTAGGGATTAATTCTGGTCCCTGGGCATCTCCCTGCAACACTCCCTCCTTCGTGTCTCTATCCCTGCCAGTCTACACTGAGCCCTGGGACTGAGCTTCCCTTTCCCATTAATTGTTTGTGCACAGGAGTAGGAATAGGCTAAATTTTGCACTGCCTGGAAAAGAAGTGATCTCATTTCCAGCTGTGTCACAACCATGCAGGAGGTTCAGCTGCCACCACAGGAACAACCACTCCTGAAAGAATAAGTGATGTTTAAGAAGTGATGCTTCACTTGGTGGTGTGGACTGACCTCTCCTGGATGTGAAGGACCACAGGGCCAGTACCAACGTCTCACAAAACAAAATCTGAATAACACTGCTTCCCCCGTCTCCCCCCTTCTCTTTCCAGGCTCAGAGGGGAACAATGGCAGTGAGGAACCAGAGCAGGAACTGCGGTCAGATTTCAAGAGCAATAAGCAGGGTCCTGTGCACACAGGAACGGCAAAAGGGGTGGAGAAGCAAAATCCTACAAAACAAATCACGGTATCATGTGCAGGATTCCTCTCTCCTCTTTTCAGTGGTCTGTAAATGTGATCTGAGCTCTCAACTGTTTGTGTCAATGTATTTCCAGATGACACCTTCAGAGGATTGGGTAGAATGAACTTGTCCTACCTGTGCTCAGGTGGGATGAATCTAGATCTCTGTAAAGGAAGAATAACCTGTCATTTCTGTGACCCCCTCACAATTCTGTTTTATTGTCCTTCAGCCCTTACCCATCCTACCTGCTAAGTTTTCTTCCCTCAGATTCCATCAGACCTCCAGGTTCACACCTACACATATTGCTACATCTCAGCAGAGACTGCTGGGTTCGCCTCCAGTCCTCTGGGAACATCCTAACTGCAGGATGCTCCCTGTGCTCAGCCTCAGACTTTGCTCTAATAACTCTGCATCAGCAGAGCCAGTGCTGCTGTCCCAGGGCCTGTAGGTGCCTGTTTTAACAAAAGCAAAACTGGCAGGGTTTCAAAACACCAGCCAGGCGCTGCAATTACCAGAGATCTGCCTGTAAGCCTTCCTGGGGCTGGAGAAGGGATTGCATTCGAGATGAAGAGATACTGCAGTGTCCCTGCTCCAGCTGGACACCTCTGTCGAGAGGAGAGAGCACAGCCATTGCAGGGTGACAGTCTCAACTCCTTAGGTCTGGGAGGGCCACCTGGTTTTGTGAGGAGCTGTTCTCCCAGACACTTTTCCATCCTGGGCAGGCAGAGGACAGCACACAGAGAGAGCCTGTTTTTAGCAGCAAGAAGCTCATGGTGGAATGAGCCCTGCCACTTGCATAGTCACAGCATCAGTCTTTGTTTATGTACCGAACTGATGAGCAATTAACTTGAAGACAAGACATTATATGCAGAGCACAGGCCTATAATGTTCTTTCTATTAGGGCTGCCTCACATTTTCTATTATTAGATGCCACTTTCTGTTGCACCTTTCCCAAATTGTAACCACTCAGGCTGAAATCTTCCCTCCTGGGTGTTGCCTCAGGCTGGACTGATCATATTTTGTGAGGAAAGTTTATATATGCCTTGAGGGGATCCCTAATAGGGCTGTGCAATCTTTGCTAATGGCTCTGAATGACACACAGGGAGAAGGGGACATGGGAGAGGCAGGAGAAAATACTAATGCAAACCAGGGTGTGCAATTATGCCGGGATGGAGCTAAACTGAAGGCAAAGGGGTCTCGTAGAGAGGCCTCTATGATTTCCTGCTGCATGTTCGTTGTTCATAATAACTGAAAGAATGATCCTTCATTGTCTGGTCATGTCTGGTTACATTTTCCTGGATGTAAATTACAATACAGCTTGTCTGACCTCCGTGTCATCATCCCCAGCAAATTGCAGCTGGTTCTCACACTGTTATTATGGCACACACTGCTATCCAGAGGAGTCATTCTCCCTCCACCTTCCATCACCTATGCCTTGCCATGCTCCTGAAAAGGACAAAAGCTTTCATTACTGTGTGGCTGAAAAAGTGCCACAGGTTAAAGCAGCAAAAGGTGTGTGCTTCATAGGAAAAGGGCAACAGGTGTGGCTCCAAATACTACTTGTAGTGGCTTGGACAGAGCTGGTCAGTAGAAAAAAAATTGAGGTATTTTCTTCACTTTTTCTACTGTACATCCTTATTGGGAAAATCTTTGAGTCAAGATTTCTTAATGAGATCCCAGCAACCATACCTTCGGTATTTGGCACAAGGTCTGGAGGAGAATGATCTCCTATGGCCCCATCAAGCTGCGTCACCTCCATGTCCCAGCCAAGCATCAGTCAGCAGAGGGGACACACAGGGCTCACAAATATAGGAGTCATGGTGGAAGAGATGCCGGCTTAGCCCACCAGGGCTGTAGGGCTGCAGTGTTGAAATGTATTGCTCTGGGCAATGGACTTGGGCTATGCTAAGGGGAGAGAGGATTTCATGTGCTGGGGAGGCTCACTGGGCAAACAAAGTGCCTGGTGAATGAGATACCCATGGGCACACCTCACTTCTGCGAGTCCCTGAGGTGTCTGGAGGGAGTGGCCTCCTAAGAGCAACCTCTGGATTGTTACTGCTGGGCTGCTGCCTTCAGGTTTCCATTGCCCCCCTGACAGGGACACTCCCAGGGCCAGTGATCCCATTCTCAGAGGTCACCTCACTCTCTTATTAATCCGAGATTCCAGTCCTGCAACAGACATGCTTATAAAGGAGGTAATCCCAGGACCCTCTTTTCCTTCTCTTTGTGGGAATAGCTCTGAACAGAGAGGATGAGGACAGAGAAACCCACATTGCTTTAAAAAAATATGAAGTCAGATGCACCGGGGAAGAAAAAAAAAAAAGCTGAATTATTCCTGCAACATCTCTGCTCCTTATGTGAGGCTCAGCCTGTTAATGCTTCCCATATCTGCCACCTCCCTCCCCAAACTAAATGAGAAACAAATCCATTATCTGAAGGACATTTGTCTAAAATTCCCCTTTTGTGCCTTGGCTATCTGGGACCTGCAGCTGTCACTTCCCATTCTTCTTGTAATTGCTCCTACTACAGCTAATAATGCATTTATCAAGCAGAATTTACTTATTTATTTATTTGTCTCCTTTTATTATTTTTATTATTTAGGTATAAAATAGGTCTTTTTCTCCACACTGCTTCATCAAAAATCTATAGTCTTCTGAAGAAGCAGTGGCTGGTCTGTGCTTCTGCCTCAGCTGCAAGGAATTAGTTTATTAATATATATTGTGCCCCTGCAGCACCTCTGGGATGTGGGGTTTTCACCTGATCATGTCACCCCTTCCCATGATAGCTCCTAAAGTGAAGCTCTCACAATGGGACAAAAAGCAATCCAAAAAGCAATTTGCTTGGCTGACAATTTCCTCTCTCCCCAGAGGTGTGGTGGAGGATATTTGTGCATTGGAAGGAGCGAGGAGTCAGCCCTTCTCAAACGTTTCCTGCAGTGGAGCTGGGATCAAAGGGCTGCGATGCTCCAGCTCAGGGCTCTGGTGACAGCTACATCTGAAGGTGCAGGGTACAGCATCCCAGGGCAAGCAGGACTTGGACACCTTGGAGGAGGCAGCACATGGGGTGTGGCTCTGCAGGCTCGATTTGGACACCTCAGCTCCTTGTTCTTGCCTCCCACCTTCCTTCTCCCCTGTTCTGATGGAGAGCCTTGGAAATGTTTCTTTTTGGTGGGAGCATCAAGCTAATATGCACATTTTGGAACAGCCACTGAGGGTTTGAGGGAAGATTTTATCAAACACACATGCATCCTGCTTAATCTAATTGCCTTCTTCCCTGGGCAAATCACGGCCCTCTTTCACTGTTTTTTCAAAGGTTGATAGGAAAGGAGTTGAATCGCTAAAACTTCAGGTTTCCTATTGCTGTATTAATCTCCCCCGTTTGAGAATTATCCATAGAGCCTGTCCCCAAAAACAAAATCTTCAGCTACCTCCTACTTCTGTCCCTGCGATATCTGCTTCGAAAGTTGTAAATCTAATGAGTAATGGGGTAGAGGTGAAAGACAAAATGTTGTGCTCATGAAATTTGCTCTTGCAAATTAGGCAACAGAATTGCAAAAGAAAGCATGGATATGGATGCTGAAGGGACAAAAAATCATTCAGTTGCAAAGTAAAATACCTGGAACACCAACTGCCTTTTTGTTTAAAGGAATATTGAAGCAGCTGTTTGAGATCTCATGGAGATATGAAGGAGAGAGTTGTTCTGACATCTGTATGGACATTGTTGAATCTTCAGGTCTCTGGGGCTGAAAGGAAATTCACTTCTTTTCTCCCTTGGAACAGCAATGTGTAAACTTGAAAAGCACAGGGGGTCTTTCAGATATTCTTCTCCTTTTGCCTGCTACTCCAGAGTTGTCAGGATGAAGTGATTTCCCTGACCTTTTCAGGTATGTATGCAGGAGGACAAAGAAGAGCAGAATTCAGCCCATAGGATTTACAGGTACAGGGTCTTGGTCAGTTGCTCACTGAGATGCTTCTGACCTCCCAGTCTGGCTAATTAATTCAGGAACTGGTTGGAACAAACAACTAATCCTGACTTTGAACTCTTCATTAACCAAAATTTTTGTTCATCTCCCTGGATGAGAACTGGGTGGACCCATAAAAAACAGATGTGTGTTTGGACTGCTAATGGATCCAGGGCTTGTGTAAAATTCCCTCTGAGATGAAGGAGAACCAATTCTCCCAAGCAGTGAAAGATTTCTTTGGTGGATTACCTCATGTGCAGTTGTACCAGCAATGCTCTGTAATCCAGACTCCCTCTGCTTGGTGACCTGGGAGTTATGGAATTGCTTTTCCAGAGGGAAAGAGCTAGAAAGACTAACTCATTCTGCTGTATGTGACAGATATTGCCTTGCTTACCAAGCTGAGGATTTTATCTTGACAAGCCATGGGGACATTTACCCCTTGCTGGCTCAGGTGTTTGTGCCTGGCACTGCAGACATGGTTCCTGGGGCTGAACTCCCTCTGCTCCTTCCCCTCCACTGCCGACACGCCAACGAGACCTCCCAAAAGCAGAGCTCTGAGGGACAGTCAGATGTGTTATCTTCCACCCTTTGGCAACGCTCTTTTGTATGCAGTTTAGATTCCATGAGTTAAAAAAATGTCTCTCCTCCCTCCCAGAGCACAATGGCCATCAGAGAGGAAAGAGGAGTTCCCATCCTTCATCACTTCATCACTTCATCACTTCATCACTTCATCACTTCAGGACTTAACCTTCCAGCCATGCGTGTGCCCTGCAAGCATCATCCACGCCATTCAGCAGAGATGCCACTTGCTTGTACTCCATTTGTGCAATGCAGCGTTTCACTTGTCCTAAGGGAAAGCAAAAAATCAGAGCTTGGAGCTGAAGCTCTGTGTGTGTGTTCTGGATTGCTGAACGGCTATGGACTGGTACAAGCTGTGATGGTTGGGAAGCATGTCCTCCCTGATGGAGCAACGAGCACTTGGATTGCTGAAGGGAGAGGAGATGGGCTCCCTGTGCACTGCGGTGCTCGATTTTATCTCTCCTCAAGTGCAGGGAAAGCGTTGGGGAAATGTTGCTGTGTTTGTTAGTTTTGGTTTTAGGAAGTTTAATTTGCTCGTTCCCCCTGCAGCCACCATGGTCCTTATAAAGATAATTCTTGGGTAATTTTAAAAGAAAATTAGGCAAAAAAATGTCCCTTCTAAGCTTTGTAAAATCCCACTGGAAAAAAAAAAAAAAACTTAAATGAGAAGCTTACTTTCCTTTGATAGCAAGCTGGATGGACTAGCTCATAAGCATTTTATTGAATTGCAGGCATAGGTTAGCCAAATAATTTTGCAGTTTCATCTGTTTTGCTGAATGAGTTCTGTTTTAAAATACTTAAAAAGTTTTCCTCAAGTAGGAAAAAGTAAGCTAAGTAGGTTTTTTATTTGAATGTTTCATAGAGCTAGAATAAATTTCCCAAAACCTAAAATTAAATTATTTATTTTTGGTTGAATAAAATGTTGCACTTGACCCAGAATGAGTTATGGCTAAAATTCCAATACATTTGGACCAGACACTGAAGAGCCTCCAGCACTGTGAGCCTGCAATCAGTCCTCTCTCTTTTCATTTTTATTCAGTTACTTTATTTTCAGGAACACCAATTTCACCCAGAAGTGTAACAAAGCAAAAGAAGTGCTTAATCAGAGGCCTTTTGTCATGGGCCATTTAGATCCTAAAAGGCAGATTACAGGGAGAGTAATCTTTAAAAACCAATACAGAGTGGAGATCTCTGCAGTTGCTCAGGATCCGTTCATGCAGTTTGTGATGTGCTAAGGAACTGCCTTAATCAGGGTGGGTTTATTCCCCTCCACCCTCCTTTCCTGCCTCATTTTCAACAGCTGTAAAGCAGATAATCTCTCACTTGCCTTCACATCCACCCTAACTCGACCTGTGTCTCTTTCACACGCTGGGTAAAGTGTGATCACAGCTAAGTGATGGCCATTAGACCCTATAAAATTAGGATTAGTCAGGATGACTTCCTACATTAGATCAATTTAAGTCATTGGCTGGTGGAAAAAAAGTGATTCTCTCCTCTGTTAGCTGGAATATGGCTTTTTTTTTGTGACAGCATGGGGTGTGATTGTAATTTTTCTCTTAAAGTCACTGATTTCACCTTCTACCTGCATCCTCTATTGTACCTGCTGCCTTCCAGCCTTAGCTTCTTGGTTTGCCCTGGGTGGAGATCATCTGAGGTTAATGTCTGATGGGCAGGAAGGAGGTTTTAGGGAGGCAATTCTGTGGCAGAAACTTCTGTAAGTAACGGGAACAGGCTAAGGCAGGGTTTTTGGGGATTTATTCTGGCAGAAGCCCAAAGGCTTTTTGTGCTCGTGACTGGAGAGACAAGAGAACAAACCTGGTGACCCCAGGGTGGCTGAGTGCAGGGAGAGGAATCATGTCTCTTTCAAATGTCCCCTTGGTCCTGGAGGAACCTCGCTGCCCCAAACCAGGCCTGGTTCCCTTTTGCTCGAACGGACAGGATCCACAAACCAGAGCACCATCCATCCTCTTGTGGTCTGAAGAGAATCAGGTCCTTCCTGAAGGTGGTGCTGGCATTGTATTTCAGGTTAGAAATCTCTCCTAAGCATCTCATGGAACATCAGAACCCTGCACTCCAAACCTGATCCTACCCAGATCTCCAGCTCGAGAGGAGCTCAGTGAGGAGTCCAAGCAGCCAGGGACTGGGGGAGCAGAGGGGAAAGGCCAGAGCTGCTCAGCATGCCCAGGGCACTGCCAGGCCTGGCCTTATTCAATCACAGATTTATGGCAATTTTATTAAATTCATCACAAATCTAATTAAATTAAGTTCCCCGTGTCCTTGAGGAAAGTGACTCTGCCTGGCTCAGTGGCACCACCAGCACAGCGCTCTCAGGGTCCCTCTGGGTCTTCTTTGCTGCCTGAGAACACTCAGCACCAGGATGCTCTGAGCTGCCAGGGACCGGATGGAGGGCTCAGTGTCTGTCCCCAAGGCCTGAAGGGCTGTGACCGAAAGAAAGAGCTGAGATGAACCATGTCTGCAGAGAGCCCCTCTGCATCCCCCAGGCCATTCTCCCCACTCACTGCTGTGGATCTCCTCCAGCGTCTCCCTGCTCCAGTGTCGCGGGTCCCGTGCAGCCAGCCCTGGGCACAGAGCTCTGTCACCCTCTGCTCCCCTAGCCCTGCTCTCCCTGTCACCAGGGACCCTCCAGGAACCACCCAGGGGGTGGCACTGAGCGAGGTGGCTGTCAAGCCCAGCTATGTGGGCAGGGGTGGCAGTGGAAGCCCTGCCCAGGTTGAGGGCCAGGGCCAGGCTGCCCAGGCAGGGTACCTGGGCAGGAGACAGGGACAGACATCCTGGGGTGAGGGACACACATCCCCCTCACCGATGAACCTGATGGCCGCTTCCCGCACGCTGGCCTGAGGCTCCTGCAGGTACGGCAGGCTCTGCTGCAGGAACTCCTCCGCCCTGCTCCTGTCCTTCGCCAGCTAGAGAGAGCACAGGGCACGGGGCTGATGTGGTCCTCCCCAGCTGAACAGACCAGCCCCCCTTCCTGACCATCCCCTTCCCGCCCAGGACATTCCCATCATCCAGCCAGGGACCAGCAAGAGCCATGGGCAGAGTGGTCTTGGAGGGCCCTGAGACACCTCTGTGCATCTTCCAGGACCCAGATGTGCTGAGGACTCCCTCAGGACCCTTGAGAAGAGAGGATGTGGCCAGAGAGGATCTCTCGTGGCCAGCTCCAGGCTGGAGGCCCTGGGGCTCTGAGGTTATCATCACCAAGTGCTCTGCGATGTCCCACAGGCGCTGTGCTTGGATCGGCTCCTTTAGCTCTTCCCACTTCAGGATCTCAGCCACGGCAAGGAGGGCTTCCCTGGAGACCTGCCGAGAGCAGAGAATGGGACACGGCCTGGGGCTGGGAAGGGCATCTGAAATCCCTCTGCTCTTGGCCAGGCTGCAGTCCCAGAGACCCTGGTGGGCATCCCACAGCTGGGACTGCCTCCGGTCCAGGTGGGCAGAGCTTCGAGCCCTGGGCCCATCCTGCCCTTCGGGAGCCATTCCTGGCCAGAACACCCAGGGGACTCTTGGGGACAGCCCTGGTGGGCAAGGGCAGGGTCTCAAAGCCCTGCAGGGAAATCTGGGAAGCCTTTTGGTGCCTTCAGGCCTGGACACAGGCTGTTGGGCCAGGTAGGGCAGGTGTGGGCCAGCAACCCTAGCCCAAAACACCGAGACCACCCCTGTGGGGTCACCCCTGCCCGGCTTTGAGCCCCTCACCTGGGCCACGCTCTGGGTCTGCTCACTCATGCGGAGCAGCAGCGGCACCAATCCCCTCCACGCTTTTTTCCTCATCCTCCTCTTGTCCCTGCCCACCACAGATCCCATCAGGTGTTTGAAGAGGTGGATGGAACTCTCTTTCAGCTCACTGCACTCCTATGGGGGAGAACAGGATGTGCTGAGCAAGGACTCCAGCACAGGTTTCCCAGAGGGAGAAAACATCCCTCAGGGCATGGAGGAGGGGAGAAGATGATTGCTGAGAGTCTGTACATCATCAAAGAGTGGCAGGAGCCACTCTGAGAGACGCAGGGCAATGTTGCTGGCCTCCTTCCTCTCTGTGTGGTGCACCACATTTTGGAACACCCGCAGGGCCTTCATCCTGATGGCTTTGTCAGGGTGCTGCAGGTGCTCCACAACATCTGGCAGCAGGAATTGAAGTCTTCTTGCCTGGATGAAGCACAGAGTTTCCTCTTGGTGAGGCAGTCAAAGCCCACCCGACAGCAGTCAGCTATGCAGGGAAGGGAAATCAGGGAGGGGAGGGCAGGAAGACAAAAACTCCCTGTCCTTGGCTCGATCACCCCCCTTTTCTGACCTTCCTGGGCACCCACCAGCACTGTGCATGGCAGGGAGGGTATTGGGAGCTGTCACCCAGCTCCTGACACCCAGCTGAGGCCAAGCCACCTCTTTGGCCAGCATGACTCAACTCAACACCTTCCTCACCTTCTCACGACTCTCCAAGGTGGTGTTGAGACCCGCCAGCAGCAGCGAGAGGAATTCCAGCTTTGGACTCACCCGGTTCTCCTGGAGGAGTTCAAGGATTTCAGTGTCGATGGGGTTCAGCATCTGAAGCAAAGGTGGTGGTGAGAGGCAGGCAGAGCTGTGTGGTCCTGCTCCCCTCAGGCAGCTCCAGGTGAGGGCAGCGGGGCCAGGTGTCCATCCTGGGGACAGCCGTGTCCCTGCACCCCACAGGGTCTTTGCAGGCTCCTCCTGTCCTCTGACCACTGGCAGCCCCTGAGAAGTGACTGGAGAGCAAGAGCTGGCACAGAGGAGGCAGGGCACGTGTGACAAGTGTCTCCTGCCCCCAAGATGAGCCAGGGCAGGTCACTCACCACCTTATAAACTCTGATGGCATACAACACAGTGGGGCTGAGCAGCTCGCAGTCCTGCTGCTCCTGGGAGCGAACCCTTCCCTGCAGCTCTGTCCAGAACTTGGACCTGATGTTGTTCTGGGAATACATCAGGTCCCACATGGCCAGGGCAGTGCTGCAAACAGTACTGCATCAGCAGGGCTGCCTCAGCCGTGGCCCCATGCCCAGGTGAGCACAGCCAGGCCAGATTTTGGGATCTTCCCCCTTTCCCTTGGGGCTATTGGGGCTGCTACCTGTCCTGTGGTGCCACGGAGGTCAGCATGCTGCACACCAGTTCCCTGGGGGACTCGTGAGACAGCACGGCAAGCAGGGCATACAGGCTCTGCACATCTGAGGCTGGGCTGTTGTGCTCCAGGCACTCATGGATGCCTCTCACCGTGCTTGGCACCTGGAGGGGACACAGCCTTGTCCTCGGGTGCCCTTTCCCAGCTCTCTCTGCTGCCTTCAGCAGGCTTCAGGGGCATGAAACTCCTGGGTTTGGGATGGAGGGAGGCAGGAGGGACAAGGGCAGACAGAGCTGCAGGGCAGGGCAATCCAGCCACTCACATCCGTCAGCCACACCTCAGGGGATCTCATGGCCACCTCCAGGATGTTTCTCGCTGCCCGATGGTCAAAGGCTCTGGAGTCCCTCATTGCCTTGATGGCTGCAAGGACAATGTCTGTCTTCTCGCAAGGTGTGAGGTAACTTTGCAAGGCCTGTGGCAGGGAGGAAAGGAGCAAGCGCCTGTCACACCCAGCATCCCTTTGGTGGCACTTGGCTGGGCAGCACAGGCAGCCCTGGCAGAGCTGGTGACAGTGCCCACAATCCTCGCACAGGGCGGGATGAGGAGGGCTTACAGGCATGGGATGCTGGCCCTCCAGAGAACCTCGGGCCCAGGAGGGCTGGAGCAGTGCTGGGACACCAGAGTGGCCCTGCTTGGCAGCAGCAGGAACCCTCTCACCGGGAACCAGCCCCGTTTATTTGGGGTTCCTTTGTTCTGAAGCAGAGTCCCAGCCGGGCGGGAACCCATTACCTCGATCTGGGCTGTGACAAAGTGACACCACTGCAAGGAGCTGTCAGGTAGTCCCAGGTGTCCCCTGTAAGTAATCTGTGACGTCCTCCCTAAAGGGTGGGGGAAACACAGGAGAATCAATCAGCCAACAGCTTTTGCTTCCCAAACCACCCCCAGATCTGCTGCGAGGAAGCAGGATGAGGTGGGCAAGGAGATTTCAGGGTGGCATCAGTGGCCATGGGGATCAAGGGCAGCTTTGGCTTGTGGGGTCCCCAGCCCGGTGGGGTTCAGGGTGGAGAAAGAAGCAGGGAGAGAACAGAGCATGAACACATGGAGAGCACTTGGCTGCTGCAGTAATTGGGAGCTGACGTGCTCCAGGAAGCAGCTGGAGGGGAAAAGGCAGTCAGGAAGAGAAGGAGAACTATTGGGAATATGTGTGAGGAGAGATGAAGCCCACCTCAACAGCTCTTACTTCTTTCATTAAAGATGAATTCACAGAGGTAATAAAAAGCTCTCAAAGCTGAGTATCTTGTCCTTCCCTTGGAAAACTGGAAACGGAGGAGACGCCCCAGCAACTGTCCCAGGATGGGGATCTGGGTTGCTCTGAGCTCATCTGGCCAGGCCTGGGTGAGGGAGGCAGAGCAGCAGGAGGGCTGAGGGCAGGCAGCAGGTGCCAGAGCCCTGAGCCCAAGGTGTGGCCAGGGCTGGATCCTGGAGCCAGATGGGCAACAGCCACAAAGGGAGAGCTGAGGGAGGGGGCATAGCCTGTCTGGGGCGTGCGGGGTCTTACATCCCGTATGGAAAAGTTGGCCAGTGCACAGCTCAGCTTTCTGATCCTCTCTACGGCCCTCTCCTGCACAGCTGTGTTCTCACAGTTGGAGAGGTCCAGCAGCATCTGGGAAGAGAACAGACACCAACTCCAGCAGCAGCAGTGTGGCTCTGCCCCTGGGCTGGACTCAGGCTGTCCCTCAAGGTTTCCTCTGAGCCTGAGCAAAGTCCTGGGGGGGCCCCTGCCCCTGGGGTCCCTCTCAACCCTGAGATAAAGGCCTTGGGCCAACTGTGTGGCCAGGCAGTTGCCACCCTCTGCAGTCTGCACTCTGGAGGAGCCTGGTGCCAGCGCCTGCTTCCCCAGGGGGGATGAGCACCCTCTCTGCAGCATTCTCTGCCTGCACACCTCTGGGCTGGAGACCACCCTCCCAGGAGTGGGCAATCCTTCCCCTCCAGGCTGAGGGACAGCTCTGCGATCCCCACTCTTTAAACAGGCCAGACCTCCAAGGTGTGCTGCAGCTCCTCAACAGCTCTGGAGGGAGGAGAGTTGAACACCATCGCCTCCAGCGTGATGTCCATGGCATCCAGGGTCTGCAAGGAAGACAGAGAGTGGTGCCAGTGATTCTGTTGTCCCTCCCACCACAGGAGGCTGATCTGAACTGCCAGTGCCAGGGGAGGATGCCCAAATTGCCTGGGAGAGAGCCAGGAGCAGGTAGCGTACAGCAGCCTGTGGCACTGGATGTGGACAGACCACAGGAAAGACGTGGAGGAGCCAGGGTGGGAAAGCAAAGCTGAAACACTGCCCTGCCTTGAATCCCTGGTCATGGGGCACCACAGGGTGGCTAGAGAGCAACTCAGAGGGACTGGGGACACCTGCACATCATCCAACAATTACCAACAAGTAGTATCTGCTTCTTTCCCGCATTTCCTCATCTGGAGGAAGCCAGAAAACCCTGGACATGCAGAGGTCAAGAAGGCTTCCCCTTTGGCCCTCCAGCACTGTCCCCACAGAGCTGCAGAGAGAGAGAGGAGCGAGTTGGATGCTGGTGCTAAGAGCAGCACCTCAAGGCTGTTTGCAGGTGGGCACAGAGCTCTGGGGCAGGAGTCCCAGGGCAGGTGGGCATGGAGCTCAGGGCAGGGATGCCCAGGAGTGTTGGGCAGGTACCTCAATCCAGTGATGGCATGCATGGCCAGCTCCCTCACAGGGGAGTGCAGGCAGTGCCCAGGCTCCCCTTCCAGCAGCATCTGCAGAGCACAGCCAGGCTGGGACTTGGCACCCCCTGCCACCAGCCCCTCGCCCTGCCCCAGCGCTGCCCTTGCAGTGTGCTGGTGCAAGGTGGCCTTGCCCCCTCCCCCAGAGTGCCAGGTGTCCCCTCACCTTGACCTTCTCTGCCACGTTGTTATTTTGGAAGAAGACTTCCAGGCCTTGTAACAAGCCAGTGTTCAAGGCACTTCTGCACACATTGATGATGTTCTGCAGGAATATCCTTTTGTCATCCTCACCCTGGCAGCCAAGGGACAGAAAGACAACCAGGGCAGCATGAGAGGGGCACCCACAGTCAGTGTGACCTGAGTCCTGGGAACAGCAGCCCTGCTCAGCCAGCACACTGGACAGGCACACCAGCCTTTGAACTGCCCCCATTACCTGGTAGGGGCTCCTGACAAAGGCCTGGAGGAAATCCATGGCTTTCTGCTTCACTCTATACAATGGCAGCCAGCTGGCATCTAATGGAGGGCAGAGCAGGGAGGGCTACTGAGGGTCTGGTGACAGGAGAGAGGAGAGGGAGGACATCTGCCTTCCAGCCACCCCTGTGCCCCTGTCCCTGACCTGGATGGAGGGTGCCCCTCTGGGTCCCCTGTTCCCAGTGTGCTGGGGACACAGGATCCTGGCATTGCTCTGGGTCCCCTGCTCCAAGAGTGCTGGGGACACGGGATCCTGGCATTGCTCTGGGTCCCCTGTTCCCAGTGTGCTGGGGACACAGGATCCTGGCATTGCTCTGGGTCCCCAGCCCTGCCCAGCCCAGCCCAGCAGGGCCCCTCACTCACCAGGCTGAAGTGGTTGCTCCACAGTCACATCATGGGGCTCCACTGGAGATCTGCTCTCCTGGGGAGCCCCATCCTCTTCTGGGGCCGCCCTGGACCCGCTGGGGGGTCTCCCTGGCATCCTGTGGATGGGGACTGGGGAAGCTTCCATGAATGCCTCGTTGCTGTGGGGCGACATGTCGGGTTGGCTGTGCACGGGGGCTTTCTCCAGCTCTGTTCTCCTGCCTTGTCCTGAGGGACACTGTGGGCTAGGGGCGACCATTGCACTGGCCACACGCACTGCAGTGTGGGTGTCATGAAGGCCCCCCCATAGCATGCCAGCTCCCCCTGGCAACAGGTCCCCAGGGACTGTTGACATGGAGCCTGTCCCTGGCAATGGAACCCAGTGACTCACTGCCCAGGGGGAAGGGATTGAGTGACCCAGGGTGGCATGGGGCCAGCCCAGCCCTGGGCACCTGGGTACCCTGTGCCCTGATGTCCCCTTGGGACAACCCTGGTGCCCTCTGGTGTGTCCCAGAGCCCTGTGTTCATGTACCCCAGTGTGCCCTCAAGACACCCATTTCATCACAATGCAGAGCCTGGTCTCTGCCCTTGGCTGGCATTAAACATGTCAGATTCACTCAATCCTAACAGAAATAATTGGTTTTTGCCACTTCAGATCTTGCTCCCACCAACTAGAAAGCCCTCATGGAGAAAAGGGGACAAAGAAAAGGAAATTTCTTCTGCTGAGTTTGCCTTTCCCAGATTTGGAAGCTCCCGGGAAAGGAGATTCTCCTCTCCTTGGTTTTTGGCTCACTCTGGTCTGGGGCCATGATGAACACCCCCTTACAACCACAGCCTCTTCCACACTCTGCACATTGCCTCAGTGCTGGTCTACTCAGGACTCCTCTAAAGACCCTCATCACACCCCAGGCCACTCTGGAAGGGGCAAAATCTTTCTCCCTGTTCTGCCACTTCCTTCCAGTGGGGTGAAACATGCTGCAAAGAAACCACTCTGTTAAGTCAAACTCATAAAAATAATTTAGAGCTTGAGACATTCACATCCTTATCAGACTCCAGACTCAGCAGCTTGGGTCTATTTCTAACACAAAGCAGAGAATTTTGCCTAAAAGCTATTGCTGTTTCTTGGAGAGGAAAGAAATTTTGTGTCTTGACAGTCCTGGGGCTGAGCTAACATAGTTATACCAGAGATTTCTCCTCCCAAAGTCCTTTTAAACTCAAGAGTCTGTGTTTATACAGTGCTTAGCCCAAAGGGGGCTCATTCTGTGTTGGCCCTTCGGCACTGCAGCAATAAACAGGATTAATAACTGGAGTCAGCAGGGCTTGGTACCTGTTAGAATTTCCTGTGGACTATGCAGAAGGTGCTGTTCCTACAAGCATCCTGGCAGTGAATTATTTATGGGCAGCATAAGGCTCGCAGTGCTTGCCAGTTTATTAGATTTATAACTAGCTGTGCTGGGTCCATTGAGTGTGTCTGTGCATGTACGAGCATGTTCTCGTTCAGCTGCTTCTTGCCAATGCCCTACTAGTTAGGGAAGATCTGCTCACACACATTTCCAACATAAACACAAAACTTTGTGACTCAGATGTGTGAAAATCTTGGAGAGGCAAAGGATTGTTACTAAGGAAAAGAAAAAGATCTTGTTAGGATACCTCAACTGAAGATGTAAACTTTCATTCAAGCACAGGCTGAAAAACAAAGATTATTTGAAGGGTGAGAAAGTTTTGTTTGCTTTCCAGTTCCACAGCTTCTAAGAGGCCTACTTGTGTGGGTTTTATTGAGAAATATGAGGACTTCTAACTTCTTTTATGGCATATGCACCTTTTTGATACCCAGGGGTGGTCAGTTCACTGTGTGAGTGTTGGAAAGGATTTTAAACACAATTTTCTGTTGAAACCCATGGACAGGAGCACTTGCCTTGCAGCTAATGTCTGCTATACCAGTTCAAACAGATTTCAAAATAGATGTTATTAAAGGCTCATCTTTTCCTGTGCCCTCTGTTCTATCTGTGCTGTGATGCTGCCAGTAGAGCCATCACTGCATATGAAGGTGCTGGCCTGGGGCCATGAAGCTCTACAACACCTCTCTCTGAAGAAGCACAGGTGTCTCTTGCTAACACCAGAGGTTCTGCTCTGAGGCAGGAAAGAGGTGACAGGAGCAAAGGCCTTTATACATGCAAATGATCCAGGCAAGGCAGCAAAACTTCCCATGGCTGGAGCAGAAATGACTGAAAGCAGAATGTTTTGCAAAGTTTTCTGTGAGCCCTTGTCAACTCTGACTGCTGTAGAGAGAACCTGTTTGAGCTGTTCAATAAATTGGATGGTTTAAATAATGTATGGACTGTCTTTCTGGATTCATGAAAACAGCTGTGTGAAACACTGACTTGTTCAGCCTGCAACAGGTTCCTTTCCTTTTCTTTAAAAAGTTCTCTTCACTAGGCACCAAAATCTCACGAATAACTTTTGGATTCTGCTTAGGAGGGCTTCTAGTTAGACCTGAGCAGACTGGTGTGCATTTCACAGCTCTGTTTTCATGCTGTCTTGCTTAAGTTTGGGTGGTTCTTTTCTTTTCTTTTCTTTTCTTTTCTTTTCTTTTCTTTTCTTTTCTTTTCTTTTCTTTTCTTTTCTTTTCTTTTCTTTTCTTTTCTTTTCTTTTCTTTTCTTTTTTCTTTTCTTTTTCTTTTCTTTTCTTTTCTTTTCTTTTCTTTTCTTTTCTTTTCTTTTCTTTTCTTTTCTTTTCTTTTCTTTTCTTTTCTTTTCTTTTCTTTTCTTTTCTTTTCTTTTCTTTTCTTTTCTTTCTTTTCTTTTCTTTTCTTTTCTTTTCTTTTCTTTTTCTTTCTTTTCTTCTTTTCTTTTCTTTTCTTTTCTTTTCTTTTCTTTTCTTTTCTTTTCTTTTCTTTTCTTTTCTTTTCTTTTCTTTTCTTTTCTTTTCTTTTCTTTTCTTTTCTTTTCTTTTCTTCTTCCTTTCTTCCTTTCCTTTCCTTTCCTTTCCTTTCCTTTCCTTTCCTTTCCTTTCCTTTCCTTTCCTTTCCTTTCCTTTCCTTTCCTTTCCTTTCCTTTCCTTTCCTTTCCTTTCCTTTCCTTTCCTTTCCTTTCCTTTCCTTTCCTTTCCTTTCCTTTCCTTTCCTTTCCTTTCCTTTCCTTCCCCTTCCCCTTCCCCTTCCCCTTCCCCTTCCCCTTCCCCTTCCCCTTCCCCTTCCCCATTTTTTTGTTTTCTCTTGGTTTTTTGTTTTTATTTTTTTAATGTTTTGTTTGTCTGTCTGGGTTTTTGTTTTTTTGTTTGTTCGTTTGTTTGCTGTTTTAATCTAAAGGTCACTTGAAGACTCTCCCAGCAGAGATGCTCCATCCAGATGTGCTGTCCTGCACAGGGCTCTCTGGTGTGCCCAGGCTGAGGATAACAATGTCATTAGGGTGCTGTCTTTTCCACATTGCTCTACCTTGCCCTCAGTGCTCTTCTAGGCTGCCTTAGGGCTCCTCAGTGAGACCGGTGCCTTGATCCCTGTATCTCCACAGCTGGACTTGCCCTGCTCCTGGAGTAAGGAAGGACAGCAGCAAACCCTCAGCATCAGAGATGTCAGGGGAGAAGAGAGGCTCACACAAGCATTTGAGGGCAGGCAGTGGCACTGTGCAATGGAGAGAAGCCACTCGGTCAATGTGGGTTTCAGTATCTACAAGTGATTTAGTCATGCTGGGACCCTTCTGCAGTCAATGGGGTAAAAAAAAGCTGCTAAGGGTGTGATTCATGTGACCTACTTTAGGCATCTACTTTGGAATGAGATGAATTACACCTCTGGCCCCATTGACTGTATATTGATGAGATGTCTGTCTACTGTACGAAAGGAGCTTTGGGTGACTAGCTTAAACTTAGAAGCCTGAGTTTAATCAGATTAATTCACCCTATATGTCTACACATGCTCCAGTTCTCTCTCTTGTTGTTGTGTGGACATGAAAGGAAGAGCCTTTTTTTTTCTTTGTGAGACTGCAAATAAATCAGATTCAGAAAGCACTCAAAAGAGAGCAGCAATGTGAGATAGGGATAGCATGTGCAGGAAGCTGGGCAGGAAAAGGTATTCACTTATCTTCTCTGTCTTTTGAACAAATTCACAGGAATAAAGGAAAATATAGGTGATTTTGTGCCTAAAAATAAATATATATTGGTGAAGTGAGGTTTCCTGGAGTCTTCTGGCAATTTGCCACAGGAAGGAAAAAGGTCCTCCCCTCCCTACTGAGACATTCTTTCTTGAAGGTTTGGACAATTACTGCATTTTACCTTTTCCACCACAGCATGGATGCTTTCTTCTTTTTAACAATTTGTCTATGAGCATTTTAGCTTCAGCTTAATAAGAGAGGATTGATGTTCGCACTCTGTGGAAAGGTTGTACAGGGTGGTGTTTCTGCTTGTTGCAGTAAGACTATTGAAAAAGATGCCTCAGACAAGTGGGTGGGAGGGATAATAATAAAAAGTAGCATGTCCTCTTCCTCCGCTACAAAAAACCCAAACAATTCCCCCAAAACAATCACCCTTCTCCCCCTCCAAAAACCCAAACCCAATCAGTTGCAAAGAGAGGACAAAAAAATCTTGGTGGTATAAAATGATTGTCATCACGAAAATCGAAGTCCTACCAAAACAGAATGATAATGCTTTATGTTCAACCCTCCCACAGGGAATAAAAAGGAATTCTCACCTATTTGCCCCATGACTCTGACAGAAGTGACTCGAGTGCTTCAATCGAGATCTATAAAAGAGTGCCTTGTTCCATCTATTTATTTCAAGTGCCCACCTCCCTGAGCAGATCTGAGCTCCTGGAAGATTTCACATACCACCTTGAGGAGGTACAATAACCGGGAAATAATAAAGTAAATTTCAAAGGACGCTGTCACAAAACTATTTCTTTCATTATCACAGTGCTGCTTTGCAACTGCACAGCGAAGACCACCGTGGGAGTCTGACATCAAGACAGCATTGCCCTACAGGGCCATGTTCAATGGCTGGTGGAAGAAGGGCTGACAGGGACAGTGTCTGAGCAGCTTCCCACGTACTGTAGGTTTGCTCCCCTGCAAAGTGAACATTGCCACTTCTTTAGATACATGTTGCCACTTTCCACCTCTCAGATTCAACCATTAATTGTCAACAGCCAATTTTCTCTCCTATAGTCCTGTGGAAATCCACAATGGGACAAATGAGCTTCTCCCCACCAAAGTGAGGGTCTTGATTTTGGTTCTGTTCCCTCAAACTTTGGAAGAAATTGCAAGGCTAGGGTTGGACAGAGCAGTAGCCTTGGGCCATGCCAACCCTCTCTTAAACTCTTCAAGTCTCTTCAAGTTGAGGATGCAGAGAAGCCTCAGAGTTTAGGGTCAGTGGCTGTGTCCCTGGAGACGGTGATTCCAGACTGGCTCTCCATTGAATACTGTGGCAGCCAGGCTCCAAGTCAGGAGCATCACTGTCTCTCCTAATGATCCCTCACCCATGCAGAAGTCACTCCTGCCTGAAATCCACCTGCCGTTTCATTTCTCCCTGCCAGTGGATTAAACTGGGCCCTCTCTGATTTATCTTGGTGTGCAGGGTCAAGAAAGGCAGGGAGTGAAAATGAAGGGTTTTTTTTAGCAGCACAGTTTTATACCAGAAGAATTCATGTTCTGCTGCAAAAGCATGGGGTCTGCTTTTTAATGGCTTGTTTCTTTGTATCTATTTTTATATATTTGATCTCTTTCTCTTTGAAAAATATCAGCAGCAAAATACATCAGGGCTGGCTGCATAGTGAAATGGGTGGAGGGCTGCAGAGATGGATTGCTAGTGCCAGAGATCTGCCTGATAAGATGGGTAACTGCCAGATAAGACAGAAGGTTTGAACACAGATCTGTAGATCTCAGATGCAGAAATTTAGTTCTTTCACTTTTAGTCATGCCTGTGTAGGTGAGCCTGGTCAAAAAAAGGTTGTGTTTCCAAGGACCTTTGTGAGTGTCACTTCCCCTGTCTACATGAATTACTTTGCATCAGTCAGCTTTGATCTTCTAAACGACTCCTCAAGGCCATGGACAGCTCCCTTTAAGGCTTTCTGCAGATTATTAAATGTAATGTACCTATAATTTTAATATCACATCCTGCTCAGAACTCATTAGAGCTCAAAAAGGGCATAAGTAGCAGTGAAACTCTTGTTCTCATCTTAAACCAGCCGGTAGAATTAACTGATTTAGATGTAAGATTACTTTCTAGCAAACCAAAGCAAAACCGTGGAGAACTGCCCATCCCCATCACCTGGAGAGGGAAGGGGACTACAGGGACCCATGAAAGACATTGCCACGTCTGCTGAAGGACGAGCCAATGCCCAGGACCAGCCTTCCAGGCTTGCTATTCCATTGTCAATCCTCAGTGGTTCCATCACTGTGGTGACATTGTTCCTGATTGATACCCCTTGTCATGGACATGAGAATCTGCTCCCTCTACACTTTATGAGAAGCCAGGTAAAATAATTCCACCATGCCTTCCTTTTTATGAAAATGGAGCAAAGCGTGGCACACAGACATTCAATCTCCCATCGGAGATAAAGTGCCTTCATTTACTAGCCCAGAAAATCAATACCTGTGATTTGATATGAGCATTTATTTTCACTTAACTCCTTTCTATCACTGAGCCATTGGGGGAAGGCAGGAAAGCTTCATTTAGTGCAGTAGGATTTGCAGCGAATGTTGCCGAATGAATTGCATTTTTCTGTGTGAACACATTCATCTGTCTTTCTGATATTCATCTTACGTGTCTCTGCCATTCCCAGCAGGATCAGAGAAAGGTTGTGTCCAGAGAAGGGGCAAACCATGGACCTTGGGCAAGTGTCTTGTACTGTGGCACTGCTGCCCAGCAGCTCTTTCAGTATGAGCCTGTGTGACCATCCCCCTGAGCTGGCAGGGGACAGGAGGGCTCTCGGGGGCTCTCAGGTCATTCCTGGGGTCGTGGAGTCTGATCTCAGAGGAGGGACCCACATATTTAATTTAAGAGGAACAGTGTGAGAAATTCTATATTGGAACTGCATGGGAGAAGGCAGAAAAGAATGAGAAAAGAATCTGAATGGCGTTCTTTCCTTGCAAGGACAGCAGAAGCCAGGGATATCTGTCACTGGTGTGTACTGTCTGTTGTGGCACCTGGCTGTAGCAGGAGGGCTGTGGCAGCTGTGTGCCCCATCAGGGGCAGTCCCTTCCAGTCTCTTCATGGGCACCAGAGTGGTTTCCAAAGCTGTCTGGGGCCATTTCCAAACACCAGAGGAGGTTCCCCAGTGGAGCAGTCATGTCCCCACTCAGGGGTGATAACTAGCACTGGCTGCTGCTCCTGGTGTCGGTGTGGAGGCATGTAAGTGGGTGAGGAAATAAATAACAAACAAAAAAGTCAGCTTGTCAGTGTGTGAGGATGGAAATGAAGAGCACTGACCAGCGATGACCTTTTGTTTACATTTCCCTCCGAAAGGGAGAAATAATTGCAGTTTCTATGTGATGCTGCCTTCAAATTACACCCTCTCTCCCCGCTCTATTCAAGACCAGCCAGTGATGACATTAGAGTCTTGAATCAAACTAAGTGGTTACTATGGTGTCAGGCTGAAATTATGAATATCAGAGACCGCCAGCTTGGAGAAGGAGCAGTGGCGGACACATAATTAAAACTGGGAGAGAGAATGGAAGCCACATTGTATCTGAATAGTAGTGAGATTGCACGTCCGAGGAGCAGCTACCAAAAAAAAAAAAAAAAAAAAAAAAAAAAAAAAAAAAAAGAGATGTGCTTAGCAATGCAGTTAAACGCATAATCAGGGACCAGGAACAATGCACTCTGCTGGTATTTTATTGCTGGCTGTACCTCTGCTGCTCTCTCTCCAGTGCCTGCCTAGAGCAACTCCCGGCATCCAGCAGCCCCCTTGCAGTGAAAAAAGTCATAATCCCAACAACCTCACCACTTTGCATCCAGAAAAACACCTTTGCATGGCAAAGCGACGTGGATGTGGAGCCTGACACCACCATTTGCCCTCGAGCAGGGCCACAAGCAGAGCGCTGATTGATGAGGGGCGTGCAGGGAAGGGCAGGGTGTTGGGAAGCAGGACTGATTTGGTAATTTCAGCGGTCATTAGTGGAGCTCATTGTGAGTTTGATAGATCTGCGATGCTTTGTTACAGTTAAGTGGACTGATTGTGGAACACAGAAACGTTTTCAGTGACATGACAGCTAATTTAGAAAGGGGGGAGTGGTGGGAAAAGAACATGCATTATTCCGTAATTATATCTCAGTCCATCCCAGCTCCATGACTGACTCCCCTGAGAACACAACTCCGATTTCTCTAACACAAGAGTGAGATATCAGGCTTCTTCCTTTGGGCTGCTGCGCAGTGGCTTGTGGCCTTTTGTGCATTATCCCATTGCTGCACTCGTTAAACCCCGGCATTATCCCACTGCTGTACTTGTTAAACGCCACTGACAGCACAATTCAGCAAACCCTCGCACTGCCCAGGCATCAGGGCCGTGAATCCTTAACACAATGCACAGGATTTTGTTCCTGTCTCCTATTTGATGTTGGAGGCTGCCCCTTCACTCAACTTTGTGGTGTCCACTGTGGGTTAGAGGAAGATGTGAGCAGCTTCACCCCAAAGCTCGCAATGACCCATTTTATTGAGAGCCAGAGCATTCCTGCCAGAGCTCTGGGGAGGAACAGACCACTGCACCTTCTGCTCCAGGCACTCCCTGCTGTGCTGGTTTTAAGGGGAGATGTACAAATAACAGGTGATAAAAAGTTAGATTGGGGTGCATCATTAAACACGGAGTTGAACCAGCAGAAGTTGGTGCTGAAGTTTATCAGCCCTGTCAAGAACATCATTTACCACATACAGATGCTCTAAAGAAGATTTATGAATTCATCTGTTATGCAAAGTGTGACCATCGGGCCAAGCTGGGGCCCTTGTTCAATGAAGTGCTTGTAGATGTGCCTGGCCATTTAGAACCCGTGGAATTCAGGAGATCAGAACCTTAATGGTCTTGCAGCAGAGAACACTGGGAAAAACATGCAAAAGGGGGTTATTTTTTACCACTAGGCTCAGAATACCTGAGCTAAATGCTCTCAGGAACAGATCAACTGAAAGAATAGATGCTCTTTCCACTCTCCCAGTCCTGGCTCCACTTATACAGATAATTAAAGGCTTGCAGAGCTGGATCCCAACACTGCAAAAGAAAAATATCACATTTTTTAATTGACTGTCTGTGTAGGTAATATAAAGAAAACTAGACTATGGCCAGTGGGCAGCACAAGAATTGCCTTCCATCTTTCTTCTTTCAGATCTTTGAGTCTGCATTTAAGGAGAGAGAAGGAAATAAATTGAAATGCAAAGCAGAGGGGTGGGGAGTTGGCAAGAAAGCTGTGGGGGGCGGTCCTGAGAGCTCTGCATTGGGAAAAGTCCTCAGATGCAGCTGCTGCTTCGTGGGAGCAGTGGGCTATTTTTAATGTGCTGCGGCTGTATTTGCACTTTCAATTGCTGTCATTAAGGAGGCAATACCCACTCTTGTAATTATTACGTCAGTGGGGTTCACTGGAATCAGCCAACGCCTCCTTTTGAACACCTGCTGGTTGTCTTGCTGTGCTGTAGCGGTCAGGTGAGTCTGTTTCAGTTATGTCAGTCTGAAAAAGTTATTGGGGCTTGCACATTCCTCATGCAGCCACAGATCTGCTTTGGATGGAGATCTTTATGGCCCAAGGATGGCAGCAGCTGGGCAAGCCAGACTGAACCTCTCCAGGCAAGAGCTAAGGAAAGTTTCCTGGCCACTTGGAATATCTCATTGCAAATCTGACTTTGGTGTGAGCATGTCCCTGGCATGAATATTCCCTCCTTAGAAAAATACTGAAATAAAGGAGGAGTCCTACAGGAGTGTCCTTAATCAGGAAAGTAAAAGAATTCTGTCTCTGGAATCATTCAGGCTTCAATGGTGAGTGCCTCCACTTTTTGGGACCCTTAGCTAAGGCAACCTATGGGACGCTATTTGCCCTTCCTGTTGGGATTGATGCAGGTTTTAAGCAAGGAAACAGAAACCAATGATCAGGGATTGCCAACATGAAGGGTCCTGGGCAAACTTAGGAGGAGGTGCAACTTCTTGCAGCTACGGCTTCACGACAATCTTAGTTTTTTAAGAAATAGCAGAAATACATCTGTCAGAATAGACATAAGTTAATCCTATCTTGAGGCAGAGAGGAATTTTTTTCTTGTTCCACCTCATTTTTTCTTCAGGTTAGAAAGATTTTAATAAATTCACTTCTTCTCAGTGTTAGTCTATCTATTCTTCTTTCAAGTTCTCATGGTCAGACAAAGTGCTCCAGGCCTTAGTTGCTACCAGAATCCCTGTTTTATCAGAATATGAATTATGTGATTAAGAAAAATATTCAGAAAATAGAAATATTTGGCCAACTCTGTTGAGCTTTAATTAAAATTAATATTATACTTTATTGGAGCTGAAATTCTGAAGCATCACATGTAACTGAATATATTTAACCAATTAACTAAGTCAAACAAGGCTGTCTAAACTTAATCACAGACCTCTCCATTCCCCTATTACGTCAAGTGCTACTAATGCTGTTATACTTTTGACAAGTGGCCCCTGGCAAATGAGCAAATCAATAATGTATTTGAGCTAGGAACCGAGCACATTTGCATTTCTGCAGTGCCTTTTGTTGAGGGTCTCAAAGCACTGTGGGAACTTTCAGCCTGTTAAACTTCCAGCAGTGTGGGGAGGCAGAACCAGGTGATTGAAGGAGTCACACATGAGGTGGAGAGACAAAGGTCTAGATCTGGGCAGGGCTCAAGGTGCCACGATAGACCCTTGGATTGGGGAAGACCTCGCTGCCCATGGTCCCACAGGACAGGGATCTCAGTTCCTCCCTTCCTGGGCACTCCCATGGGATGCTGAACTCCATCTGCTCGAGTTTGTGGTTTCCCATCTGAGGTGCTGAAGTCTGTCTCCAGAACTGCACAGACCAAGCTTTGGCTGCTTTAAGACTCAGCTCCACAGTCACCCTGCTAATGCCTGCACTTCCTTGGGATTCATGGTCCTCTTGTGCTCGTGGTGATTTCCCGAGCTCTCTCCATCATCTGAGCTGCACAGCATATTTTATGGCCCATTCAGGCTGACATGAGATGCAGCACAGCTTGGTTGGCCATCCCTGTTCTCTTGGAAAAGAACAGTGCCTTCCAAAATTTTGGAACTAGTGAAGTTTTAAATGTTCTGAAAGAACCAACATACACTTTTCATTTGGGACCTTTTTGCAATAACAGTTAATCTCATTGTTAGAAGTTTGTTCTTGATATTCATCCTGAATTTTCCTCTTATTAGAACAGAAGTCTAGGGCCATATTTGAAATATCCCTGGTACAATAAGTAAAATAAGTATTTATATAGTCACAACACTTGACTGTTTAGCCTGAAATTTGAAAGACCTTTCCAAACACTAAAGCAATAACCCAGGTGTGGAGAGCAAATATTTTTAGACACACTGTACCAGAGGAAATAGAGGCCATGAGAAATCCATGCATGATTTGTGTACTGTGATGTATTGGGTCTGTAGCTGAGCTGAGCACAGAGTTTCTGGGATTCATTCCCCAAGCACCAGGCACTTTTCCTGGAATTTTAAAAAAAATAAATGTTACAAGTATATGGGTTTTGTTCTTTCTCCTCCTGGGAAAAATATATCTACAAAACAGGTTTCCAATAATGGGTCATTTATGTTGTACCACAGTGTGATTAACAGATCTTTACATCCCCAGAGGGGAACAGGCTACTGCCACTGATGCCACACCACCTCTTCTGGAATCAGGAGCTCTGTTCCAGTTTTGCCAGGTCTGGGATGAACCACAGCAGTTTTCTTGACTTCAGTGGAGTCTCTTGGGACAATTCCTGGTCTGGAGTCTGTGGTGGTTGATGTCCAGGAGGGCTTAAGCTCCATCATGCAGCAACAGGAGGGTAAAGAGCAGTGATTGCTCCCAAAGTGAGCAGGCACTTAGAGGAATGAAAGGCAAAGATAACTTGTCCCCCAGAAAGCAGCAATGCCAAAGGAAGAAGTTTTCAATAATAGTAGATAAAACTGTTACACATGAAACAAAACTTTTGACTACACGGATGCTGTGAAGTTGTGTTTAGGGGCTTGCAGGTGTAGGAAGGGGATAGAAATTAATACTGAGAAAAGGTGGGTGGGGGAATTTCTATTATTAAGGAAGGAAAGAGGTCCCAAATGGAGGCAGAAAGGGTGGTGAAGGCAAACACTCCAGGAGTTCCTGAATTTTCAGGGTGGGGAGTTGGAGCAACTTTGTCATGCTGCTGAAAATCCCAGAGTCCCTTGGGCAACACCTTTTGTGCTCTACCTCTGCGGGAAGATGGCTTTATGAGATAATGATGTTATTTCAGCACAAAACTCTTTCATTCCTGCAGCAAATTAAAAGAGGAAAAAGAAGGGGGGATAGGCGGTGGGGGGAGGAAGAAACCAATGTTATTTACTCCTCTGCAGCTGACATTAAAGGCTTCTTTAAGGGCCAGTGGGTTATTAACTTCCTGTCGCCTGCCACAATGATATGCTGTGACATATTGTCACCGCATTCCAGCGAAGCCTTAAACATTAATTGGGAAGTAAGATGAGTGAAGCGGCTTTAATGAGATACCTTGTTGTAACTTCCAACTTTACACATTATTTACAGTGATTCCACTAATGGTTCCATCCATCAGAGGCAGGGAGAGGGATTGGGGACGAGAGCAGGGGAAGGAGGGGTGAAAAGAAGGAGATAGATATCGTAAGTTGAGTGAGAGATGCAGGGAGCAGGGTAGGAATAAGCTACATGGTGCAGGACAGAGAAAGAGAAGTTGCATCTCCCTGATGTTTCTCACCTTGAATTTAATTTCCTTCAGTTATTTTCCAACTACAGCAATTTTTCAATGAGAAGATGGGAAGAGAGGTTATTCCCTAACACAGTCCCACTGATAAGCCTGGCTTTCCACGCCTGCATTACTCCTCCCTTCCCTCCTGAATCCTTCTCTCTGCTTTCTTCCCTTGGGTGCTAACTGAAGTTGCACAAAATTCACCTTAGTTTTGCAGGGTGGACAGGAAACCTGCCCTGGCTGAACGGGCAGCTGGAAGCACATTCATGAGGTAGTTGTTAGACACTATGGGATAGATGGATCTCAGGAAGCTGAGCAAGCCAAGCAAGTCCTGAAAAGGCAGTGCAAGGATCATTGGAGTGAATTTGTTTAAAATTTTGCTTGAAAACTAACCTAAGAACCAGGTTGTCAGCATCACCTTATTGAAGGCACCCCAGATGACATGGTGTGGCTGTTAAATCTGGTGGCTGTTATTATTAATGCTGTCCAACTTAAACCTGTGGACAGCAGGTAAAGTTACCAAGAGACCAAAAGATGTGGCAGATGCAGATTTAAAAGTCAGGGTGTGAGGAGGCTGCATTCTCCAACCTGGGCCGCCTGGTGTGATATCCAAACTCGTAGTTGTGTGATAGCACAGAAACCCCGTGTCAGGACAGCCCTTCCCATCAGCAATACAGCTCTGCCCACCCCTGCAGGACCAGCCCCAGCCCTAAGGCTGAGAGTGGATCACAGCCTGACACCTCATATGACCTGCAATTACAGCCCTAAACCAATGACAGGAAAAATGCAGGACTGGCAGCCTAGAGGCCTGAAATCCTTGGATGAAAGGTGTGAGGCCAGGCTAGATCCTATTAACATGGTGCTTGTCCTCTATTCAGCGCTGGGGTCAAAGCTGAGCAGGTAGCAGATGAACCCAGTTTCCACTCTCCCATTATTCCCTAAAAGAGTCAGCTGGTCTTGTGATTCAGATGGATCAGTACTGTAAGGAGGAAGATTTGACCCTGTTTTAATTAGGAGCAGAATGAGCTGGGGGAAGATCATGATTATAATAACATGGCCTGGCAGGAAAGTGCCCCAGGCACCAGGCATTCATTCCTAGACAGAAAGCACTTGGATTACATGGATTCAGGATGCTCCATGCACCAGCAGGTTTATGCTCCCTGTTCTGTTTTCCATTATACCATTTCTATCCTTGTTAACAGCAAAGTCCCACAGAAGCACACACAATCACAGCTAATGGATTCCAGTTTTATTCCTACATTTAAAGTACGTTTCTTCTCGCAATACTGGGCTGGGTGGCTGTTGAAATGAAGCAGACAAAGAGACAATTAATTGCAAGTATGGGTGTATAAAAAGCACCTGGGGATAGATCAGCTGGGGGAAACACATGGAGTTTAAGAGCACATGCGCATGCCAACAGCCCCTTTTCCCATGAAAAGTTGAAATTTCCACTCACAGCTACCTGTCAAGGTTGGCGTGCCTTTAATTATAACGTCTGCGTGCTTCTTTAGGCACCATTTAATTCTCTCTGACAGCCACCGATTTAAAAATAAAGGCAAACACTCAGAACTTAGTGGCAGATCGGAGCCAGGCAAGGGATGTGCTAATTGCCAGATGTTGTTCATTTGACTCTGATCCATTACCAAAATTAAAGAAGAAAGAAATGGAAGCAGGAATTGGAAAAAGCCCGCTCCGCCTCCCCTCCACTGAGCTGTCTGCAGGTTTGACTCGCTGCTGTTGGTGAACTTCACGGAGCAGAGCACATTGGGGTGTTTCTGCATTAACAGCATCACAGGCCAAGTCACTTTATGCAATGGACTGTGGAGCATCTCTCCTGGGGTCCGGTGTTCAGCGGCTTCCAGGGCTAGCAAGGAAATATTTCCCCACAGTGCAGCCAGCTGTAGCCTCTCTCTGACATTTCCAGCAGCTAATCTGCTTTATCAGAGATGAAAAATTTCCATAGCTGGTGGCTCAGGAGAACAGGAGGAGAAGTCAAAAACTCAGCCTGGATTTAAAGTAACTCTTCACTTGGATGGCTGCTAACACCTATTCCTGCCACCTCTTGTGCTATTTAGTCTGGGAAAGAGGATTGTTAAGTGCCAAGGGAAAGGAAACAAGGTCAAGGATGAAGACAGACAGCTTAGAGTTACTCCTAAGGCAAATCTGAGCTGGATTTGGACTTAGCCCAGTAGGTTCCCCAATGCATTTTGCCTCTCTGAATCCTAAGGGGAGACTCATTTATTCGTTTTTTCATGGTTGATTTTTGGGGCGATACTCAAGTGCCAAAAATAGGCATTTAAAGCCAGTTAAGACAAAGGGATCTATCAGAGGGATCCACAGAGAGCTTTCAAGATTGAGAAGCTAAAGGAAATCTAACCCATCTGTAACAGTTTTTCTCCTTCCACAAGGTCACTGCATGAGGTGTGGTCCCTGGAGGGCATGAATTTGGTAGTCAGCAAGCAGTAGGGCCATCTTTCATTCCTGGAGCTCCTGGGGAAGTCGGCCATGGCGAGACGTCTGCCCTGTCTCCCACAGCTGCAGGGTGATGAGCTGCAGGGCCTTTCTTTGTAACAGAAACTGCTGTGGAAGTCTCCTGCACAATACTGAGTACTCATGGAGACTTTTCCATTTGGGAATTCTTCAGCATTTGCTGTAGCTCTCAGGCCACATCACTCTCTTTGGAGAGTCTTTTTTGCAGCCTGGGCAGACAGGCAGCTCAGGGAGCAGATGTGGGTACAAGCACCCAGCAGCATCTTGTGGCTGCTTCTAGAGACACAGCCACAGAGGGCTTAAATTTCATTTGAAGATAAAAGGGTTTCTCTTTCAACTGCCAGGTGGATCAGTTCATTAAATAAAACCTGAAAAATTGCCTATGACTCTTGTTCCTTACAAACTGCTTGGGGTTAACCATCAGGCCGGGTATTTATTGTGAGCAGAGGTCAGCTGTGAAATACTCCATGTGCAGAGCTTCAATATCCACTTTCAAAATAAAATCAAAGAAAGAATTACTGAAAATTGGGATTTCAGCTTGTTACCCTCTAGAAAGGTGGCTGACACCCCATGCAGTCCAAATGGCATCCTCCTGGATGATCTGTACCTTTCTTCTTTTCCATGGTGTATCCAATAATCCACTGAGCCTTCTTTTCCCAGCAGTTCATAAAGCTCCTGTCAACTGGCCAGGTTTAATGCAGGAGTGAACCAGAAAAGGGGTGGACCTCCAGACAAAAAGGCCCCTTCAGGATAGGACATGGCCTGGTATGGGAAAGAGCATATAACTTCATTTTGAGCCATCTTTCTTCCCTCCAAGTCAAGGCTTTCCTGCTACATTGGAGGAATTACATATGAGCCTAAAATATGTAATTAGGCTCATGGCTCACATACAGTCAGTGAGCCTAAAAGAACCAGAGCATCCATAAATATTGGAGGGTTTTTTTAAAATTACTCATTCCTTTAAAAGTAAAAAGTAGGACAGATGAGCTGTGAAGGAGGGAAACAAGGCAAAATTAGTCTTCTGTCATTTGTGGCTGCTCAAATCCACATGAAAAAGGTTCTGAACAGCAGTGTTTGGGTTTTCCTCCCTCGGTGGGGTAAATGCAGGGAACTCATTAAACAGACAACCTGGCTGTGCCTAAATCCTTCATCTATCACAGGGATTTGTTTTAGAAAGCTCTGCTCTTGCATGAGATATATTTGGATTTGGAGTACAAAGAGTATCTTCATTTAATAGCTCTCCATTCTCATCAGGTTGGCCTTCCTTGGGGCTGTCCTTTTAGTTGTCTGGGAGTTTATTCACATAACAGGCTCATCTATTCCTTTGTCAGACATTCTTTCAAAATGGCCTCTGTGCAATAAATTGACTCAGTTTGGGAAAATTCCTTCCTTTAGCTGGTCCATATGGACAAGAAAATCCACTATTAACTGCATAACAATAACGTTTTACAAGGATATTTCTGGATTTTTACCAGCTACAAATTCAGCTTAATTTTGACAACATTTTTAACCAGGCTGCAGGGTGTCTTGTCCATACTTTGCTGAAGAGGTCAGCCACCTTGTACATGCCTCCATTTGCAGTCCTCCCACGTTTTTGATCTCCAAATACCATCCACAGACCACCTGGAGCAGGCAACCTCCTGTTGCCAGGCTTCAGTTTGTGGAAAGTATCTTCCCTTCTTTTTTTTTTTTATTTTTTTTTTTTTTTTTTTAAATATATGAGCTATCTACCTGGGTGAGCTCACTGCTGCAGCACTACTCTGCTTTGGGACCCACCAAACGGAGCACGCAGAGCTGGAGCAGTCTGATCATTTGCACCCAGAGGGAAAGGGCAGCACTGTGTTTCAAACACCTGAAATCCTGGCTGCTGCAGAGGCAGGGCTCAAACACAACACAGGTGACAGGCTGCTGCTTGTGCAGTGCAGAAGCGACCCCGACAGGCTTCTTTCTTCAGCACCTGTGCATTGGTGGCAGATCTCAGCACCATCTTCTTCCACACGGATGATGCTGTTTGCTGCACTTTGCACCAGAAGTCGAGAGTTATCCTAAGGGCTTTTAGATGTGATGAGCCCTTTTGCAAGCAGGCTGCAGTAGTCGGATGAAATGCTCCTTGCATGAGCTCTGGATGAAATGCAGGGTGAGTGGAGGGGAGAGAGGGAACTGTATTATCTTTTTTCCCTAATAAGAAGTGATACAGAAAGAGAATACAGTATACAGTTCACTTAACTAATTTTCTAACCAGCAGTCATTGTAATGTTCTCTCTAGGATTAGAAGGGACAAGGCAAGAAGCAGAATAATAAATCCAGACTGCCTTTTTGCAATCTACAACCATATCATTATAGGAAGGAGTTTAAGGATATCCACTCTGGGGAGAAAAAATTAAAAACAGAGGCCACTTCAGCCCACCCTTGGCAACACAATTAATTAAAACTAAATTCAATAAAAAATAACTTTCAGATGCCATCTGAATAAAATCTTCCATCTGAATAGTGTTCTCTGCAGACATAAGGCTATCTGCACTGGTGAGCTGATTTGAATGGGAAGATGCATCGTCTTGGGATGGAATATATCCATTTCCCACCTGCCACTGCTGCCTGCCATGTCAGCCCACATTTGCAGTCAAAACACCTCTCCTACCCTGGGAGACGTGGGCTCTGAGGAAACACGCTGTGCAGTGCAAGATGGAGAGCAGGGTGAAGGCTGGGCATAGCTGTACCCGGCGTGGCTCCTGGGACACCCTCCAGCTTTGGCCAGTTCTGCTCCTCGCTGAGCTTAGTGAAGGCTGTCTGGCAGGCCTGGTTTAGCTTGAAGCAAGTGAATGTCTTTCTGGTCCCTTGAAACACAGGTAGGGGAATATTAATGCAAGGGTTGAGTTTTCTCTTTCCTGCAGGACTATACAGACAGGTTGCTCTAGGTATTTTCAGGCAACAGATTTCTGTGTGACACTGCACCAGGAGCAGCGTGTGCACGCAATGGGTTTGGAAGGTTCCTTTACATCGCGTGGCTCCAGCATGGAGAGGCACCTGCCTGCTGCAAACCTGCTCTCAGCCTGCCCTGCTGGAAAGGCAGCAGCTTAATCCTCTCACATTTCTGCTGGGCAATCTCCCTCCAAAGTGGCATGAGAACCCTGATGGAAAGTCAGTCTCCATTCAAAAGAAAGCAGAAATATCAGCTGTTTTTTGTTTGTTTTGATTTTGGTTTTTAATTTTTTTTTTTAGGGGACTTTTAATTCCTTTCTGTACTGTTCATTGACACACATGTCCCAGAGGAAGAGAGGAGTGCCCAGATGACCCAGGCTGCACCGCATCCTTATTAGATTAGACAGCATCAACTTCCCCCAGGCCACAACCCCAAGGACAGGGAATTACATGAGTTTTCCATCTCTCCCTTCCTGTTACAATCAATAGTAAAAAAGTGAATCGCCGATAGGGGAGGAGAAATGTCCCTGGAGGCACATCCCCACTCCAGAGCACTTGGTCCTCTTTGGTTGCTTATAGCAACTCAGACTTTTATCTCTCCTGGTTCCGGTCCTGCAGATGTGTGGTGTCATCTCTCAGAAAACAATCCCAAGGGAGTGAATCACTATCTCAGAGGTTTGCCTCCCATAAATCAGTATTACTCTACTGTCCATACTGGACCTGCTTTCCCCCTGCTTCAGTTTCCAGTCAATCAGTGAGAGCTGAGGCAGGATTACTGATTTTCAGCCACCACAACACAGATCTGCCACTTGCAAATCGCTCACCACCAGTTTACTGCTTAAGTACATAGGTATTTAGTGATGTCAAAAGTGCATCTAAGATTAGAGGAGATGAAGCTGTGAATGCCATTGAAGACATGCTTAGGAAAGGCTTGCTATGATACAGATACACCTGCAGGCATGGAGAAGAGGAGATGGGGAAGCTTTTCTTTCAGACAGGGTCTCCACAGGCTCTTTAGCCAAGAAAATGCAGTGGCATTATTAAAAATGATAATAGTGTCATGAAAAATTAAATGGCAGGTGGCAAGCAGAGTTTAGGAGGGAGCAGGGGAGATGTGGATTGTTTTACTGCAGCTTATGGATATTAAAACAAGGCATTTACAGACTGATGCAAGAACAGTTAGCTGGCATCTTCTCACTGACTTCAGGGAAAGCTGGAACAAGCCTTAAAATCAGGAGGATGCTGAGTTCAACCCATTGGAGTTAATCCTGATTTACATGAGTATGCAAGAGGTCACCTCAGATCTGTTGCCTGAAATTGCCTAGACCTACCTATATGTATGGTCCTGCAGGAAAGAGAAAACTCAACCCTTGCAGTAATAGTCCTCTACCTGTGTTTCAAGGGACCAGAAATATCTCTGGATCTTCAGCTGTGCAGGCTGCCTCATGGCACAATCCTCTGAAGGATCTGCCACCTTTGCCCAAACTGGCCCCGAGGCACAGCCGATACCTCCTTACACTATCATCCTTCATCTCCCTCCTTCTGCCGAGGTGCTCCCACCCCAGTGGACTGCCTGCTTCATCCCCAGTGCCCTCCCACTTTTTATTCCTCCTCATTTTTTTCCTGGTGTGAGAGAGGATGGGACGCAGGGCTGTTGCAGCAAGAGCTGTTGCAGTAAGACCTGTAGATGCCAAACTGCTTTTAAAAGACACTTAATAAAGCTCAGCAGAAAATCTAAAATGAGTTAAAGGAAACTAATGTGAATCTCAATTTTTAAAATTCATAACATTTATCAGTGTCCACGCGCGGCAGTGCAACAGAAGTAAACATCGACTCCCATTGACTCCTCTGGCTCCCCGCCCACACTGCTGACAGCAGAATCAGTCCCTCTCCCTGTCGCTGGTGTTACTGTCTCAGGGCATGTTAGATGGATGTCTGAGCTACCTCAGCCAGGATCCTTTCTCTTGTAAGAGGCAAAGATCCTCTACAGTCTAAAGGAGGAGGACAGAGGCACGTTCTGGTGCTCTGGGAAAGAGCCCTTGCTGGAGCTCTTTTACATGCTGTACACCTCTGACATTCCCTGCAAGTTGCACGACTCCTGAAGCTGCCAGGAGGGGAGGGATAATCACCTCTGTGCTCCAGTCCTTCCTCCAAAGCAAAACGTTTCTAAAATTTGCAGCGCAGAGGCGCCAATTGCGTTTGAGACATGTTTTGAAATGCTGGTGAGGGTCAGAGAAGTGACTCTGGAAATGGCAACTTGTTATTGCACATACTTGGTCTGTAGGCAAATTCCTCACTGAAACAAACCTGCCAGGCTGGCTGACAAATAAAGCAGTGGTCAGTGTGCCAAGGCCTGCCCTGCTTGCAGGACTGCCCTGACTGTCCAGCACCGATGGCCAGGGGTGACCCCAGGGCTACTGCACCCCCCTAAAGGCACAGACCCTTCACATCTGTGCTGCTCACCCAGGAGAACCCCATGGCTGCTCCAAGGGCTCTGCAGCTCCATGCATGGTGCCCAGCACGTGGGCATGCCACTCTCCAGTGCCTGGTGCCTGGGGACTCCATGTACCACCAAGCCCAGTGCTGGCTTATTCCTGGGGTGTAAAAAAATTATGATCCCCTCAGCCTTGGGTAATGACCCTTGTGACTTGCCTCTGATCATCCCCCTAGAAACACACCACTGAATTTTTGTTTTCTGAGCCTTTTTCCTCTGTAACATCCATCAGAACACTGTCTTTTTATTCCTGCCTTCTCCTACAAAGTCTTCGCTCCAATTCGCTCCTCCAGATGAGACCCAAAGCTGCTAGCATTTATCACTGTCACCAAAGTATCCCTTTCTTCTGTTTGCTGACACTTCACCCACCGATCCCAATTACTGGCTGTCTTTTCTTCCATTCATACAAATTCCCCATGCAACTTTGGATCATCAATTTTCAGCAAATGGGCTGTTGGCGAGTGCTGGGCCCTGCCTCATCCCCCTGGCTCACTGGTTGCTTCTGACACATGGTGTCCCTACTGCTCCCAGGCCAGATGAATGAAACTTTGTCAGGAGAACAGTGAATGAAGAAGAAAGAGCTTGTTTCCCTTCCAAGATTCCTCCTGTATCCACAGGAATTCAGCTCTTGGTCCCAGATCCAGCACTGGTTAAGCACTGGCATTTAGGTGTAGACCACATGGAACGAAGCCCGAATTGCTAAAGGAAATGAGAATGGTCCTGTGAACCCCGAGAAGGATGGGATTCCCTTGTTAAAACCCTGAAAGCAGGCACGTTGGGATGCTAGTAATAATCCTTCTGTTTCTTAGCATATGATAACTGCCTCCTAAAATATTAATCAAATCATGTCATGTGATCCTAAAAATAGGCTTTCCAATTCCACTCTGTTCTCTCCTTAAGGTTTCTTGTCTGTTGTGGTTTAACCTTTTCTGGCATTTCACTGATTGTAGCAACTGCTTTTCCAGAGAATTGCAAAACCTCGTGCCCTTTCCCAGTGTGTACACACCAATGTACATCCCTCACACAGTACTCAGCTTCCCTCGTTTTGGTAAAAGTATCTCCTCACCAATATGTATATACATTAATCCACCCAAGGACATGTGAGAAATTTGTTATAAAACAAATTAGCTCAACTACCACCTTGACTATCCTGGCCCCTTCCAGGACAAGACAGGAGATCCACACATGCCTCAAGATTTTGGGGAAGCCGATCAGCCTGCGCACCCCTTGCAGGTCTTGGAGCACCCAGACTTCATTGCTTCCTTTCTGCTGCTGCAATGCTAATGGATGAAGTTCTATAAATATTTGATTGACCTGTCACTGCCATGCTGCTCTCATTTATCACTTGCTCAAGTCGGATCCGAATTACTTTGGAATATTTTGTGCTGTCTTTACAGAGTGTTCAATTCTACTCCTGCCAACCCCACTGACCCCTTCGCCATGCAGCTCCTGAAAATAGCCCTTCCTGGGCCAGGTAAGAAAACACAGCCAAATGTTTTGGGCAGTGGGACAGAGAAAGTGAATCTAAAAAGATGCAGAAATAACCCAGACAGGGCAGGGTGATGTATGTAGGGTGAACCCACCCTGAGTATGAGGGAGTACATACCACAGCACATGAGATCAGCAGCCCCTTGCTGCCATTTCCACAGTGCTGTGTCCCAAAAGAAGATTACAGATTTACAAGAAATTCAGGTAATTTGCTCGTCATGTTACCCATAGGAAGTGAGTAATTCTCTTCGCTCACCGCTCTAATCAGAGCCAGGGTATTTTACTAGCAAGGGCTCAGGAATAAATTAGGATATATAGTCCATACAATCAAATTCTATTCTGTTCATTTTCACTCCTGTCTTCTTTAGATTTTTACATTTGGGATGAAATCAGCAGATTTTAGGGCTTGTGGAGATTGAAATGACTGTGTTTAGTGATGCAGTCCCTGCTCACGCAGAGACCAGTGTTGCTCAGCTCATGGTAATGAGCCCCTCAGGGTGCTCGTAGCTGCCCTGGGCTGCCGCAAAGGCCTTTGCCTTGATCCCCCTGCAAACCCTCACCACATCTGCTCCAGCGCTTTCAGGGCCAGTCCAGCCCCACAGCCGTCCCCCTGATACTACACAGCTTTTTACCACAGACCTACCTGCAAAATCCCAGGGCTGAGCCAGCGCTGGAAGCTTGTGAGGACTCCTGTTGGAGGTGGCATATAAATCCCATGGGCTGAGTTGCCTCTGCACAAATAAATCCTTCTCTCAGCCTTCAAAAAACAAAAGCCTGACACATTGAACTACTTCTATCATTAGAATTACCCCTCTCATTAGCTCTCCCCCTCTGCCTCCTCCCTTCCACGTGTCAGCAATATGCCGATCCATCCTGCTTACACCAGCTCTTACCTACACTCCAATTACTTTCTCATCTCCCCCACTGGCTGTTTTCAATACTATTATCTGCTGCATTTGCTGGATCCGGCTTTCAAGCGTTTGACTGATGCCTGATTCCTGTAACCAGAACATGTCTGTTGATTGGACTGTCAATGGATTTCTTGGCAGAAAGGGCACTGGGCCTTGCAAATGTGAAACTGTATTTCAATCTCATTTAGGAGCAAAGAGAAAGGAGAAAGAAAAATACCCAAAAGCTACATTTTCACTTGCTCTCTTTGAACAAGTGCTTTAAGTAAACAAGCATTTTACCTTTTTTTAATAAGGTCATTTGTGACATCACTTTCTTATCAGAAAAAGGAACATTTTGTGTTTTGTATTTTCAGCACCGGAATGCCCGTCTTTATTTTTCAGCAAACGACTTCTTACAGGTTCTTCTGTGGGGAGGAAATGGGTGGGGACTGGGGAGGGAGATGCACATCCATCCCTGTCTCCTGGCTGCCCGCAGTGACACCTGGCTGTAACAGGAGCAAGCAAAGCCATCTCTGGTCAGCCCTCCCCACGCCTGCTCGCAGCCAGAGTCTCTCTGGAAGAATGCACCTTTGACTTTCCTAAATAACAATGCAATTACCTTCAAAAGCTGGCAGCCAAAGTACGTTCTGAGAGATGGCTACCATTAAGAAGAAATTATCTGCTCTCAGGGAACGGCCAATTTGTTAACTTGTGAAGGAGGAGAGAGATCCCAGTTAGAGAACACAGGGATGTGAGGACCATGGTGGGAAAATTGCTGATTCTCCTGCAGGAATCTCCTGGGATCAAAGGATGAGTCTTGGGTGAATTGGATTTGGTGCACTCTGTTCCCTGTGCTGTGCAGTGCAAATAAGCAGGTCTGCTCCATGAAGTTCTCCTCCATACACAGGGCAGGAATCCCAGGGAGTCGTTCCACCCATGGAAGCCACTTGTGAGGAAACAACTAAATGGTCCTGCTGCTGGAGACCTGAGCACAAACACACCTGTCCTGTCACCTGCCCTGTCACCTGCCCTGTCACCTGCTCTGTCACCTGCCCGTGGCTGAAGGAGGCTGCCAGAGTTGCTGGTATCACCTGAAATTCCCAAAGCCCCAGGGTAAGGAGCTGCATTTGCAAAACAAAAGTGAGAGAAAGACAGTTTTTGAGAGATGAAAGACTGAGACATGAGTAAATTACTTGAAGTTTAAATAAAAAACTTGGGGTTAGCTTCCACCGAACTGCACGTTTAGGGCTGGACAGGTGAGCTCTCATACACTAAATACCTTTTTCTCACTGCCTTATCAAGGGCTCTTCAATGGATAAAACCAGGATAACTGATCTGTGCACAAAGACTCACATTCTGCTTAACATTGGAGATAACCTTTGATATTGCACTGAACTGCAGAGAGCACTGTGTGGCATTTTCACATCTAAATGAAACCCCAAGAAGCCCACCAGTGAGTTTGCTGGGAAAACAGCTAAAATCACTGGTGCTGACAGGACTATCTGAAAATATCAGCAGGTTTGTTCAAACTCAGAGGTTTGCTTGAGACCTTTCTGGAAGACAAAAACAATCCTTGATTGCTCAGAAATGGATCTGGTGGGCTTACAGTGCTAAATAAAGAACAGCAGAATCAGGGAGCTTTGAAGATGACAAGATTTTCTAGGTCACGTTATCTTTTTTTTCCCCGTTGGCCAGTACAGACTGTTTTGTAGATTGTAGCCTTGAGACCTCCTTCCAAACCAACCCTAAATGTTACAAGCAATGCAGTTTGACAACTGCTTAGTGGATACACACAGGCATCAGCTTTGTAGGTGCTGAAGCTGTTAGGGTATAGCTGGTAATCTAAGCAAGTATGTTTTGAATATTTATTACCTTTTTAAGAGGAATGAGCTGGGGAAAAAAAAAAAAAAAAGTAGTCTGGAAGAGGGCTGTGCAGAAAACCACTCCCTGAAAAGGAATGAATAATCACTGTCTTCCCTCCTAACGGAATGGAGCCACTGCTCCCATCTCTCCCCCTTCCCATGGGCTCCTGGCTAGTGTGAGGCAGTCCAGATGTGGAGGAGGGGACGGACAATGCCTTTTTAAACCTGGAAATACAGGTCAAACTGGACTTTGGTGCCTAAAAGCCAGAACAGAGGCAGAGCCAGGCCTGTCAGGGAAGATGGAAGAAGGAGAGCGCTGTCAATGGAGGGCAGAGTGTGGTGCTGACACTTCTGGAGAATTAGGTTCATTTCTTCTTGTATAGAGAATGAATCTTCTTGTTTATCTCTCTCCTGATTATTCCAGCAAAGAGTGCACAATCACAGGTGCCTGTAGTGAGGAAAATGTAAATATGTCAGGAAACACAGACCTAGTGTAGCATGTGCCATCCCCTCCAGGTCAAGTGGTGGTCTCAAAGGATGGCTCAACATGTAGGGAGATCAAAGAGGGTGAAAGAAGCACATCTGCCAGGAGACAACCAACTCCTGCAGAGCTGGCCAGGAGACCTGGGCTTTCAGCTCAAAAATCCCATTCTGGGGAAGTGAAATAGGCTCAGGAGAAGCTTCTTGGCCTTTCCAGTATGACTTGAAAGTAAGGCATGTCTTCACCAGAAGTGATTTGCAAAAATCCAGACAATTTCAGTCCTGGTACTGGGCATCTGCATTTTACAGATGTTTGTGTCCAAGCCAGAACCTTGTCTCTCACAGCCACATCCAAAACACTCCAGCTTCAGGCAAACCCACACTGAGGCTCCCCATCTGAGCCCTGAGGAAAAGGGGATGGGACAGGAGGCAGTTTTGGGTGCTGTGGACTTGTTTTTGTGAAACGGGGACCCAGAGCTGAGCGCTGGGAGCCAGGGAAGCATCAGTGGTGACCACAGGCACTACCGACCTGCCTGTTGCATGGTTTTGGAGGGAAGCACGATTAGGTGAATGCTGACAGAAAGGAGGGAGAGCGAGGACCACGGCAGCCTGAAAAGCAGCAGCAGCAGGCCAAGAGGAAGTTATTCCCCTGATACATCTCCTCTTCCCACTCCCCATCATGCCAGCAGCCTCTTTAGCTTCACACGGAGGTTGTGAGGATTCATTAGTTAATGTTTGTGAAGCTCTGTATAGATGGAGAGAGCTATGTAAGTGCTAAGTATTATTATTATTACAGAGAGTCGCTGTTAAGGCAATGGATATGCTCTTAAGTGTCATTTCATATTTAATTAACGTACAATAATTGTCTTCCTAAACCTGCAGGTAAATCTTTATTCCTGACACTTCCTTTAAAGAGACATTGCAGCAGAGCTGCTGCTAATGGGCCTCCTCCCTGCCGGAGGAGTGGGAATAGCTGGAGCAGGGGAAGCAGAGCCACCGGGGAAAGAAGGCAGAAAAGGCTTTTTGTTCTCTCCGCCTCAGCTCTGTGCACACACAGCGGCCCCATGGTGAACTGATCTGACCTGAAAGGTTTGCCTGGCCAGCCCCAAGGGAGGAGGTTGCTGTCCCCCCAGTGCAGGGCAGAGCTCCTGGGCTTTGGGTTTTCCCTGAGGTCAGGCTCTTGGCAGCGTCAGCTGAGCACCGCACGTGTCTTCTGAGTAACTAAACACAGATGTGCACCTTGTCATTATCAGCAAAATTAAAGAAATTTTAAAAAAAGAGGGTAGAGAAGATTAAAAGTACAGACCTGGGGATTTCCCTGCTATTTTTCAGGGACATCTTTGCCAAGAAATGGTATTCTCAGAGCTAGGCTATATATCTTTTACTGACAGAGGGAAGCAAGGAGAAATCATCTGTGGGGCCATCTGCTCCTCTAGCAAAAGGGAAGGGGAAGCCACCTCTCCCACCTCCCAGTGATGTTTGCATTTCCAAGAGACAAGGGAAGTAAAAAAAGAAGCAGTCCCTCATTAGCTCAGAAGTAACACGCCTACAGGAGACACAGGAAGGTGCCTGAGCCCTTTGTGTCAGTCTTTCTTACCCAAACACCTCCTTTCTCTAAAATTTGTTGACAAATCAGTGCCCTCTACGGGCATATCCCCAAGAAGCCCAAAGGACAGGTTTCCTGTGGCTGCTCCTGGGGTGCTCAGGGCAGTCACAGATGCTGGGGAGGCAGAACCAAGCACTGCACCTTCATCTTTGTGATCCCTGTCCTGGTGACAGGCAGCTGCCCCCGACCCTACACTGCTCTCCCCTTACTCCCAGCACACACATGCCCTTCCAGTCCCCACAACAATCCTAATCTGTCTTACATTATTCTTACATATGATTTAAAGTGAAAACCAGTCTGAGTGCTCCTCGTCAGCACTGAGTGCTCTGGAGGTCACAGGTGATAAAGCTCCTGCCACCACCAAGGGACAGGCTTTCCTCCAGCTCCAGTCCCATTGTCACCCTCCCTTTCTCTCCCCATGGCCCTGAAGTGACAGAGTCCTGGGAGTTCCCTCCTCGACTCCCCCTCCACCCTCCCCCTTTCTTCCTCCACTCTCGTCTATTCCATTTGCAAGGCTTTCCTCCTGGTTTTCTGCATTAGCTGGGGAGGGGGAGAGCAGAGCAAGGAAGGGAGAGCAGGGAAGGAAAGAGGGATGCTGTCATGGTAGAGACCCTGGGAAACCCCTGAGGGTGAGGGTCTGTGGGTAGGAGGGGCTGCAAAATGCAGGGGAGACAGTGGCTGCTGAACAGCCGTGCAGGAACTGCAGGGAGAGGGAGGACGTCAGCTGGCAGCTCATGGTGAGATTTAAAAATGTAAACTCAGATGTAAGGTCAGACTGGGGGTCACAGGAAAATCGGTCAATTTTTTAGTCTGATTTCGGGTGTAACCTCTCGTGGTTCAGAACATAACAGAGGTCAGTGAATTGGCAAAGTGCTGTCAGGACCTCGGGATGCTCTCGTGGCATCTCAGGCTACCACAACTGACTGTTTAATTGCCAGGTCGGGGGAAAGAGGGCAATGTGTGCTCAGGGAGAGATGGAACTGGAAAGGCTGGGGCAAGGGCCAGAACTCTGCCTGAAAGGGATATTGGTGAAATTCATTCTCAGTGCAGGCATCACATTCCTGTGATTTGTGGTTAAGGGAAAAGCACCTCTGTAACAGCACTTCTCACTTTCTCTGCAACTCATGCACTTTGCAGTTTTTCCTGGATTCCCAAATGGCCTCACTTGCCAGAAATACCTTTCACCAACTATCCCTCCTAGCAGACACAAGATCTGCAGTGCTCACCTCCTGCTGCCCTTCCTTTGACTGTGTCAGCACCCCTTGTCCTGCAGTAGCTTTTGTAGCAGTCATTGGGGCAGTCCAGACTGCCATAAACCTGGTGCTTTCTGGAGCACACCACCTCTCTGGTCCTTCACAAAAGCAATTTTAGGCACCCTTTCAGACCCTGCAATTTGCAGACATGGCTCATAATATCCACGGCACTTCTTTCCTTAAGGAATCGGACAGACGTGTGATCTTTTTACTATCCCAAAGCCTATTTCCATGACTTCTTCTCCTGTATGTGTCTCCAGCAGATCTTTGGGGAGATGGTTTGCAGGGTCTGCCCACTTTTATTTCCTTCACAATGACTATAAGGAACTCTACAGTTGAGCCAACTTCTTCTGGATTGGTTCTATTCTTTTTACTCATTCAGCTGCAGTCTAGACAGGAGAAGCAGGGGAGATGTACTCAAGGAAGGACAGACCTAAAGAGACACTTCAAGTTAGCATATAGAATAAAAAACTAAACCCATTAAAAGTCTCAACAAATGGGTGACAAATAATGTATATACTTGCCATTGACATGGACTCCTATCTGACATACTGAATAATGGCATGAAATTTTAATCCATCTTTGGGGCAGAGATTGAACCAACCTCTCTCTCTCTAGAAATATCTCTCATACATTTTGGATATCGCTGTTAGTTAGTATTATCAATGCTCTTTTTCCCCTAAGAGATTTCTTCAATAGTCATCACCCTGCATTGCAGGTTATCCAATAGAAAATTGGAACAGTGATAAAGAATAAGAGAAGAAAGAAAGGAAGAAAAAGAGAAAACTTTATGCTCACATCACTGTACGTCTTATGAGCAGGTGGAAGATAGTGTTACCACCAGTTCTAAAGGAGAATACAAAAAATATCATTAAGGAGCCTGTATTTCAACATATTGTCCAGAAAGTGTTCTAGTGTCCAAAAATACAATAATATTCAGAACAATCTAGCATTTTCAGGATTCAAGTGTGTTTCTACCTGTTAAAGGAAAAGGCAAGAGAAAGAATCCAGTTGCTATGGAAATCAGGCCATCTCCATGGGAATTCAGAAAGTAGAATACCCTCTTGGCCAGTAATTCAGACACTGAGCAGCCATTACTAGGCCATGGCGTTGAACAAATCTGAACCGCTCCCAGGATATATAATTTCCCTGCCACTACTGCCCTGTTCAATGTCAACTAATGGCATGAAGAATTGGGCTCTTACTGGAGTAAAGAATTTATTTTGTGGGTTGCTTCTATGAAGGTGTGTCTTCACCTCCTGTTTTTGGGATACAGATTTATGTGGGTGCAAATGATAGAAATTCTTGGGTTTGCAGCTCAGCAAATGGTTTTGCTTTCATATTTGTTGCTGTGGAATAGAAAAGGGTTGGGTAGTTAAGCAGGGAAGAAAAGAAATAAAGGCCACATCAAAGGACAACTGTAAGAAGAGCTGACAATGTTATGCAAATCCAAGCCTTGTCCAGGGCTCCTCCCTTTGACTAAGGAATATTGATGGTTTAGCTGGGGGATCCCATCCCTTTGCCCTAGGCAGGTGTCACAGGCTCTGCTGCCCCTGGGCACAGGTGGTCACTCAGAAGCTGTGACTCCACAGAGACTCCCTGAAGACCACTGGTCCCCATCTCTGTTTTTGCTCTGGTGTCACAGGATGGAGGAGGTTGAGACAAGGAGTGTCAGAGGATGCTTTGCTGCAGAGCTCTTCTCTTTCGTCATTGTATTTAATCAGTGACATTTGGTCATTTAGGCAGGGCATTTGGTCCCCAGAGCCCAGGAGACTGGATATTGCCAGCTGAAGTTGAAGGAAGCTCTGACATGGCTGATGGGAAGCAGGTGATGGATTCACAGTGCTGAAAGCCCTGCTTTGACTGCTATGCAAACACCATATATTTTATCTCTAAGTCCTGTATAAGCCAAGAAGATTAAAAAACACCTTGTCGAAAAGATCCTTGGTTGGATATGCCTTTGTTCAGAAGGATGGCTGCATTATGGTACAAATGCATGGATGTCATTCAGCAGTGGGGAAGTTAATGGGGCTTTATTTGAATACATCTCAGTGGGTAAGTGAGGCTCACAGACAGAAATGTCTATCTGGTGTACGTGTGTCAGAGAACACTGCCTGACAGTGATGGAAAGATGTTTGATGTAGTTTCATCTTTCAATACATTTAGAGTTTTAGAGCTCAGGCTAAGTTGCCCAACTTAATTTGCAATCATTTAAAGTAAGGGTTAAGTGAAGGTCGCAGGCTACTCTAATTTAGAGTGAAACCTCTGCAATGCTTGCATGCTTTGACCTTTTCAGTGTTTTCTGATTCCACTGACCAGCTGCACTCTTTATAGAACTGTTAACCTGTGAGCAGTGTGAGAATTGGTCATCTCCCACAGTAATGCAGAAGATTTTAAAAGGTTAAAATAGTTGAAAATATTCCTGGCAAGAGCAGGCACTGAATCCCTAGGAACAGATTTTGTGTATGTGTAGCAGGAACATCCTGCTCTGCAAGGTTTGCATTAGAAGTAAATCGAAGAGAATGCAAAACAGGGCTGTACACAGATGGAACCAGGTCACATAAGTTCAGACAGCTCTGGCTGCAGGTTATCTCAGCAATCAGCTCAGTGGAGAGGTTTAATACAAATAGGGATCCATGCTGTCTCAGGGCTCTAAAAAATGATACAAAAATAAATTCCAGCAATAATGCAAAGCTAAGGACTTGTGTCTTTTCCAAACGTCACAGGCGTAACCCCAGGAAATGTGAGGCTTCAACATAACTGGAGTTAATGGCTATGGGCTCTGGGTGTGTAGGGAGTAGGATGTGTTCTCTCATTTTAGCAGTCCTCAAAAAGTAAACTCCTTGCGATCCCCCATTTTTTTATGCTCTACTTTTTTTCTCCCCAGGTTTATGATCCAATTCCTTAATTTTGCAGCTCTCCCCTCTACCTTTCATTAAGACATCTGGAAAAATTTTAAACCCAGACTGCCATAGTAAGTCAAGTCTCTTGTCTTCCCAGTATTGTGTTTTCCATGGCAGTGGCTGGTCCCAGATGCCTCCTAATCACAAACTCTCTCTCATACGCATGACTTTTCAGTTTTTACCAATGTCACAAATACCTGGGGAAGGGAAAAGCAGATGGTTTATTCTGAGCACTGAGAGGGGCCTTATTTCATTGTGATACACTCCAAATATACAGAAAGGGTCAAAAGTCTCAGCTTTTGCCCTAGGAGCTCTGACTGCCGCAGGCTAAGTCTCTAACTCCAAGATCTGTGTAAGAGAGCAGTGGGAAATCACTCCTCATTAAAAATTCAAGTTGTCCAATACATTGGTCAAGGTCTGACAGAGTTTTCAGTCTACAGCTCTGAGAAAAAAAAGAATAGATTGAGAGGTAGAGACCGCCCCTCTTCTCCTCCTCCTCCTTCTTCTTGTCCTCCTCATCCTGATCATCCCCGTGAAGGGACACAGGCTTCTCCAGCTTTCTCCATCCTGACACAGCCAGGAAGAGCACAAAAGTGCCTTTTCCCTCCCCAGCACACCTTTAAGCGTGGCAGGGGAAGGGCTGGGGTTGCAGGCGCTGCTAGCGATGGTATGTGATCCGCAGTCAGCAGTTTGCTGCAATCAGAGCTTCTGCTGAGCCCGTCTAAAGCCTGCCCCTTTCCTGTTAATTGAATGTAAGCCCTTTGGTACTCGTGTGTCTTTGATCTCACTTCCAGTGAGACGTAAGGCTATTATGGCAGAGGAATGGGGCGAGCACAATGCTGGCAGTAATCTGTGTCAGGATGAAGGCATGCTACGCAAGAGATGAGGAATGAGATGGAGTATAATTTCCTCCCCCCTTTTTGAGATCCAATCCCAGTGGGTGCTTTTTAATATTCACAGGATAGCCACTACAAAGTGGTACAAGTGATGGACATAAGGGGAAAAAAAATCATGCAACAAAGGCATGTAAAAAATCCCGCTTGCACCAAAACACCCCTGCATCTCTAAAACAAAGACTACCTGCTCGCCAGGGGATATAAATGACTCTTTGAAATAAATGCACATTACTGCATTCATCAGGCAGCATTACTGCAGGATTTGAACACTACAAAACACTGTGCTACAGAGAATTGCTGATCGTATTGAAAGCAAAACAATAAAAACATCTGAAATAAAAATATTTGAAGTTAATTTCTTCAATTTGTTTTGTGCCTGGAGCGGTTACTGTTTGGACTAGGCATGACTTGTAGGTCTAATAGTTAGGTCTGTGATAGCAAAACCAGACACAATTTTAATAGTTAAAATGTCACTTTTAAGCATCATTAAAATAAAACTCACCTCCCTATCCTGGTTCTGTACTTTATCCCTGGATTACCAAAGTGGGTGCTTATATAACGTGCGACATATTTCAAAGCAAATTAAAAAATTAGTTAGGAAATGCACATAATGCCTCTTTAAAGGGCTGGAGGTGAATGTACTGCACCTTTCAGTGTTAGGCTTATTGCAACATCGCACTTTTCAGATTTAGGGATCTAAAATTATGAAGCCAAAGCATCTGTTTTTGGGACCTATGAAAATTCTTAGTTTAAAACTGAAAGGACATCAAGGTTGGTTGTTATTATTTCATTAATAAATTTCATTGGGATTTATCTGAAATATGTTCCTAAAAAATGGAAATAAATTTAAAAAAAAAATGAAAAAAGAGAAAAAAAGAAAAAGAAAAGAAGCAATTCTTGAAAAAACAAAAGGGCATTTTTAGGGCATTTTTAGCCAGCTGAGACCAGAGCAGAGGATATACAGACAACAGTGGTAATTCCTGTGTGCTACAGATCCTCATACTCCGTAAGAATCTGACCATGAATTTTAGCATCTGCAGTCGCTGGTCCAGTGGCCCCTTTTTGTGCTGTGCGGTTTGCTCAGAGAGGATGGATGGTGTGTGGTTACACCACAGCTCATTCCATATTCAGCAACCTCTGCAGGGCCCCAGGTGTCTAGTGGCACCTTTTAAGCAGGAAAACATGTTCCTGAAGATCCTTTGAGAGGAATGAGCTCTGCCTCAAGACAGCAAACCCTTGTTCATCTGCAGCCCCTCTCCTTTCGCAGCTCTGTGGTGCAACATCCATCCTTGGCTGCCTGTGAAGAGTTTGGATCTGGTGCCAGTACCCTGAGAGCTCTGTCCTATTGCTGCCGACAGACAACAGCAAAACCTCCTCACCTGAGCCGGGACCATCCACCAAGGTCACACCCTCAATGTGTTTGGTTTCATGGACTCTCCCGCCAGCCCAGCCATCCCCTCCTTGCTGATACATACAAAACCCACCTACAGTGGCAAGTTCTGAGCTGTCCTTTAGGGGACAGAGGTTCCTGATGGATGGCTTGATTGCCTGTTTTCAAAATACAGTCACGTGCATGTGAAAAATAGGATCAAACTGACTTGCTTCCTATGAAAACAAATTCCAGTGCTTGGAAACTAAACATAATTTTAAATGTTATCATCCAACTAATCATATTTTACCTCTGTTGGTATTCCATTTTTCTGGTATGAACCTGGGTCAGTTTTGCATATGTCCAATCTATTTTATATATACATGTTCACTCTATTTGCACACTCAGATGGGAGACATATGCCTCTTCTCATTTGGGCAGGCCATAGTGTTATTAAAATGGAAATGTGCAGGCTTTGGGATCCAACTGCAACATATGTTTAAAAATGAAAGATAATTCTTTACTTGTAACTACCAGAAGAACTCAGAGCTTTAGACTCCATGTATAATTACCATGAGACCTTAACAGTTTAATTCACTAAGTAATTACATGGTTATTTTTTGTTCTATAAAAGGTAAAGAGGTAACATTTAATTTACAGGGTGCTGCATAATCCTGCAATTACTCAGTAATTTCTGTGTCGTCATACAGTAAAAGCAGGGGCTTTTCCATGGCCCGGATATGACATGATGGAAAGTCAAACTGAACTCAGCATTGTCAGGAAAACTGGGGGATTTCTTGGCCTCCTTCAGATATGAAATTGAGAGAATGAGAAGTTGAGAAAGTGAAAGACATGGGCCTTGAGTGCAATGACAGCAGTTTGCAAATACGAAATTTCCCTCGTGGGCCAGTGCCATCTCTTGCTCTTTAGGACTTTGGAGAATCAGCATTGCCAAGGGTTCAGGCCTTCCATGTCCCTCTTTTCTTGCTCCATGCCTTTGCAGCCCATCTATTAGAGCTAATGCCTAGAAGAAGGGCCTGTGTCATGGGTTTTGTTTCTATAACTGGCTGATTATTGTTTGTATTGCCCAATAACTAGTTTGGCTGTGAGGATAAGCTCTCCAATTCTCCACAGAATTGAGCAGCAGTGATTACAAGAAAGATGGCAATTTCTGCCAGAAATAAACTCAGAGGTCTTGTTAAGAGACCTTCTCTCAGTCTTCTGAGTTGCTTGACCTGGAAGTGACTGCATTGCTTAAATGACAGGTAGGACATTTCCAGCCCTACAATGTCATGCATGTTCTCCTTGTTCCTGCCACATTGCTCTCAGGATCCCCCTTCTTCCCCTGCTCCTCCAGCAGAGTAGCCAGGCCTTCATTCAGGGTGTCTGAACATGTTATACTGCCCTTTTCACTTCTCTGCAGATTCAACCATGATGTCCTGTCAAACTGGGTTTTGGCAAACATGTATATCCTATTTACCTAGAAAAGATCAGCCAAAGTCTAGTTACATCTGCTTCACTTTCCTCTGCAAATTGTGCCGTGTTCAAAAAGGCCCCTGAAAATGACAGTATTTGTCCCTTGATCAGCTCTGGGCACCTGCAGCTTCCATCACCTTCAAAGGCTCTGGGGACACCCCCCACTCGTGTTCCAGCCTGTGGGGTGACATTTGCTCTCAGGTGGAGAAGACAGCGTGGGAGAGTTTCCCTCTCCACAGTCCCATGGGAGGATTCATCCTGGGCTGAGCCCACGGTGAGGAGAGCAGCACATATTTATATAAATAAAAGTAGCACCTGCAGTTACTAGCAATAAAATATAGGGCCTATTAATCTTCATGTTTCATGGTATTGGTGGCTAGTGCCAGGAAATCATGTCCCCACAGCCTGGGATAGCAATGTGCAATTGCCTGGCCCCAGGATCGCTTCCTTTCCCTGGACTGTCCCTTTTCCTCCCTGGTGGTGTCATTTTTTCCATGCTATCCTCTGAGCTGCAGTGAGATCCTGCTTGCTGAAAGAAGGTATGAGAGGGCAGGAAACACAATTTTTAAGGTGCAGCATTCTCAGTGCACACCACAGCCCTGATTAAAAAATATCCTTGTTCTGCCAATGTACTTTAGGCATCCACTCCCCTCTGCTCTCGACACAATAACCCATAAAAACTGTGGTCTAATGCATTAATAATCCGCGAGTAAAGGTCCCAAAGTGGCCATTGACATTATAGCCATTAAGGTGCAGTGTGTCAATAACAATGCATGGCATGAGAGCAGCCACTCTGCCTGCGTGTGTGAGCACACATCCCCTCTGCTGTTTAATCCTACGCAGTCATTTCCAAGTCCCATCACCTCGCCTCTGATCTTGGGGGACCAGCATGACAAAAATCCCCTGTGACTGCTACCCTGTGCATTTAGCAAGAGCTGTTTCAGCCCAGGAAGGATGGAGAGATTCTGAGCCTGCCTCCTCTCACACACACAATCATTTATCGGGCTGACACAGCCTGACCACAACAGTGTTCTTGCACTGTTAATTTCCATGGCATTTTCTGTTAACATGAACAGAGCAGTGCCCTCCTCTGGGATGCCAACGCTCCATAGATCCAGGCATCTTCCTCAGAGATGGAGATATTCCATGTAGGCCTATAAAAAGGAAAATTAATTGTGTCTACACACCCACACACTTTCTTAAAATACCACTAATATTTTACATTTCTCCGGTGGCTTTTATCCTCAAAGTTTAGGAAGCACTTTGAAACCTTAAGTCTACAGATATCACCCCCCCCCCCCTCCCTGAGAAAAGAGCCCTCTCTGCTGTGCAAGGCAGCAGCTGCTTGGCAGCATCTCAGAGCCACCAGCAGGTCAGGACAGGAAGTGAAGATATCTGTTCATCTCATAAAGAACAGCTGATGAGCAGAAGGCAATTTAAAAGAAGCGATATAAAGGATCAACTCCTACCATATTATAAGGCCATTTAAAAAGTAGTCATTTTGGAAAGGAGCAGCTCTCTGTAATGTCTCTAGACTGCCCCAGTGTGCAGAAGCACTGCAGGGTGCCTGGGTTAGCTGTGCCATGTGTGAGGAGCTCAGACCCCTGGGTCATTAGGGGATCAGGGCACACAAATTCAGAATCTGGAGTGTTGTTACTTGTAGAAAGACAGGCTGCCCATCTGAGCATGAATAAACACTGTTTCTTACTGAGGATGGGAGCAGGCTGTTGGAAGGAATGAGAAGGAGCAGGAATCAGATTGGTGCAGGAGAAATCAGAGCAGCCCAGCAAAGGGGAAAACTGGGCAGCTGTAAGTGAACTTTGGGGACAGAAGGGGATACCCCTGTCAAACATAGTCTAAAACTATCCTTTATAGAGTAATCAATCTTCCCAGAGGGGCTCTCACTCAGGAAAAGAGATAAACATCTTAGGCACTGGACTAGAGGCATCGGTGGCACTTGTACATGGTACATCTCCAGCCTCAGTGACTCCGCTGGGACACAGGAGCCCAGTGAAGGCACCAGTTGCTCCTTACTGGGCCAGAAACTGCCAGGAGAACTCTGGCTGCAGAGAGGCAGGCTTTGACCACCACTGAAATGGGGATGGTGCAGAAAGAAACTCTCTTTTGCCCCTCTGAGAAGGCACATGTAACCTGGGCTGATGAGCCACAGCAGTGCTTTGGGTCTTGCTGGTTGACTTCCCCTCACCTGGTGTTGGAGCAAAGGGAAAACCGAGCTGACTCCCTGAAAGGGCCAGAGCAAATTATAGCTTTCTGCTCTGCCCTGAAGGAGCAAGGAAGGAGAAGCACATCATGTTGCTGACCCACATCAGAAAAGACTGACAGTGAAAGAGGGATCTGTCTGGCTGCCCCGTGACACTGAATTTAAAAAAGAAATATTGCTCAGTCCAACCAAGCGAGAAATCTTCTGCATTTTCCCAGAATATATTTTCATGACTTGGTTAACCCTATGATTAACCCTAGGCCAGACATCAGAAACTCTGCTCACCAGAGAAGGAGGAATGTGGAATATTGCTTATTTCATTCTGAGACAGAGAAAAGGCCAAGCTGCAGACATACTGACATGATCAGCCCACTCTTAAATTTTAGGGGAATAATGGTGCACTGTAGAAAGCCTGAATCAGACTTCTAGAAGCTGCAGAAAGGTTAGAATAAAGCAAGCAGAATGCTTAGCATAAAACTTCTCAGTTTCATCCACACGGGTTACCAGAAGAGAAGAGGAGAAAGAGGGAGAGCAGGGGTTTGAATCAGAGGTTATTCTCTGTGAGAGAAGCAGGAACTGTCAGGTGCCGTGCACAGCATCTGGCCCACATCGTGCACTCTCAATGCAGCCAATGGTATTTTAAGCAGATTGACAGAGATGCAATCAGGATCAGGAATGGGCAATGTGCATATTTGCTATATGGAAGACAGTCAAACACTTGTTCTGCCCACCAGGGGAATCGCTGACTCCCACAAGTGGAACATCCTCCACAAAGTATTGCTATTTTGAACTTTGTGGGTCGCTGCCCATGACATCTGAAGTTAGTGAGGTTTTATAAAAACCCCCAAGGATATTGAAAGTATTCTGCTCCTGAAAAAAACAGTAAGAGTAAAAAGCTGAAGGCTTGTGATTCACTCTGAAGAACTGGAAACAGAGATTTCAGCTAGGTCAGACCCTGGCATGAGATATGTAAAAATAAAAGAGCCAAGCCAAGGAATGGGAAATTGTGGAAGTTGTTGTGTGAAAGCAAATGCAAGCACTGGAAGTGAAAGGCGGTGTATTTTTGAAATGTGTTTCCAGGCAAGTAGGGCACAAGTAGTAACGCAGCTCTAAGAAATGCTGAACAGGTGTTTCATGGCCTTTGTGTCCTCCTTGATACCAAGCAAATTCACTGCGCCGCTTGCTGGGGCTGACTGGAGTGAGTTGGTTTGCCTCTGCAAGGTTCCTTGTTTTGATTCTTGCACAGATGCCAATGTCAGCATGATGCTCACTTTGAGATCACACCAGAGGGTAAAACTTCCTTGTGTTACACACAGGGGACTTCCAAGGGGATTTTGGTAAAAATTCTACAGAGCTGCAATTTTTTTCAAATAGTGGTGACAACCACATTTGACTCACACCTCCTACCCCAATTCTGTGAACAAACCTCATCTGAACTTTGAGTTAATTGCCCAGACACAGCTGGTCTGGCTTGCACTGCCACTGTGCATACTTCAAATGGCAGAAATTTCCAAAGGAGAAAAGGGATGCTGGATTTTGCTGAACACGACATTTTTTGCCAGCTCGCTCGATCCCAGCGTCACCATTTATGAGAAGCTCTTGCTAAAAGAGTTTGGCACATTGACACTCATCTGGTCACAATGCCAAAGGACCTTGGACAACCTGTGACTGCTGGAATACTGCCCAAGGACACATCCTCCCTTCTCCCAAGGCTGTGACTGTTTTGAAAGCATTCACCCATAGAGAGGATGCAACTGGCTGCAGCTACACTCCATCTCTGCATACAAGGGCCGCTATTGTGGTTTGCTCCACACACTTCAAGGCCTGGTAAATATTTCCCTTTCAGCTGTTTTCATGGATCCTGGGAAAGCCAAAGAGGTCTCTGTGTAGGTGCATCCCAGCTCTCTCAGAAAGCACATCAGCTGGGCTTTGGTCTGAGTGTCTGTTCACACAGAATTTGGGCTACACACTCTGTTTGGTGTCACATGGCAAAGGTTACATGAACAATTCTAGCATTAGAAATGCACAAAGGAACACCGGGTTCAAGGAAGGACCTTTAGATGCTTGAATCACCTTCATATTCCATCTCTTGATATGTGCACAAGGCATAGTGAGATTCTTTGATGCAAGACCTCAGCTCTTTGCCCACAGTCTGTCAGTTTTGGAAGACATTTGTAGGTCAAAATCCCCAAACACTAGTCCAGCAGTTATCCTTAATGAGACAAAGATGAGACAAGGTAGGAGAAAGAATGTGGGATATCACAACCTTTGACCCCAGACTATCTTGCTTAGAGCTAGTTACAGAGGGACAAAGGAGAAGGGAGGCAGCAGCATGGTCAGCCCTGAGTAACTTTAGAACCCTTCCCATTATTTATTATGTCAATTTTGTTGAATAATTATAAATGATACTGTCAAGACCCCTTCCATTTATGTCTCTTCCAATAACAGAGGTCACTGGTCACCGCCCAGAGGACCCTGGCTCCTGCCTGCTCACATGTACCTCTGACAGGTTTCTCCCAACCCAAAATGATGGGTTGCAGCCATGCAGATCTGCAGACAGGGCCAGAGAAGTGCCTTTCCCACCTCTCACCAGCACAACACTTCAGAGAGGAGGGAAAGCATAGCAAGAGGCTGCTGAGGAATGACCATGCCAAGTGGGATTTCCCAAACTGAGGTTCCACTGGCAGAGAGCCTTTCATTGGAGAAGTGTCCCCCATTGCTAGGGATTGTTTTCATGAGGATGAAGGGCAGCTCAGATGGCTGACTCCCTTGCTATGGAGAGCTGGCAGACTGCTCAGTTCAACTATTTGCTATTATTTCTGCATGGCACACGACTGGGCACATAGAAATCTTTCTCCTCTGTGGCTGCCTGACAGACCTTTTAAAATAACAGTGCCAACCAAACAATCACACGACCAACAAAGCAGGAACAAAAATACTTTCCAGAATGAATAGAAGAAACTCAGCTTTTTTTTTTTTTTTTTTCTGTTGTGAATGCCAGAGGACCACTGAAGTTGTGCCACTGTGGTGACCTGGGCCTCCAGGCAAGAGAAAAGCTAAGTGGTGTGTAAAGCACTACTCCCTCCCTGCCCAGCTCCTGGCTCAACATGCAGGATGAGGCCATGGCATGTGCAGTGGGATGCTCCCTCTACCTGCACTCTGTCCTGAGTTCTTTCTTCAGATTCTCTGTCCCTCTGCACTGGTGGGGAGGATATAGATTAAGCCCAGGAAGCAGGGAGGGGTGGGTGAAGGGTTTTTTAAAATTTGGTTTTATTTCTTATTATCCTACTCTGATTTGATTGGTAATAAGTTAAATTAATTTCCCCAAGTTGGGTCTGTTCTGCCGTGATGGCAGCTGGAGAGTGATCTCTTCCTGTCCTTATCCCAACCCACGAGCCTTTCATTATATTTTCTCTCCTCTGTTCTGAGGAAGGGACTGACAGAACAGCTTTGCTGGGCACAGAGTGAGTCCACCACAGTCTCCAATTAGCACCAATCAATCATTTTCATGACCTGTTGGTGCATTATATCAGCAGATGTTCTCCTGCAGACTCTGACAGGTCTGGCTGTAGGTCAGGTTGTGAAAACCAGGCACATCCTATCACCAATAAATTTTTATTTAGATGAGGCGGAATGAAGATGCTGGACCACTTGAGTTAATGATAAGGCAGACCAGGAGCTGCTTGCAAACTGGGTAGCTTCAGGAAAAGACACCTAAGTGTTTAGAAGGACATGGGAAAAGTCAAGGAAGGAGGCTGGTGCACTGGAATGGAGGGGGTCCATGACAAAAAACACAAGCCACAGCTGGTAACTGGGGCTGTGGTAGCACTGGCTTGTGGTGCTGTGGAGATTAGAGACTCAGGCAAACAGGATCAAAGGCAGGGAATTTTATAGGCAACAATCTGACTGGACCTGAGCAGGGATTTATTCATGAAGATCTGGAAATCACAAGAAAACTGAACAGCTTTTTCATTACCCATCCAGCTCCCAGTGGTGACTCATGGCTCTGCAGAAAGCAAGTTTGGAGCACTTTTGCCAGCCTCTGTGAATTAATGGCCACTGACAAAGGTCAGTGACACAAAAACCAGATCGCTTCACGCAGACTGGGAAAGGAGGTGACCTTAAACCTGAGCAGGACTTAATCCTCCCTCCGACAGTGGAAGCAATGCATTCATCATCACAGTGCTCAGGAGATGTGTGGCTTCACATCTCTGATGGGAAGGAGCATCAGATCCGGAGATGAGGTTTGGCCAGCTCTGGTAAACTGGGATTTGGCCCTGCACTCCCCTGGGATTTTTCTGGGTTTACACACCAGGCTTTTGGTGTACTCAAAGCCTGCAAAGGGAATGGTAAACAGATAAAACTACATGGCAACCTGAGCTCTTAGCATACACACATCAAATTTGTTAGCACTCACTTAAAAATTGCCAGACCCCAAGAAAATAACTTGATACTCTGCAGAATTTTCAGAGTCTCCAGCACAGCAAAGTCAGAGCTCTGGTCTAAGACCAGATTATAGCAGCAAATGTTGAGCTCGACAGGCAGAGAGGGCTTCATTTTGACAGGCAGCCTCTGGCAGAGCTCTCTGTAACAGGCTACCAACCCAGCTGTCTCCCTGCCCCTCTGCCTGGGATAAGCACTCATTGCCTCTGTGTTAACTTCTGCTGTCACTGTGGAGTCTGATGATAAATCACTGTCTGGGGAATGGAGAGCATCACAGAGCAGACAGAAACACCTCACCCAAATCTGAGCCTCAGGGGTCGCATCTTCTGGCAGGGGAGCAGTGGGCACCTTTGATTGCTGCAGCAGGTTGGAGCAGTAAACAGAAGGGTCAGAGCTCAGATCATGTTCTTTTATTTTCCAGCACAAACCTCCCCCTCTTTGTGCAATATAATCCATTAAAGTGAATCTCCTGATCTATGTATTTTGTTTTATTGAAAGAAGAGGAAAAAGGAGATTGCTGTCACTTTCTTAGAGGGGGGCGGAAAGGGCTGAGTACCTACCTCTCCTTCTGAACAAAATTGCAAAGCAAAAGCACTGTCCCCTTTGCTATGAGATCACCCAGCCTGCACTTGCACAGGTATTTTGCAGCCTGGGACCTCCAGCTGCTGTGCCAGGTCCCTTTGCAGGCAGGATGGGAGCTCACAGCTCACTTCCCTCCTCCAGATGTCTCTTAGCAGTGGGAATGAAAGCCCACAGGTCTAGACAATTAAATCAAAGTACAAACTGAGGAGGTGAGTGTGCTCCCACGTCCCTATTAAAATGTATTAGCATAACCCGAGGGGGCTGGAAGACAATAGGCTTTGAGGAGGAATCCTGATGGGGAAGGAAGATTGTGCCTTATTTGAGAGGATGGAACTGAGCAGATGTGGTCAGTGAATTCAAAGGGTTTAATTTCAAACAATCATCATCATCACTACCAACCCCAAACTTCAGGGTTTTCTTAGTTGAAAAATGATACAGCTCATTTGGTGTCCATAAATCTAGCTCCTGAGTGGAAAAAAATCCTTAAATATTTCAGCACTTTGGGGCTGACTCATGCTGAGCTTGAAATTCGGAGGTTTGCAGCAAGGACTCCAGCTATGCTTGAGCTTAATGAAAACGCACAGAGGCAGTGTCCTTAGGAGCTAAACTAGCTTCTGCAGCCAGCAGGTTGGATTTACAGCATTGCCCCAAACTTTATTTTCTCTACTATCAACCAGAAAGCACTCCTCAACACCTCTCATGAGGACATTAACTTCTAAGGCTTCAAGGCTTCAGTGTTTTCGTTCAGGGGCTCTATGATCCAGGGCACGAAAGCAGGAGCCTGTACATACTTAAACAGCACCAAAACAACATCCCCTGCCAATGACGCTCCCTTCTGTCGGGGAGGATTGGATTGCATGTGCTCAACTTCTGTGTTGGAGTGTGCTGAGTGGTGTGGAAGGTGATCAGAGACTGTGAAGATGAGTTGTAAGAGGAATGATGAGAAAAGAGATTCTCAAATGGCCCATAGGAGGGAAGGACATGGGGGCAGCCCACCATGAAACCCATCGTGATGGGAGACAAATGGGGAGCAAATTGGCCAGGATGCTGTGGCCAGATTTAAGGACAGTGCTCAAAGGAGGGAGCCCAAATTTGACAGTGGGACTTCGTTGTGAATTTGACAGTGACAGGACATTGTGTGAGCCAGACCCTGCCTGGGAGCAACGGGACAGCCAGCAGTTCCCTCAGGAGAAAACACACACCAAAAGGAAGGGAATACCTGACTCCAACAGGCATTTCCCATCGGTACAAAGTGTCTCCTTCCCATGAAATGTGGGAGCTTTCTCCACCATAAAACAGACATGCCCAAGAGGATGTTCAGCCCTGCCTTAATGGTATCCTGCTGTTCTGCTGGTTAGATGGGGGGGGGGGTAATGATGGGATAAGTTTCTTTCATTTCTAGCTGCCCATGGTTTTGAAAACTGACTTCTCAGACACAACAGGGGAAAGCCATAGGGACAAGCATTCAGCATGTGGATTCAAAACAGACATAGATCAGCTCAAACACATTGGGGTCCCAGGGAGTATTTGGAGCTGTTGTCACTGACCAGGCTTGTGGTAATGAATTTTTTACTCTGGGGATCAGATGTTCCCTTCAGTTATATTAAATTGATTTCTCCTCTTGATAAAGCTGAACTTTCTTTCCCTGGGTCAGGACTTTGGCTGGGGGAGAGGCAGAGAGAGGGTCTGTTACCTTGGGCCGGACTGGAAAGGAGGCAGTAGGAATCTGGATGGGGCTGACAGCTCAGATGGTACTGAGATTAAATGGGACAAAGGAACAGTGGCATGAACAACAATAGGATTTGTAGAACTGTGCATTTTCCCTACATTTCCTCTCATTTATCCCTTGCCTCCTTGAAAGCTGGGGAGAGAACAAAAAATATACAGGAGGAAAAAAAATGTTAGGCCCTTGCAGCACGAATACAAAAAAAAAAAAAAAGAGAGGGAAGGAGAGAAAGGGAGGGTCTGTTGGAGAGCATCTCTTTCCTTTGGGCACTGAAGTGTTCCAACATCAAACCTTGTGTCCTCATTAAGAAGCCCTGTGTCTACCGTTGTGACATCTTTATTCACACACCCCAAGACTTCAAAGACTTCAGGAGATTTCCTTGGTGGATTTAACAAAAAAATATCAGGAGATGAAACAGAGGAAAAGGCAGCCTGGTGCATTCTTGTTTTAATTAGACCTTGGGTGGAGGAAGGGGGGTGAGGGAGGAAGAGAATCACTGAGATGCACATTAAGGTGTGAATGCAAACACACACACTCACACACACACACATGATCTTGATCGTTCAGACTCAACTTCTTCTCTTTCACATGCTTTTGGAATAGCAAACAGACCCTGAATCTCAGAGTAATGATTTTTTTCCAGCCTTTAAAACAGATCCACGTTCATCTCAGGAATACGGAAGTGCTGCAGGTGAAATACATGTTTCTGTTGCCTAAACAAAAAGCTTCAAGTGTAACTAATCCAAAATTAAGAATGGGGACAATAAAAAAGGCATTGAGAGTAGAGGAGCAATGATATAAGCATTCATTAACAATGAAATGTGGGTCTAGGGAGGGCTGTTCCTATTTTGCTAGTGAGTTGTCTTCCCCCCACCCAGTTTATTAAATATATTATATTCCAGTGAATTTCCAAGCCACTTGTTTGACCTATGAGTCTTTGGTGCTACTTGAAATCTGCAGTGTGCCCATTTGGCCTGAGTATGTAGGTGTTCCCACATGTTTCTTGGCCCCTGCAGGATGGCACTTACTCTTCATACTCTGCTCTGAAATGAAACTGGAATTTCAAAGTGAGGAACTTGGGGGGTGGGGGGCGGCTTGGCAAATATTCTCTACGCTTCTCTAAAATTTTCTTTTTTGGTTACTGCCTCACCTAGCAAAACATCTTCCCTTGAATGTTCATGGGAAGCAAAAAACCACAACGAATTGCACTGGAATTAATTTAGAGCAGTTTTAAACGCATATTTATGAATGTTTCTTCTCGGTATCTAACCAGTTCTAGGACCAAGACAGCTTCTTCTTCTCACAAAGAGAAAATATCAAATAATAACTGGAAATGTAACTAAAGAAAACAAAAGTTCGCTTCTCTTCAGCTGAGATGTTCTTGGGCCACCTCTAGTAAGAGACAGGGAAACCCGCAGGTTCTGATTCCTGCTTTTCAAGTGTTAGAGCCCAGATTTCACAGAGTGTCTTTAATTGACATCAGCATTGTTTTCAGACCTCAATGTGGTCCCAGGGACTGGTGGACAGGATTGGGGCCCTGCTTTATTCCTAGATATATTAGGCGTTTTTCATGGATATTCTGTTATGGAAACACCCACAGAAACCACAAATGCACTGGGGGTTGTCCCCACTGAGGGCACACACAATTCTGGCACGTGAACAAGATGACTGCCATCTGCAAAATCTAAGCAGCGTTTTATAAACAGCTAAACGCAGCTAAAAACAAAAAGAGAAGCAAAATCTCCCTCGCAGCCCTGCTCCTGTGTCAGGGCCCGATAATCTACTCTCAATTACAGCATTATTAACTGAGCCCTACTCATTTGCAGCTATTCCTGTTGACAATGGCACTGATTAGCTGGTACAGCCATGGACTGGGTTTATCCCTCCAGTATCTACCACCCTCCTGCAATTCACATTTCACAGGCAGTGCTGGTGTGGAGGGAAGGAGCGAGGTTTGTGCAGAAGCAAGATGAGATTCAGGAGCCACCAGCAGCAGGAGCGAGCTGCCCCCCTTGTGCAGACCGAATCCACCCAAGGACAGGGTAATAACTCCCCCAGCAGGTCTGAATTCCAGTTAATTACAGAACCAGCTGATGGCTGATAAAAACAAGGCAGATCCACACCTCTGCTCTCACTTAGTAGCCTGTGGCTGCCAGCCAGTGAGAAAAGTGTGGGTATTGATTTGATTATCTTGTTTGTCCACCTAGACTTGCTGGTTGCATCTGCTCTTCCCAGTTCAAATGAAGTGTTTTCCACTGATTAATTAATTTTAATTTGTTTTTGCTTCAAGTGCGAGATTTGGTTTTTATTGACAAGTGAGTGCCCCTATTCCGAAGCCACCACAGTGAACAGGTGCCCCCGTGCTGCCCAGAGCTGAAGTTCTCCCACTTTGCTAAAAAGTACTTTATGTATTGACTGAAACCTCTCCTTTTTGACTTGGCGGTTTCTAGAAAAGACAAAGCTGCATCGTTTAATACCTCATCTCCTCATGGATATGGGCAGCCTGGAGTGCTGTGGGAGTCCTTTTGTGCCAGGCCCTGGCATTCCCTCACACCCTCGCCCCAGGTCCAGCCATGCTCATTTTGTGGCCAAGGAGGGGGATCCCCCTCAGCTGATCCCCCAGAACACGAGCCCATGGCTGCCTCAAACATGGGCACCATTCCCAGGGCGGTGAAAGGGGACAGGCAGGTGATGTTTCACTCCTTTCCCTTCCATTAGTGCCACCGACACGTTTGCTTCAGGCCTGCTCGTTAGCCAGCAGCACTGTGTTTGGTCATTAGGGCCGGAGAAATATGAATAATAAAATGCCTGGCTATCAGCATTTTGCCTAATGCTCCTAAAACACAGGCACAAGCTCTAAATGCCAGCAGTACAAGGAGAGCGGTAGTGAGAGGGAATTTATGGGCTAGCAACACCCATGTCTGGCTCGCTGCTGCTGAGGGGAACAGGCCCTGTCAGTGCCAGGAGGCGGCTGTAAAAACCTGAGCCCTCCCTGCACATTAGCGGTGTTTTACAGGGGATTTGCAAAGGAAGGAAATAATATTTACCTTTCTGGCAATAGAGGAAAACTGGAGGAGGAGGAGATCTTGGGAATGTCCCAGCACAGACCGGTTTCAAAGGCAGGACAGGGACACGGCCCAACAACCCGCAGCTGTTTTGGGACCTGTGGCACACTGAGTGCCATCAGTGAATAATGAACACTCCCTTTATTTTCCTATTTACCCAGAAATGTGCGAAGATGGACAAGAGTCTGTTTTGACCTGCCACCTTTTCCCAGTGACTTCCCTGGGGAAAGAGAGTTGTGGTTTGTATCCTGCCTCCTCAAACAGCAAAGACAGATGTTGCTTTCGTGTTGCCTGAAAACATTGTGCTGCCCGAAACTTTTCATCCCACTGATGAATTAGCTGCTCAGTGGAAAATAATCGAGCCAGAAAGAGCTCTCAGCCAGCCAGGGATATCATCAGCTCAAGATATCGTCAAAGTCAAGCAGGGATTGCTGGCCAGGTATGTCTCAGGATTATCTCTTTACCTGGGATTTCTAAATTGCCCCAGGACATCCATGCAAATGAGGCAATCTGGGCTAGGTGTCTCTTTAGAGGGATGGTGACTGCTGATGGCCAGGATGCTGCTGGGGTTTGGGTGATGCTGTGTTGGGACATCCCCGCAGCCTTGGTCTGATCCATCCAAGGCTCCCACCAGCAACAAGGCTTAGGGATGCGTTTGTGGGTGCAAGGGATGGGCCAAAGGAATTAGCAAGTTAGAAGATGAGGTGAACAGCAGGGCACAGAAAAAGACAGGAAGATTAATGGCAGGGACACAATCAAAAACAAAAGTTAAAATGGAAATGTTAATCATTTAAAAGAGGGTCTCAGCGGAATTACTTGCATTACGGCTCAGAATAAAAAATAGAAAGGGGAAAAGAAGGAGGAGAAGTCCCACTAAGAATAATTTAGTGCTTTGTGTAATGAGCTGCCTTTCTTTTTGGTAGTTCCCTCTGGTGTCTTATCACTTACCCTGTGATTGACTGAGTCCTCTCTTTGCCTGCTCCTGCTAAATGGTGATTTGCCATCTGGTAGTCATAATTTCTTTTCTTTCATTTTTTTTCCTATCCTATATTCTTTTGTAATTAGAAAATAAATTACTTTTTTTTTTTTTTAAACTGAAAAAGAAACATGTCTAGCATATTACTTACAGATGACAGTTGGTGTGAGCTCAGCAGCGAGGCAGAGGGAAGGGACTTGACTCCTGTCTCATTTGGACAGATCCCAGCTGACATGCCAATGGATGTGTCAGCTTTTCTGTCGAGAGCACTGGGTGCTGAGAGAAGGGCTGGATGAAGCAAGCAGTGGCCAATGACTTAAGTGAGATGAGAAAGCTCTCATCTGAGGAAGAATGGGAAAGATGAAGGCTCTGCTGGGCTGGTGCAGCAGGATAGCCTGAACCTGCTGCTCCCCGAAGCTCTGCACAAGACCTGTGTCAGACTTGGGCTTTGCACTCCATCTCTGTCACCACTGGCTGTGGAGGGAGCCCTGAGCTTGCCAGATGCTGAGCAGCCTGTCTGAGATCAGGGTCCAGGATCTTCCCCACGGGGCCAGCAGGCGAACACTGCAAATGCCTAATTGCACCCCATTTCTCTTCAGCTTGTTGCCAGCCTCTTCCCTGCAGCCTCTGTGCTCACCCTGACTGCCACACTCCTATTCTATCTTTGTACAGCTCTCTCTGCTCCAATTTCAGTTGCCTCCTCAAGGTGCTCCAGTAATTCAAGTGATAAATAATAACAATAATAACGCAGAGGTCGGTTGAATTGAGCTTGATTACTCCGTGACTGAGTTTGGGCTTGATTGACTGAAAGCAGCACACATCCCCCCCAGTTGTTATCCTGAGAGCCTCATTTTCTCGGTGCAATGCTGCTTCCTCTAGCCTCAAACCATCGGGCCTTGAGGCCTCTGCCAACATGCAACCCCATCATTTCCAGAAAGACCCCACTCCAAGGCACCATTTGAATTTACGTTTTTGGCACATCATATAATGAGGCAAGAAAATGACACGGAAAATAGCCCATTTCTGTACAGTGCCAACAGAGATGTATTTTCCCTTGTTTTCTAGGGAAGCTCAATGTTTCTGGGAAGGAAGGCATTGGTTTGATGTGGCTTCAAAAGCAGTTTTTTGCTGGTTAAACTGGATGCATCCACACATTTCTGACTATCTGAACCAGACTGGTTTTACACCACTTCCCTGATGGGTTGTATATTTGTGTGCATTAAGTTGGAGGGAAAGAAACACAGCCTCTAAAGCAGGAAAAGATGTAATGGGCACATGGACATCAATCTTTGCCCTGACACTGTTCCTGCAGGATCCATGAGTGGTCAGTGATTGAGCTGCCTGGTCTCCCTCCATCCAAAACTGGGGGTAGTTCTTCAGGAACAGCCTTGTTTTTATCCTTCCCATTTCACACTAACTGTGCTCTGCCCTGGTGCTTACGTCTGTCCCTGGTGTTGGTCTGTGCTGTGTTTTCAGGAAGATGCTGGTATCAGAGGTCAGTGAGGCATTTAGTAACATCTCTGATTGAGCCCAAGAAAGACAAGGAAGAAATTATCTGTGTGAGATGGAGGGCGTGTTTTTCTTGGCTTAATATGGATGAATGAAGAAAAAGGAGGGAAAGAAAACAACTCATTTTTACTCATTCTCTAAGCAGCAGTAGTCTTATAGCCAAGAGCATCTGAGAGACAGAAGGAATTTGAGTAACAAGAAAATACTGTTGTACAGACCTAATTATAGTGATTGCACCTGTTAGAGAAAACAATAAGCAGTAAAATGAATAAACCTTCCTGGGACTCATTTTATCAATGAAGCGTGACCATGTGAAAATTCCGCAGAGAAAATCTACAAGGAAGGCGTAGTGTACTCAGACCTCCTCCTCTCTGATCTCCCGTCCTGTAATCAGATGAACAAGGTAACCAGAGGAAGCCTTGTGCTCATCTCCTGGCTGCGTGCAGATGCAAATGTCCTATTAATCGGGTAACTTCTCTGTTTTAGTAATGTCTGCCCACTCAGGGCATTTACAGACATGTGGCTGCAAACTTCTGATGCTCAGGACAGAACTTTGCATGGGTCTTCAAAACCCTGTGAAATTTGACAGTTATCCTAAGGGTGGTGGGGAAGTGTGTTGATTCTCCTCAGAGTCAGTAGATCGGTCAGGGATGCTGCTAAAAACCAGTTCCATCTGTGGTGATAACAAGCTCTTGGGTACAATCCCAGAGTCACCAGGAGTGGCGTGGAAAGGACTGCTTTTTACGTGTTTTAAATCTGTTAACAAATCACTGTTTATACAATGTGTTGAAAAATTGCTCCTGCTGCACTGCCTTTCCACCTCTTGTGGTCCCACAGACCCCATCACATCCCCCCTTCAGGATCCATGGGATCCTACTCGGTGTTTCCTCCTTCTCCAGTTCCCTGCTCCTGGCTGTCTTTGCCCCTTCTCCCCCATACCTTTGCGAGCTCCCAATTACAGCTCCTCTGCACTGCAGAGGCACATCTAACGCTGAGCTTTGCATGCTTCTGTGCTTAAAGCAGACAAAGAGGATTAGCCTTTTTAAAGAGTTAATGCTGGGTTTTTGCATCCAAAGATCTTAGAGCAGGGGAAGTATCATTAGCAGTGTCTTGTGGATGGTAAAATTGAAGCATGAGGAGATGAAATGAATTTGCTTATTGGATGATTATTCCCTTGCCACTTTTGCCTCACATCTCGCAGCCCACGTCCTGGGCCAAAGCCCTATTATATGACATACAGCCCAGACAGAGGCAAAGCCAAAGAAACAAGGAATCCTGTGATACTAAATCTCATTGCTTCTTTTCTTTTTCCAAGAACACTGGCATGTACAAAAGGACAAAGAAACATCCCAATCTTTGTAATATGTCTGAGTGACAGCCCTGGTGTCTGCAGTCCTTCGGGCACTTTCTGAATGAGCTGAACAATGACGCCTCCAAAATATTGACCCACCAGCGTGCCTCGGCCCTGACTCGGGGGGAAAGAGATGAATACTCTCTTTGATGACTGCCACCATTGAAAATCGGCCTCTGATATTGTCAGCTGGAACAAGAGGGCTTGTAAGAGTCACTCGGTGATGCAAGCTTTGAGTTACCAGCTCCTGGGAGCTGCCTTCAAATCACCACTGGGGATAATGGTTTTTCCCATTTCTCAACTGAGTCTGGCCTAGCAGGTAAAGGCATCTATAACTAATTAGTAATAACTTAGGCCAGATCTAAAGGAAACTGGCCAAATAATTCATGATGAATAATTTATTGGATGAATTTTGCCTCTTTTTCTATTTGTGAATTTTCTATGCTTGCAGTGTTGGTTTCTCCAGCTAATTGGTTGTTTGAAATTGTTTGCTGATGCAAATACTTCTTGGTCTGCTCTTTTCTTCAGGAGAAGTTCATTAAGAGTATCCCCAAACCAAAAGGAATTGACTAATTTTAATTGGTCACAGAGGCCACATGGCATAAATGTATTTTGTGCCATGAATATATATTTTTTCAATTCACTGACCGACAGTATTACTTTAGACTGTTCTTTCCATTCAAATAGAATGTTATTGCAAGCATCCCTTCTAGTCAATATGCCCAGTGGCTATTCCTGCTAAAGAAACTCAAACAGATTCCAGAAGAATCTGGAATTCAGATTCTTCCAAAGATACTCAAAAGGAAAGAACCAGGAAAAGATGTTTGAATAGAGCTGGATGTGGAGTTACTTATCTGTGTGTAGGAATGTTTGTATTTGTGTACCTGCATAAACACAGATATTGCGCTTTTATTCAAATTAGCTTAAAAGGAACTTGCATTTGCTTAGAGTAAAACGTTGAACAGGCACTCAGAATTAAAAACATTTAACCAAACTCTGCCTCTCTTCTAGGTGACACTGTTTTATCATCCCTGCTTTTGGCCAAGGCAGCATCAGCGTGTGCTCCGAGACATGTGCCAGTCAACACAATATTGTTGTGTTGTCCTAAGGACTTTAGAAGGGCTGCCTTAAAGAAAAGCTGAACCCATGGCCTCTTCCACTAAAACTCCAAGCTCACATCTATAACATACAGCAAGCAGTAAAGAGGCTCGGACATGGAGCAGGGAGGGTGCAAACAAGCCACCCAACCTGATAATGAAAAGCAAGCACTTGGCCTTGGTGTGGAGCATCTCAGATAAGTAGTTTAATTGGCAAGCTCTGGTGTTGGAGGGAGGGATATCTAAGCTAAATTAAAAGATTAAAAAGATATTTTTTCATCAAGTGGCAAAATGGAAGGAGTGGACAAGTCTGCTCAGGAGAAAATGAGCAGAAAGGAACTGTGAATGTTGTGAAAATATATCCATTAGACCTGCCTTATCGAAACGTGCTTTTGCCAAGCATCCAGCCCTGCATCTCCATGGCAACATGGCCTCGTCAACAGAGAAGAAAGTGTTTTTGTCAGGATGGGCCCAAACACGTAAAAGCCATTTCGATTTGGGGGCAACACGATCTTCTTCAATCAATACTGCACACATAGTAATGACTCCTGCCACTTTTTTTCATAAATCTCCACTTTCTGCTTTCATTTCCTGTGGTTTGACATCACTGTGAACTGGAACCAGGTTTAAATTTCCTACCGTTTTCAGCCCACTCTGCCCCCATCTGCAACACACCGAGCCTCATGCAGCAGCTTCCTCCTTTGTGACACACTCGATACTCAGTGTACCCACAGGTGGGATTAGCCTGGTCTGAAATATAAGACAGGCTTTGAGGAATGCCCCAGTGGCACCATCCATGGATGTAACAGCTGGAATTCTGGTCACGGCTGAGATGAGGGGCCAGGCAGAAGATGGGGACTCTTTCTCTCTAGCACTTACCTCTAACAGGATGCAAAACTGAAAGCCCTGAGGATCTGGACTCTCCAAGAAATTGTGGTGCCTCTTCTAGGCATGGCTTATAGGCCTTCTCTCCACACCCTGTGAATAAAAATGGGTTTTCTTCTCCATTTTTTCCCTTGATTTCCAGTTTGAGATCTTGATATTCTTGACTGCCTGTTGAATGGGTTGGTCTTTCCAAATAATCAGCTGAGCAGTACAACCACAGAAACCACCACGTGGCCAAAGGGATTTCTGTGTGCATGCAAGAGTCTGCAAGGGTGTGTGCTGGGAAGGGTGAGATGGACTATGCAGGAGATGTAAATGTCTGTCTCTCTTTTTCATTTAAATTAGTGGGTTTTAGGCATATAATCCAACATACTGCTTTTAAAATCTCAGCAGTAGGCTACTAAACGCTTTGCTGTGGAATTTACTAAAGAAATATAAAATATGTTTTTTCATAACAACTGCAATCTAGCTAGACTTGAAGCAATGCCCTTTTTGTTGTTTTATATTCTGTTTTGCCATTTGTAGAAGGATTTTTGAACGTATCTCCAATTGAGAGAACATATTTAAACCCCATTGAGAACTGCGATTTGGTGAAAACAGAGGCAAAGAGAATTCCATGTTTGTGTATTTTAGCCAATGCAGGGAAGAGGGAAGCTCTTTCTCCAGACAGGGTGCTTTTGCTTTTGAATGTTATATGAGGGTCAGTGATTTGGATCCTGACTGCTCCCTAGAGGCCTTTGTGTTTCGAAGAGAGGACATTTGGTCATTGACATGCTTGATTCCCAGATGAATTTCCCAGCCTTGTGTGCACACTCTGCATGCTGGTGTGGTGCACTTCAGTGCTGTGGCCAGAGCTTGGAGGAAAGGAGCATAGCCAGGTGTGTTTCAGTTTCATTAATGCTATTAAATCAATCACTTGAATTTGGAAGTCATGGGCTGAGTGGCAGTGTCACCTGGAAGCTCTCAGTACCTGGCAGGTTGTGTCCTGAGCAGGGAGACACCCAGAAAACACAAACCAGAATTGCTATTTCAGTTCCTTCTTTCCTAAGTAGAAATTTTCGTGGTCATTTGATAATCTGGATGACTTTCCTCATTGGTGACTGCAGTAATTGGTAAGAGAATTGAGAAAGATTTGGGCAAAGACAGCTTTTATGAGCATCTGGTGTTGACATGGGCTCATCCTTTCCAATCACTGATGGAACAGTCCAGAAAATGGTTCATGGACTGGAAATCATGAGCTGATCATATTTTGACAGTGGTTTTTCAGAATTTCTCAAGACTGACTTTTTGTGAAGGTGAATCTCTTACCAAGCTTCTAAAATGAAATTAATCTATTGGAAATGGGTTTGAAATACCACCTGATGGTAACACCAGGGAAAAAAGAGACCATTTTCTTCTTGGCTTCTCTTGGAACAGGAGAAATGAGGGTGGTGGCAGCCTTCAGCAAGAGAGTATTTATTTTCTCACACTTTATTTTCTGTTCTTTCTTCTTCTAGAGCAACACCTTTCATGTACTTGATGTCCTGGGGGTTGAAGAGGGACTTCCTCTAACAAAAGCCAGATTAGGAGTCGCAAAATGAAGAAAAAAACTATTTAACTCCTTTCTCTAGATTACTGACTTCTCTCATTCAGCCCTGCTTTTGAATTCTTCTGAAATTGGAGAGTTCAAGTGAGACCAGGAGCTGTTACTTTACAACAGTTCAATTTCAGTCCATCAACTAAGTAAATCTCTTAAGACCTGATTTATGCTGTGTCCCCTCCCAATTCTTCTTCACCTGTTCTGAGCAGGGGTAGCCCTTTTCCACCAAGCTTTGGGAAAGGCTTTGGACTATCAAAATCTGAATCAGTTGAATCTTACAATCAAAAAACATCATTGCAGCACAGTATGGGGAGGAGGAATTAGGATTAATGTTTAGGTAAACTTGGCCCAAGAATAGCGCACCATAGGGTTTACTCTGTTCAGGGGAAATCCAGGACTTGTGCAGGATGCAGCAGATTGAGTTCAGTCTTTTTGGCTTTGAACTGATCCCTGCCAGTCCCTCAACACAGATGGGCTTCACAGGGCTGATGGAAAATACATCCTAAAATCACTGGAATCTGGAGGAAGTTGTTTTTATCCTGCCTGCAATCAAGTCCAGAGATATTAATTAGGTGCTGTGCATATGCTTGGTTCACTGAGACAAAAGTTAAGGCAGCTTTTCCTCAGCAGTGAAAGCCATCCCACTGGAATACTGATTAAAAAGCAGCAGGGTTGACAGGAGTAGATGAAAAGAAGGTGAGTGTATGAGGTGGACCAGTGAGCTGGGAACCAAGATGGCAGGGTTTGTTTCTGTCACTGCTTCTTTCTGAAGCCTGTAGAAAATTTGCAAACCTGTCAGTGCCTCCATCTCCAAAATGAGAACTGCTCTAAAGTTGTGGTGGTGTTGTCTTTTTGTTTTTTTTCCCTTTAGTGGGAATTAATTAATGTCTAAAAAGCACTTTGTGATATCAGAATGAAAGGAGCAAAACAAATGCAAACTATTCTATTGTTTTAATATCTCTCCTATAGACTGGGATGGAGGCACCTTGCCACTCGCACAATTACCTCTCTGCAGCTGCAGCCTCTTAGGCAGTTAATATATGCTACATCTCTACATCTAGGTATGGAGAAAGACCCAGACCCTCCCACCCATCATTTACTCCCCCTCTCCTTGTCCTTCCCCTCCGTTGCATTAATAGCAGAGATGGCATTAAAGTAACTTTATCTCTTTGGTGCACACATATACAAACTCAATGGCTGGCAGTGTTATGAGGCTTATTGCTGAGTGCGTAATGACTGCTGCTTTTTTGGATGAATGAATTCAGTGGGTGACAGGTATGTAATTCATGGCTTTGTAAAAAGCTTTGAGAGGAAGTGTATGAAATGTACTATATAAATGTCAATACACTGCACACTTTAAAGCCTGTGGGTTGAGTCATGGGGAGGGTAGATTTAAGGGGGAGATCATAAATAGCAGAAGAACAGCTGGTTTCCCTGGGTAATGATGACTGAAGATCTGAGTGGTGACTGCTTAAACAGACCTGCTTGGTGGAGGTGCTTGCATAGACCTCTTTTCCACAGCCTCCGAGCACCTCACACTCTGCAGTGCATTTATTCTCCAAACAGGGGAGGGTGTTATCCTAGCGTGGGCAGTTTGGGTGTCTCTGCGGGGAGGACAACAGGGCTGGCAGAAAGGGACCCCTACCCACCCCAGCCCCCAAACCCAAAACATTATCCCTCCAGATGTGGTTCCTGTGGTGCTGCCTGAGCTGAGCACAAATGGGATCTTTGGTGTGCTCCTGTGCCCACACCAGACCCTCTCTGCAACCCCAGCACTGGCAGTGTCCTGTGCCTCCCCTCACACAGACAGGAACAGCCTACTCCTCAAGGCATGGAGACACTGGCCCTTCTGCTTCAGAGACAGCAAATACTGACCAGCCTTTGTGCAAGGCAGCTGTACTTATTTCTCCTGGACCGTAATGTCCACCTTGGAAAAGAAGGGCTGGCAAGGAAGCCTTCACTGAACTCAGACAAATACCTGTAGGTGCCAAGGCCTGATAAGAGGTTTATATCTTTGTGGCCATGGGCTTCCTGCAGCAGCCAGCTCTGCCATTAATTGTTTCCCTGTAGTATTTTTGCTATATATATGGAGTAATGCCTGAGGGAGCTACATAAAAGAGCCCTTGGGGCTCTTGATTCTCTTGCCTAACTTGGGATACTTCAGCTCTGGTATTTATTCCCAATTAATGTCTTTGCATGGCTGATACCTGCAAAGTGTTGTCTTGGCTGAACAAGCTCTGTTTTCTTCAGAAACAGGATGAAAATATATAAGAAAGTTACCAGCATAGATAACAAGTTACTGTACATCAGCAGATGATGCAAAAATATGAAGTATTTCAAGTTAGCTCGCTGCTTTTCTTACCTCCCTCCCTGCAGATTACACTGCCTAATTACACTGCCACATGAGAGAGAGATTGAGCGTCCCTTTCTTCAAACATCGTGTGAGAGAAAAGACACTGAAAGCCTCCAGTTTTTCTCATTAAGGTGTGCAAATCCACTTGGGTCTAATCTGGAGAGAGGATTCCTCGTCACGCTGGTTTAACTTCTCCCCACCCTCCGGATGTACCTTTGCAGAGAGCTCAGCACAGCGAGTGCCAGCACAGCCTGGGATGCCTGTGGGCTCCTGCGAGGCATCCAGCTGGAATATTAACCCTGCCCACGGCTTCCTGCTCTGTGACCATGCTCTGCTGTAACCTGAGTGAGTGCCTGCAATTAAACCTGCAGAAATAGTGCCCTGGCTTTCATGAGCAGCTCCACAAGCAGCACAGGGAACTGATGAAGAGGATTTATTTAGTTTCTCGAGGAGCTGGATATGTTAAATGTTATGACTTTTTAAGGCTCGCTGCAACAGAAGCCATAAACAATGTGTAGTCGTAGAAACGAACTAAACAAAAGTCTCTAAAAATCCCAACAATATGAGTGAGAGCTCAGGACTGCTTCTTGGCAAGTGCATACGTTCTTTCCAGGGCAAGAGGTGTGAAACACAACTTGTTCTTCCAAAACCTCTGCTCGTCCTGCAGGACAGAGGCTGATTCAGGTGCCAGTGTGTGACGTGGATATGGAGTCCCTGCTACAGGTGAGCACTAGGAGACCCTGCACAGCAGGGCTGTCTGCACCAGAGGGGACAGAGGCACAGAAACTCTGTCACTGACTCTCATGGGAGCATTTAGACCTCCGAGTCTTACATCAGGGTGAGCTTGGGAGACCAAACCAAAACCACACATGATTTTTACTTTCTCTGTGCTGTATCCACCTCTAATGTGGAGGTGCCCATCAGCACCATCTCACCTGCACACAGGAGGTGTTTTCTGACACCCCCTGTGTGCAGGTGAGATACCATTCCCTTGGGGAGGACCCAGCCGAGTTATTCTTTTCCTCACATGTTCACTTTGTGGCCCAGTGACTTATTTACTGCTCCCTGTATTCTGAACTTAATACCAGTTATAAATTTCCTCATGGATTTTTTTCCTACAGGGATCCTCACCTTAGTGCCTCTCAAATATTAAATTCTCTTCCTACGTTTGTTCAGGTTCATGGCAGAGCTGCAGGAAGAGGTCTCAGTGTGGGATCCATCCATGGAAAGGCTGAGCATCACTTTCTTCTCCCTTACTTAGAGATGCTGAGTAATTCAGGGAATCAGATTTTAAGAGGCCTCGCATTTTCTGCTTTCTCTGTACTCAGCATCCTTCTTGGCTATGAATGAATATATAATTTTGGGGGTAAAAGAGTGCAATCTTGTTTCATGAATCTTTATTCACTGTTATTCTTTATAAATCTTTATTCTGCCCTACTTGCACTTCTTTTTAAAAAAAAATACTGCTTTCTTTCTTTTCATCCTGTCTTCTTTTTTTTTTCCCCACCTTTTTTTGTCTTTATCTTTCTTTTCTTCTGCTGCCCTCCCAGCTTTTCATTACTGTCATCTTTTTTTCCCAGCCACTGAACCCTTGATGTTGTTCTAATTGACAGACGGGGTTTAAAAGCACATTCGAAAGCGCCTGTCTTTTTAAATAGACTCCTGTCTCATCAAAAGATGTACAGCAACATTCCATTAGAGCACATCATTTGAAAATAGATTGGGCTTTTAGCAACTGCACTCATATTTTTATAGTTAGGCTGTTCTGCTGGGATCGTCCCTCCCCCTTGCCAGCCCCCACCATCTCCCCTTATGGGGAGGGAAAGGGGAAAAGATACATTAAAGAGAGATTAATGAATGTTTTGTTTTGTTTGGGTTTTCTCCTTTCCGCGGCTCTTGGGTGCTTGTTTTGCATGTTTATTTCTCATGGCCATGGCACAGGAAGTTTTGGAATGAAAAGTGGGATGCAAAACGCACATGTGCTGACGTGAATGGAGACACGGCTAAAGAACAGCAAAAACCTGGTTCTTGTTGCACTGCATTGTCTGGTATTGCATGAATGGGGGTTCAGTCATGGCTTTCTCAACCAGTTCGTGCACAGGGAATTCAGATCCTGCTCTGCAGTAAGGCAGACCAGAAAGCAGTCACTGAGAGATGACTCTGCCCCACAGCCATGTCTGTGTGAGCTTTGAAACAAGTCTCTTGGACGTCAATAACGTGGTCATTGCCAGAGCAGAAGAGGCTCTGTGGGGACAACAGACTTCTGGAAAAAATCTGGTGGTGAAAAAGCCCTGAACTTGTGTTGACCTTTGTCAGTTGAAAGCCAAGTTGGCCAGAACTACTGTGGCCTTTGAGTTGTATGGGAATGGAAAAAGGAAGATCAGCACCACCAGTGAATCCTGGCTTTGGGCCTTGTCACATGTGTGATGTTGTTCAGTGTCCCTGTCCCCATGCAGCCACTTCAGCAGCTGTGATCCTGGGTTGGGCATGGCAGCAAGGAGGCAGAATTTTTCTGTCCTAACAGGAGAGAGTGAAAAGTCTGAAGGATTTGGGAGCCAGGGAAGGTACAGAAACCCTGAGTATCTCCTGGTGGGACAGAGAACTGAGTCAAGTCTACACTTTCCTCCCATCTTCTGGGCAGCTCTGAACATGTGCATTTGAACAATTTGAACAATGTGCATTTTTCCTTATTGCTTCGAGTGATGGCTCTGCTCAGTTTTTACCTTTAGAACATCAAAGAAGATGAAGATGGAAAAGGTCTTGGAAAGGTCTATTAGATTATGTAGTTCCTTCCGTTACCTGTACAACCCCTCCAAATATTGTGTAATGAAAATTATTGTGTTCCTGAAATTGCTGAAGTTTAATTACCGTCTACTTGGTAATCATATTGAGATGCACCAATATGCTTTATGAGGCCATCATTTATGAACTACAGTTCCTAGCTGTTCAACATCAGGGCTACTTCTGTCACCACCAACACAACTCAGCAATTGCTCTTGCCTGAGCCTGAAGGCCCCTATTGTTTTGCATTTAGAAGAAAAACTGGTCAAGTCTTGGAAGTTGGATCCAATTTTAACTTTAAGTCTGCTAGAAGTGCTTAGACCTGGGCATCTAGTGTGGGCCAAGAAACAAAGACAAGATCCTCTTTCTGGAGTTAGAGGTGGCTTTGGTCCACAGGCAGGAGCATTCAGAGGGCATGGCACCCATCTCTGCACCATGTGCAGCAATTGTTTGCTCCCAAAAACTGCCATCTTGAACCTCCATTCTCCTAAAACCCTGCTGATGGAAAGAGGAATTGCCAGTTTTCACTTGCAAAGGAGATGGATGTGCAGGACATTTATTTACTTTTTTATCCCATGTCCCAAAGGTCTGTCTTCATAGAGACTGTCCCTTCAGTCACAAGCCAGCCTGTTCTCAGCTTCTCTGTGTTTCACCCAGATGTGTCAGTGGAAAACATAATTTACCCTGAGGGCTAAGCTCTCCTCTCCTTTCCAAGCATAGGTAGCCAAAAGCTAGTCCTATTCTAAGAGCTATTCCTGTTCTAAGACCAGGATTGATCAGTACCTGGGACTTAATGATCCCCTCTCTCCACACCCCTGCCCAAGTTATTCACTCTTGCTATGCCACTATTAAGTCTGACAGGTACAGAGTCAATAGGTACAATTTTCAGTCCCCACAAAGTAGGAGCTCAATGCTTCCCTTTTGCTTTCCATGTCCCTGTTTCATGTGTAGTAATGATCATCTCTGTGGCTTTGTGGGATCCTCACAATAAATGGCTTCTCGGATTGATTAAAACCTCCACACTTGGCTCTGGCTGTGCATCGATTTCAGCTGCTGCTTGTTGTTTTGTGTACAGCACATCATAGAAATCAGAGGTGGAAAAGACCTATCAGGTATCAACTTAAATGTCTGAGTCTCCACACCACCCCTCAGTCATTTGTGATCTAGTAGGGGATTATTCATTGCAAGGTATTTTTGGCAACTTTTCTTATTCCCTTCCCAAATGGCCCAGGAGCCATTCTTCCCACACAAGACGCAGTGTCCCCTAACTGCAGCGCTGGCATGAGCAGGGAAAGCTGGTTCCTGGCCTGCTGCTCCTCTGTACTCGGTACTCTAAATAAAGATGCTTCCTTGGGGCTCTCTCCTCTCAAAGGAAGGCACAAACAACCCATGCTTTGAAGCTAATGGGTGTTTCTGTTACCCTCAAGCAGGATGCTTAGGTTCATACGAAGAGCATCCCCACCCTGCCTTTTGTTTTACACCAGCCTTTTGAGAACCAGTTTTCCTGCGGAGGTGAAGAAGCGGGTTCAGAGGATTTATCCTTGTTGAAGATGGGAACTGTTGCCACCGATCCACCCTCCAAGTTTTGATTTCTCCAGAGCAATTCCTTTCTGATGCTGTCTGATTGCCAGTATTCCCATTATCCGAACACTTGGTCAGAGGTTGGACTCGATGATCCTGGAGGCCTTTTCCAACCTTAATGATTCTCTGCTTGGGAGCCTGAAAACTTTTAAGCTGCTGGCTTAAAGGCTGTTCTCTTTTCTGCCTTCCAGCACGACTCTCAGCCACTTCAGTAGGATGGACCTCTCAGAGGTTGTTGAGGGGAGCAGGATGGGCTGTGCTTCTGTGCTGACCACATCTCACACACACAGATCAGAGACCTCCTGCAGCCTATTGATTTATAGGGGGGAAGATTTCCAGTGTAGTGCAGTAGAAGTAACCCTACAGAAGTAAATAATTTTCTGCTTGTTTGGGTCCCCAGGGCAGCTCAGGGGAGGGCCAGCGCTGTGCAGAGGAGAGGACTGCAGTGCACGGCTGAGAGCAGGAGATGCAGGTGAGGCATCCAGTTGTTGGCTGCACAATAAATCCCATCCTTTGACTAAAAAGCAGGAAGAAGGGATAAAGCAGCTGGCAGACAACTTTTACACCTCCCTATTCCCAAAAGTGTTGAGCAGCTCTTGGCTTGGATGAGAATATTTTCCATTTCTATTGCCAGTAATGTGCAGAACAATGGAGAATCATCCCTTGTTCTCTGCATCTCTTTTGAAAAAATAAAGAGTTTCTGTGGACACATTAAATGGGCTGGATGCAGCCAGCACAAATTCCACCCAAGCTCCCATTATCTCGTGTTTCCCAGGGTTTGGCGCTAGGCCTGCAGAGGCACTCAGCCAAGAGGAAACAGGCCCTGGATGTGTCCACATAGGGAGGGACAGGTATGTACTGCAGTGGGACCTACATCCCTGACTGTCCACCTTAGAGACCTACCAGAAGAAACTGCACGTTCTGCACAGCCTGTGACCCAGGCTTCCTTCCCAGGAACAGTGGGGTGCAGGGATGAGGGAAGCACCAGCCTGGCTCTGGATGTGGATTCAGTAGGTGTCTGTGGTCTGCCCTGGAGATCAGGCCCCTGAACAGTGCTGCAGAACCACAGAGAATGGGACGGACATGAGACAGAGGGGGAAAACAAGTTCAGCGGTGTAACCAATCCATAGGAGGAGCACCAATTCCCCAGAGAAGCAAGGGGCTGTGGTTGGAGAGACAGCAGGCAAGCAGTTTCCCAAGGCTATTTGTTCATCTTGGTTCCAGGCTAATACCCAGACCTTCATGCTTGCTGTGATTGCTGCCTTTCTGAAGTCGGCTCTATTAACATCAGTGCTTGTGTGTATTGAAATAGAAAAGGCGGAGAGCAGGGGGAGGGGAATGGTCACATTTATTTGTGGACACGCCACGTTTCACCATCACTCACTGTCCTTACTGTTGCAACCCTTCCCTCTCAAATCCTGCCACACTGAGCCGCTTGAAGCTCTAGGCACCAGCACCAGTTCCTTCCTGTGACAACTGTACTGGTTCCCACAAAGGTGGGAGACCTGAATGAGCATGAAAATGAATTGTCACCATTCTCCCCCTTAGTAGGGCCAACTGCTGAACCCGCTTCAGCCACTTTAAAAGCATCTTTGGAGGCTCTGAAAAGGGAGTTTTCAGTGCATTGGAGGAGGGACCAGTCATGATCCCCTCCTTCAGCTCCCCTGTGCTGATGAGCTGCACACAAAACCAGTGTGAAACCAGGAAAAGTGTGGGTTCTGCAAGAGACTTCAGAAGAATTCCCAGCCATTCATTCTGGTGTGCCAATGTGAGAGCAAAACTTTTATCTCAGTGTGCATGGGTTTATGTGTGTGCTGTAAAACCAGTGTTATCACTTAAAAAGTTTGAAGAAACTTGGTAAAATTTCCTCAAGCCTTTCTTTCGGGCCATGTCAACATGGCTTAACTAGAAATTGGAAACTCTTGGCTAGTAACTTGTTTACTGATGGTGGTTTCCACAAATAACTATGTATTTTACAAGTTTTCTTATCATTTCAGAAACACCCTGTTGCCCAATAAATATTTCGACTTCTGGCTATGGAAAGGGCTGATATGATCCTCAGCACGATGTAGGGCAGTGAAATCACTGGTGAAGCGAGAGGATTGAGCCAGCCAGGGTATGCAAGCTGGAAATGAGAGAGACTTTGGGGAAAATCAGCCATTGACAAAATTGGTTGGAGGTTTCTGGTAGGTGGTAGGCGCTGGGAATCATTTTTGTTCCCTGTTCTTTCTTCTCATTAGCAACAGTCTACACCCACATGAGGAAAATCAATAAATTAGACTGCTTCTGGGAGGCAGCAGACTTGGTATCTCTGCCAGTCACTGGCTGGCTGTGTGACCCGAGGCACTCAGCCATAACAAATTTCTCTTCTGCTTTCCTATAAGAAAGGAGGCAGAGGGAGGCTATAAAGCATGCTGGAAACTGCAGATGAAAAACACCAGCAGATCAGAGCTGGGCTTGGTCTCTCTGATAATACATCAAGAATGATTATAGTTACTTCAAAAGGTTTTCTACTGGTTCACAGACAATCTTAATTTTTGTTTGCCACTTTTCTTGGCATTTGTCCAAAGTAACTTTCTTTTAGATAGTGATGTTTCCACTCAAGTAATTTTTTAGATTTGTATTGTATTTTGTTAAGTAACCTTAAAAAAAAGCAAAAAAAGCAAAAAAAAAAAAAAAAGGCAAAAAAAAAAAAAGCAGCAGCATTTATACCCAGCTGGCTAATTGGGAGAGTTGTAAAGTTTAGATTCCCTTCACAGGTATCCCAAAGATATCCTATTTATTGACAGCAGTAGGGTTATAATCTCTACTGGGAGCCTCTGCTGTTATTTCTCACTTGGTCCAATCAAAGTTTCGTTGGATGGCTTTAGGATCCTCTTCTACCACCCATCTCCTCAAGGTCTCTTCTTTCCTTTTCCCCCATCCTTGTCCTCCCTTTTACAGTCTCAAGATCAGGGCACTAGGCCATGTTTAAATGCAAATTTTAGCTATTTTAGCAGTTGAGTTGCAAGATATTACCACCAAACGTTTGCACACTGAGGCTTCTCTGAGATTTTCCCCCATGTATGTGAAATTGCATCAGACCATACCCTTCCAACAACCTCTTCTCAAAATTTGAGATCTACCCTCCAAGCCTGGGTTTGAGATTGGTTTCAGGTTTGCACCAAAATCCAACACACAGGGCCCAGTTTTCTCAACAATGGCTATCATCCTGTGGTGGACAGAATGTGGACAAATCAGTGAGGACCCTTCATAGGACTGAAGAGCATTAATAAACCTTTGTGTCTCTGAGACCCTCAGAGACCACAATATCTATAAAGTGAGAAGTCTTGTCTCAACAGGCAGTGCAGACACTTGATGTCAGAGAAGATGAAGGTCTGTGTTTGATCTTCAGTAATAAGCACAGAAAAGGACTTTGCCCCTTGCTGGACCTTGTGCTACTTTAATGAAATTCATTTCATTACAGTTTAAATATGAAGACCTACTGGAAGGTCCAATTTTTGCATATAATACCCTAGACTGACAGTAATGTATTTGCCATATAGTTAAACCAAAAGATTAAGGAAAAGCTCCAATTTTCAGGTAACTATACAAGCATAAAAATAATAATTTAGTGGGTTTGGACAGGGTATTTTTTCCTTTTCATTCACTTGGCTCTAAAGCAGCCTCATCTTAAGAAATTAAATTTGACAGGCGATTAGTCCATAATGTGGTGCAATCACTTCTGGTATTTGAAGGAAAAATTGAAAACAGACTAGATGTTGAACTTTGAAATGTCTGCTTCAGATGTGATGGGCAGGAGCCTTATTTTTTTTGCATTGAGAGCACATGATTTGCAGAACAGGCTGATCTCATGCCCCAAGGCAAGATAGGCTGGGCAAGGCTAGCTGTGATATACACTGGGAACCAGCATGGGTTTGCTTTTACCTACTGGGAAGTTTATTGCTGCTTCACTGTGTGGTAAGTGAACTCACATTCTTCAGAACAGATGATAAAATCCAAGTCTCCTGCTTTTATTATTCTGCGGTAAGTTGTTTTCTGCCCCAAATACTTCTTTTACAGCAACAGAGTCTGAAATGGGCACTTGGGGAACTAGATCCTGAATTGCAGCTCATATAGGTGTTCCCAAACTGCTCCATTACCTGTCTGAAGTTTGCATCTGCACTCTTATGCCTAGGAACTGAAAAGCAAAGTGATGGAAGTAGCTATGAAATTATTTCAGATTCACTTTCCAAGCAAGGGTCCTGCTGCTTTGGAGTATTGCTCCTCAGCGCAATGCAGAATTGTCACCACAGGCTGCACAGAGCCATCCCTAGCACAGACCAGTCCCTTTTCCCACTGTGTCCTGCCTTCATGGGCAAATGGCTTACGCACTGTGTTTTTTGATGACTGTAATTCACAGAGAAATTCCCCGGCACTATGTGTGTTTGTGAACTGGGAAATGAGGTGTGCTGGGTGTGATGAGGAAGACAGGATGATGAAGTAAAGAGGATGTTTTCTGGCACAGGGACTGAACAAGATGTAGGGAAATGTTCACCCACAGCAAAGACTATTCACAGGGTAGGGAGGACAAAGAGACCCCAGAGCACTCCATTTCCTGCCACACTCCTGGGATGTTTTTGAAGGCCTCGACCATGGATATTGATCCTCACACTGGGCATTCATAGTTCAGATATCAGATAAATCTTCCCAGCCAAATCAGACAAAAATATAGTCATGGATAGGGCCCAGTTATCTTCACAAAGCCTCAGCTGGGCTGTTGGGAAGAGCAGTCAGTGCTTTCCCCTCAAAGATTTTCCAGGAAGAATTAGGAAGCTGCTTTCAAGTAAAGTCATCCCTCAGCAGCATGTCGAGGACAGTTTGGGATAGGGAAGCATTAAATGTCATCCAGCATATGTGACACCCTTCACCAAGAGGATGAACAGATCTCAATAACATCAACACCCCTTATCTTTTAAATGAGTGCAGCTCTTCTCTCTCTGGACATTCAGGCCAAGTAGAATCTGGACTGTGTCCTCACTTTTCAGAGTTTTCTAGGTATCTTCTCTTTTGGCAGGAAAACACTCACGAAAGGAGACAAGAGCTTTTCACTGTACTGAGATCAAATCCAGGTACAGGGACTATTTTATTACCTTCAGTCAAAAAACCTCCCTCCCTGCTCTGCTGTCCATGCAACAGGCTAAAAGCAGCCTGCAGCCTTCAGTGCCCTCCTGGAGCAACTGCATGGCCGTGCATGGAAATATTCTCCGTCTATAGCCTGAATTCCTCACTGCACAGGAAAGAGAATACTTAATGTCTGGTATAAATCATTAACTTAGGGACAATCTGGATGTAGTAAACAGCCTGGGATAAGTCAGGGGTTCTTTCCCTCCCATGCCAGCTTTCCCTAGTAAACACTGATAACATGAAGGGCCTTTCTTATCATTCATATTTTGACAAAACTGTTTTGTGAGGTCCTCAAATGCCACTGCCAGGTTGTTAACTCATCTCAGGCAGTTGATGCAACAAGAGGAGAGAAAGATAAATATACTCATACTCACTGCAGAGATAAATCCCTACTTGTCCCCTCATGTCCAGTCCTCTCCAGGCACCAGTTCTTACCTCCAGCCACCTTTACAGCTGATGGCTGCAGAGCAACCACAGCTGCAGGCCATGCAAGAACACATGCAGGATGCAAGCTCAGAGGTCTTCTTCTGAGGACCAGCTCCAAGAGAGATGAAACATTTGCCCTCATCAGTCAGAGTGGGATGAGACAGTCAAAGCCTAATTCCTGCTCAGGAAGAGAGAACGAGGTGCAGGGTGGGCTTTTCTTGGCCATGGTTACAAAGACCAGCTCTAAATTCTCTCTGTACCTCATGTCTGAGGGAGGAGGCTCCAGACAGAGGCAGGAGCAGGTAGAGTTCTCCTGTAGATCCCAAGGCACCCACCCAAGGCCTGAGCCCCAACCACCTCAACCAGAAAGCACAAATTAACCTCCCACGGCAGCTGGGCCTGTCCTGAGGTGCCCTTGGAGAGGATATTCTACCTTGAGCAGATCGATGCACCTGTTAGACAGATGAGAATGAGAGGACAGCCTGATGAGCTCTTCAGCTTTTACTGACTTCCCTCCGTCAATCTCTTAGCTATTTTAATTCCCCTTTGAAGGCAGTAAGGGGAGGGCTTTTAGCTCACCAGGCTCATCTGAAATCCCAGCGAAGTGACTGAAACTTTATCTTAATATCCTCTGTGACTGCTGGTTCTGGTGGCTAGTTTCTGACTTTCATGGCTTTTGGGTTTTTTCTTTTTAATAAATGTGTGTGCTGGTTTCTCCTCCAGCACAACAGACAGACAGATGGCTGTGATGATTTTGCTAGGTCAGAGCACTCTTGGCTGGATTCCCCTAATGAGTAATGTAGTGGTAACTTCATGGTGTTTCCTCCAATGTTAAGCAGGGAGGGAAAAGGAGAGGGATTTATCAAGGGGTAGAGGAAGGGGAAAGACAAATAATGACAAGGTTGGGGAAATATTAACAGCAAGGAAGACATTTGATGGGGTTTTTCCTTGACTAATCTCAACTGGGCTCATCCTAACTTCTGGAAAATTGCAAAACAATGTGGGGAGGTGGAGGGGAAACAACAGCTTGGCAGATAAACATGTCCATACTTTTTCTTTTTAAAAATGCCATTAAAAATTGGGAGTGCAAAAGCAGCTTAGAGATGACATTTCAAAGGGTGCTGGGGGTGGGGAGAAATTGCAAGGTAAACAGGACATTTTCTATCTTTCCTCTACCTCCAGCCTGTGTGCAAGGAAAGATAACAGCAGCAGGAGGAAGCAAAATCTGCCATGGAATTTAGCTCTTCTTTTTTCTCCTGTAGCAGGGAGAGAGGGAGAGACCACATGTGCTTCTGAGGCATCTCTGTCTGCTTTGAACCTTATCAACAGGGACTGTGCAATGCAGTTTCTCTTTCTCTCTCTCTTCTAACTTTTGAAGCAAAACACTTACGTGCAAGGAATGTCAGAGCATCTGACAGCCAGGAACATAGGGGAGAAAGCCAAGGAGTAGGGAGGAGGGGGCTATTGGTTCCCCTCCTCCTCCTTGCTTTTTTTTCTTTCTTTTTTTTCCCCCCGTTTTCTTTCTTTGATTAAAGAAAGGAGGAAAGAAGAGAACAGTGTAGAGATGTCTTTCCCACCCCTCCCTTAACAAGTCTCAAGAGCATGGCCTGTGTTGAGTCAAGCAGATTGTTAAGGGAGAATGGTTGTCAATGGGATCTCGAAGATGCAATTCTTTTTTCAGGAATAAAGGAAAGAGAAAAGGTCTCTTGTCACAGCTGCTCACTGTTTATGAAATGTTTTGCCTTTGTGAGACCTACAGGGAATCTGGGAGTGTGCTGAATCTGTTGATCTCCCACATTTGCTTTGGAAGGGATCCCTTGCCACATACCTTTGCAAGCAGAGACAGTCCGTATATGCATCACTACTCCCTGTTTTTCAGGTTTATATACTCTATTAATAGGCATTCAGAGAGGCTCCTTAGTGTGGCAGATAGGTGTAAAACAGGCAAAGAAGGAGAGGCTGTGGTTTGCAGGGGAGCCCTAGGGTGGTGAGCACACCTGAAAGGCAGGCCAGAATTAGGGGTTTAGAGTAGGAGCTGAGCTCAGCTTGGATCCAGCAAAGGTTTCTTGGTATCTTGCACCACGTTTTCATTGTGCCCTGGCAGAGTTTGAATGAGTTAGGCAGAGGTTCAAATCAAAATCCCAAACCTGGACTTGGAATAAGCTTGGAGCCAGATCTGAGCTTTTGCAGATGGTCCCTTTATATATAATGAGGTCAATCAAAACATCTGATCTCAATACCCTTGAACTCCTGGAGCAGGGCATGAATTTGAGCCCAGGCATATGGGATCATCCGGGCTGTGCAGTGGTGTCTGCCAATTGCTTTTCTTTCCTGGCAGGCTGGATGGGCCCCAGTACTGATGAGTTTTCTTTAGATGCTTCAGGTATAAACCTAAAGAAAAGGAGCCTTTCTGGACTGCCTTTCCCCCCAGGCACTTCGTAATTGATGTCTCCTTTCAGGAGAGGTATTAAAGATGAAAGGAGTGGATGACTTGTTAAGCATCTCTTATTTTAAAGAGAACCATTGAAAGGATTGTCCTTTCTTGAAGCCCAGTTTCCACATGTGTGAAACTGGGCAATGGAAAGTGCATCTCTTCTGAGTTCAGCCAGACTCAGGGTCACCAAAAATGCCAAACACTTGGGGTTTTTTTGCCATTTTAACATGACAGCTTACTCTGCTCAGGAATTGCTACCCAGTAATAATGAGGAAGGTGTAAAAAGCCTCAAGGTTAAATGAGGACTGTGCCTGTGTGCCCAGGGTGAAGTCACAGGCACCAGAGGTCCTGCAGGTCTGCTGCTCCATGATGGGACTGAACATCCAATCTAATTTATCAGCTACCTCCCGAAAGATGACAAAACCTACTACTGGGCTTGCACTGCTGTTATTAGAGAGCAGCACGTGTGTAGAATAGATAAACCAAGCTAGGAGGAGTTTGGAAGATGGAGAGTATCACTTCCACTAAACAAAGCAACCCTGGAAGATTTCAGCCCCCTCAAGTAACACAGCAGAGAATGGAGGTGAATGCACACCCAGGATGCTGAGGCCAGTGCTGTCCACCACCAGGTTAGCAGAGAAGGTATGGACATGGCATGAGTCTCAGGGGTTTGAAGGTGGCAGAAGAGAAGCTTCAGAGCAAGGAAATGGGGAAGTTGTTGTAGAGAATCCTATCAGGCAGTGATTGCTGCAGGCGTGCAAGAGCAGGTGGCTTCTTTTTTTCTGTGTGAAAAAGTGAGAAAAGTGGTTTTGATCTTTCAGGGGGTACCAGGCTCCTGTTGGGTCATTTGAAGTCTATTTATGGTATTGTTTACACTGCATCACAGCTTTCAGTCAATCTGTGTCCCCAAATGCTGCTCATGGAAAAAAAGGAATTCAAGAGCAGGGGGTGTTTGGAATAATGGAGGGGGAGAACATGGGCTGTGTGCTGTGTTCAGCTGTGAGACAGAAATGGAGAGAGGTGGGAATTGGGGAGGTTAAGGACCAAATCCAGTGAAGGTGTGTGTGGAGAGCAGCTGTTAGGTGCCAGTGCAGGGGGGACAATGCTCTAGCCCAAGTGCCATCCAGAAATTCATCTCAGGCCAGGTTTCAAGAGGACCCCATTTCTCCCTTCTGCTCTCTCACCAGGCTCTGCTGCCCTGCACAGGTCTGAGGTTGCCGCTGTTCCCTCTGGCTGTTGGGACTCATGGATCTGGACCTGGCCTTTGCTGACAGGGATTTGCAGCAGCACAGGTAGCTCCTGCTCAAACTGGGACCAGTTGAGCTGGTGTGTCTCTCAGCTGCTGTCCCAGCATTACTTTGCACTGCCTTGAGGTGCACAACCCTTCCCTGCATCCAAAACATCCCCATCAGAGCTGCAGGGGGGATCCAACATCCCTGATTGCTCAGCTGCTCTGGGAAGGCTCTTCCAGCCAGCACCTCTTCTCCAGGGCCTGTCTCTCTCCAGATGTGAAAGAAAAAAAGGTAAAATCTCTCCCTGTTAGTTCCAGACTTCCCATTCCACTCTGGGAAGTCTGGAACTAATAGGAAGATGTTTCCTGGGCTGCTCTTTTCTTGCAGGAGGGGTAAAAGAGGCCTGAGAGATGAACATCAGCATGGGGACCAACAGACTTGACTAAGGGAATATGCAGGTGCTAGAAACGTCTTTCAAATAAGATAAAGGGAATCAAGTCACCTACAGGTAAATTTAGGATGGCAATTAAGAGGTTCTCATCATTAGATCTACCATGTTATGTCAGCACTTCCCCTTCAGAGGGGACAGTGAGGCCAAAGTTGTGCTGAATGACCTCGTGCTAGCAGTAACAGAAGTCTGGGACTCAGTAGTTCAGGAATTCCTTTCCAACTGAAATCTTCTGAAAATTAACAGTGTGCCAGAAAGGTCTGAGGAAGTGTGAATGGGAATATCTTTAGATCACATGAATTCCAGGTGGACTCAGGGTGGAACACGCCTTGCAGGGCTTTCCACAGGGAGCAGCCTCTGGGTAAATGCTGCAATTTAACACCACTGGAGGGGATCTGGCTGTGAGCCAAGCTGGCTTTTACCTGGACACAGGTTGGGAGCACACCAGACTGTGCCCATTAAGGTACACTTGGAATGTTTGCTAGCACAGCAGCTGTGTCCTGCAGTCAGTGTACCTAAAATAGAAGACTTTTTAAGCCAGGCTTTCTGTGTATTGTAAATTCAGCAGCACTCCAGGTGCATCTAGGCAGGGTGCATCTGTTAAGCCTAGTGCAGTGATTTTAAAAGATCACTGGATTTTGCTTGTGCTAAACCCCATGTGTTTTTTTGCATTTTCTTTTCCCAGTAAGCCAAGTGTAAACAGAAATAATACTCAGGATCTTCTAATTGCTGTAATGTGTAATCTGTGTGCGAAAGTACCATTTGCGACAGATTTTCTTGGGAAGTGAAAGGTAAAGTACAAAGTCACCCCTGAAATTATTTGGTTCTAGGTGAGAAATTGAAACACTAAATTAACATGACATCAGGCACTTCAGAATGGCTATGGATCTAGTAAAGAAAATAAATAGGGTAAAATTCCTGTAGGACCAATAGAGACCAAACATACCAGATCCAAGCGTTATCCAGGACTGTGCATAACCTAGCTAATATTTACTTTGCTAGCAGCCATGTGTGAAATCAGATATTTTCACAAGTATTTCAGAATTTGATCCCGGCTGATACCTTGGCATTTGCGGTGAAAATCGCTGTTTACTAAGAAAAATGTCCCCAGGACTGCAACAGGGATACAAGTTTTCTGTCTGCAGAAAGTGTTGAAACAAGATACAGAAGCAAACACCAGGGACACTATTCACTGCAGAAACAAGCTCTCCTTCCAACACCTTTGAGAGACGTGGGAGAAGGAACACATGGCAGCGTGACTCATAATAATACTACTTACTATGGGGCTTTTCATTGGGAACATATAATAAACATGTTACAAGGTTATTTTGCTCTTTGTGTCAAATTACCTCTTGTTACTTGACTGTTCTGAGCTGCACCAAAGACAAAAGACTTTATAGAGTGCAAACTGTGAAGTACCTGCCATAATCAAATGGTCTCTTACCTGCCCATGAAGTTTGGGGCTGGAGTCAGGTGAGGAAATGAGAAGGGGCTGCCAGAGGAGGGGACCAGGCACAGGTAAAGCAATGGAGGCTTGGGAAGGCTGTAGAGGCTTTGCACTGAGTGGTGCTGTGAACTACTCTACCTCTTTCTGCTCCTCTGCTCTCGTCGAAATTAATAACAAGAAATAACAAGTCCTAGTGAATGGGTCAAATGAGCTTTTGAGCTCTCCCTTTCCCCTAAATCAGCAAATCTGCTGTGTGGGTTGTCTGCCAGTCTCATCCTGGTAGCATTGCCTTTGGAGTGTGACATACTCAAAAAGGTCCTGAGCTCATTGTTTCCCCCACCTGCCCTTTACTCTTTTTTTGTGTCCCTAGTCTTCTGTTTTTTTAATGATGCCCTCCTCCAGCACGAATTGACTCGGGCAGTAATTTGTCATGTCATCTTCAGTAAAATTTTGAACAAAATTGTGGAAGATTCATGAACGAGAAAAAGCACCACATCTTTTATGCATTTCAGATAGTAAAGTATAAATCAAAAAGCCCAGGGACCTGTTTGCAGGGAGACAACAAGAAAAAAATAAAGTAAACCATAGTGAGTAAATTTCGAGTGTGTCTGTGTCTGATCCTGCACTGACCAGTCTGGGCTTTAATTTTTAATTGTTCAGGGACACATTGTCTTTATGTCAGGGTGAATGCAGTGGATAAAACTGATCTGAGAGAGACCCAGCGCACATTCTTCCTCGCTTATAAAATCAGGGTGAACGTTAAACCTGAAGGGACACGGGTAAAAGGCTTCATGCTGAGGGAAAGGAACTCAGGGTTAGGACCTGATGTTTTAACTGCTTAAAGGGGTTGGTCATTCTTACCCTGGAGAAAAATGACCTCTCTCAGATGATTTTGGCCTTGGGTAAATTTAACTTCAAAAATCTTCTGTGTGTCTCTTTAGTGGGAATTATTCCCCTGCTCTGAATTGAAGATCTGAAACCATTTTAAAACTGAGCAGTTAAATCCCATCAGAAGAGAATGGGAGCTGGCTGAGCATTTTCTTATAAATCACCTTTGTAGTCTGAGAGTGAAGCTTCTCCCTCCAAACCAGGGCTGATCCCCACCTTCCCACTCTCATTTGCTGTATTGGTTTTGGGAGCAAAATCTTTGGGAAGGGGGATTGCCCCATCCCTCATTCCAGAGCAGCCTCCAGTCCCTGTGGCCTCAATGAGTGGCTGGAGCGAGGAAAACATTAATGGGGTGTGCAAGGATGGGGAGGGCTCCTGCCCACAGCTGCTGGGATGTTCAGCAGGTGCATCTGCATGTCCTGCCTGCTTGGATATCTATCCCAGCCCTGCCTGTGCCACACAGCTCGAGGGATTGATAGGCCAGCTGTGTCTGCCTCTGATCAATCCCCTGCTCCATTCCGGATGATGTTGCAGGCACAAACCTCTTCACACAGCATCCTTTTTTTTTTCTTTTTTTTTAAATGCATGATCGATCTATTTTAAAAGTACACACAGCTATATGCTAGGAGAGATTTAACAGCAGCATAGAAAAAGATCTCCGGTGGGGAAATCTGATTATACCCTTTTAGGGGGGTTTTCTTGTTGAGAGTCAGCCTGCATATTTCCACACTGCATTTGAAGGTCACTCATTGTCTTATGCTGCTTCCTACAACAAAATTGAGAGGAGTATGATGAGATCTCATAGTCACCAGAGAGCTCATTTGTTCAGCAAATCCAGCCATGACCCTTTCTAATGTTTTCTTTCCCTTCTTTCCCTCACTTCTGCTGGCTTGTTTTTAGCTGAATGCTTCCACTAAAACCTCCCTATCAATATTCACGGATGATTTCTGAAGTTTGGATAATGCCTATCAAATCCAGCAGAGACCAAAGTGCCAGGCATATTTGTAGAGTCTAAACAGCTATCAGAGACTACAGGATCAAAGCCTTTGGGTCACTTCTGCCTCTTCTTTGGTGGGAGAGGTACCATTATGAATTCTTTATTTTATCAAGTACATCTGAATGTGACAGTGGCTCAAGTGTCTGAAGCTCAGACTGGGTCCAGGCCTCTAAATGCTGGCACTGCATTTTGTTTCCAGGAGTTGGGAGGAGCCCAAAGGGAAAATGAGCACACTGTGTTGTTGCCTGGATTTGGTCCTGGTGTTGGTTCAGATGTTCACGGAGAACAGAGTCTGTGGCCAATTAAAAATGCTCTGTTTCCTTATGGGTCTCTTCCCCATGTGAAAGGCAGAACTAAAGCTTTTCAGTGTATGAAACATTGAATCTGTGGACATGGAATCTGTCTGCCTATGCACAGCCTGTGAACACTGCAAAATTGTTAGGAGTTTGGAAAGGAAAGACTTTAAACTCAGGGATTTGTAATCTTCCGTGGTTGTTCTCCAAGCAGTATTTCCATCTGCCTTCTGCTTAATGAATTAGCAAAGCTGAGAGAGTAGCATGAACTTTCAGAAGATATCCTTCAGTGCCCCTTATGGCTGATCTGGAAATGATGCTCATTATAGCACTGTGTGAGCAGGATAGGTAACCCAAAGATGTCAGGAAGGGCTGCAGGCTAAAAAGCTAACCAAAGATTCCTTTTAGACATTTCATTCCTCCTGGGGATGGCATTAATAGCACCATTAATTTTGTAGTTTTATTTAATTCCCAGGGATCGTGCCAAATCAGAGTTTTCTGTGAAAACAGTATCAGCCTGCTCTGAGATCCATCAAAATGCCCAAGAATGATAAATGGGAGCAAAGGCTGGGTCAGTTTTCCCCTTTCCAGTCTGGGAGGAGCAGAGTCCTGGGCCCCGCTGGTGCCTGAGCTGCAGCAGAGCTCGATCCTGCCCGTGGGATGGAGTGGGAAGGGGATCCTCAGCTGGGATGGGAGCTTTCCAGGGAGGGCAAACAAACCTTTTCCATTGCTAGAGGTCACCCACACTCATTCCCCTGTGTGCACTTGCCCATGAAGCACCTGCAGGTTGGGCACGGACAGCCAAACCAGAGGGTGCTGCACTAAGGGGGAGCTGTTATTACCAGGCTACATCCAACGGGCCTAATTATATAAATATATTTACTGGAGATGAGGGAAATGAGGGTGCCAGGAAGAGGGGGATGGGTGGGAAAAATTCTTTCAGTAATTGCAATGAAGTGATCAAAAAAATTCTGGAAACCGGAAGCCTGCTTTGCACTGTCTCCCTCCCTCTCCCCCCTCAAGTTTCATTAGTTTGTACAAAGGAGCACTGGGGAGATTATTTATCTTTGATCATCCTGGGATCAATCTGCAAATGTACAAGCTCACTTTAAATCTGCATTTGCCAACTGTTAAGCTCCACGTTACACCCTGGTTTTTAAAGGCCTCGGGAAGATGCAAACTGGAGACAAAGAGGAGATGGATGACTTCAGTGAGGCATTTCAGGAATTGTTTGAAGAGAGCAGCTGCCCCCCATCCTGATTAGCTGCACAGCTCTCTGCCAGCTTGATTTCAAAAGCAGGTAAGGATGCAGGACAGGGGTAAAGAGAATGACTGGAGAAGAGAGACAGCCAGAAGCAGCAGCAGCAACGCTGATTTTTCTCATCCTGTTTATTCAGATGGCTTGTTAGGGATTGTTTTATTCCTGATGCTGTTTCACACCTTATTTATTACTTTTCCATATTTTTGCACCCTTCCTAATTCCACAGGTTCAAGATAGCTGTTTTCCACAGCCAGCTAATACCTTCAGAGCAGATAATCTGGGGATTCTCTATGTTTGATATACTTACCACACTGCTGCTCGGCTCCCATGGTGTGCCTCAAATATTTATTTTTTAAAAAAAAGAAAAGAAATCCCAAACCTTCCCCAGGCTGTTTCCTCTACAGCCTTTGCTGCTGAAGCTTCCCATGTCACCTTCCATGGGGAGCTTGTGGGATGCTGATCTTTTTGTTTATTCATTTACTTTTGGCAGCATCACTAGCTGCCTCCAAAGAAGGGGGTGAAGGCATTTGAGAAGATAATTTGTAAACATTTATCAGGGCTCTGCCCAGGTGGGCAGGAACAGTCCTCGCTCTGGAGCCAGTTGTGCTGTGTGGGTGATGAACTGTCATGTCCCAACCCCAGAGCTGGCTGCACACTGCCCATCCAGCCACAATCTGCATTTTACTTGCCTGGGGCTGCTCATGTTTTTGCAAAGGACAGGGCAAAGATCCACCTCCAGCAAAAGCTTTTTAAAGTCAGACTCATAAAAGTGTGCCAGGAACTCAGTAAGACTCATAAAAGTGTGCCAAGAACTCAATTACCTTCAACCAAAGTAGAGAAAAGTGAGGAAGATTGTTCTATGTTCGAATTGCACCTTTTTTGTGGGTTTTTTCCCCTATGAATTACTAAACACTGAGCACCAAAAGTTTATAATTTGAGCAATTTTCTCTTCCAAGATTGAAATTTTCTTTATTGACTGACTGTAAGGTGTGCTTAAAAATTAGACATAATACCATATGTCTTCAGTGGCCAGGACAATTCTGGAAAACAGAGCTTTCTCCAGGATTGGAAGGAAATCTCCAGGACACTATGCCATCCCAGATTTTAGGAATGGCATATGAGATAAGGAACTGTGTGTCACTCACCTGGGACACTGTCTTTTCCCTGTCCCATTCCTTGAGAGACACAGCCCCTGGCAGAATGCTGGCTCCCAGAACATGACCAGAAAAGAGGCTTCTGCCCCCAAAGAGTGTGGACGTTGATGTGCGACCCAGTACAAAATCATGATCCTTGCTCCCTGGAGAGGATGGGGTTGCATTTAGATTTCTTAGCCTGGATATATTTTTCCTGGCTAGGTTTGCTTGGTTTGCTTTCTCTCTCTCCTGCACGAGCTGTTGGAAAGCAGTGCTTTCCAAGCAGTGACTCCCAGACCTGCAGAGCTTCTCATGGCTGGTGTGGGCAGCACACAACCTCTGCTCAGAGAGGCTCCTCTGTGATGGTTTAAACCCTCCTTACACTGTTCTGCCAACCCTCATTGCTTTTCCTTGATGGTCTGCAAGATAAAAAAGCTGCTGCAGAACCACCGCTGTGGGCAACAGGGACCCTGTGGTTTCCATCAGCTGGTGGTGGTGTTGATGATACATATAGAAAAGGAAATTATATTTAACAAAAGAGGAATATTTGTCCAATGCATGAGACTTTCTCCCTCTCTTCACTCCATTTCTGTTTACTGCTGCAGGGAGGTAGTGACTGGTGGCAGTACTGAGCTCCCCTCTGCTGTCCAGCTCCTACTTGGGACTGGAGTAGCTGGAGCTGCCATGGGACCAGAGCTGCCATGGGGCTGGGGCTGCTGTGGGGCTGGGGCTGCTGTGGGGATGGAGCTGCCATGGGGCTGGGGCTGCCATGGGGATGGGGCTGCCATGGGGATGGAGCTGCCATGGGGCTGGGGCTGCTGTGGGGCTGGGGCTGCTATGGGGCTGGGGCTGCTATGGGGCCAGAGCTGCCATGGGGCCGGAGCTGCCATGGGGATGGAGCTGCCATGGAGCTGGAGCTGCCATGGGGCCAGAGGAGCTGCCATGGGGCTGGAGCTGCCATGGGGCCAGAGGAGCTGCCATGGGGATGGAGCTGCCATGGGGCTGGAGCTGCCATGGGGCCAGAGGAGCTGCCATGGGGATGGAGCTGCCATGGGGCTGGAGCTGCCATGGGGCCAGAGGAGCTGCCATGGGGATGGAGCTGCCATGGGGATGGAGCTGCCATGGGGATGGAGCTGCCATGGGGCCAGAGGAGCTGCCATGGGGATGGAGCTGCCATGGGGATGGAGCTGCCATGGGGCTGATGGTTCTCCCTCTGCAATGAGAGAATGAATGCTCCACTGAAGGCACCTTTGCAAAGCCCTACAAGAGGACAACCTCTGCTCCTGAGTGGTTGGGTAAATTTTATCTCTACACTCTCCAAGAACATCAGGGCATCTGCTGGAGATTTTCAGCTGCTCTCTGTATTCCTGTTACAATGTTATTACTTTTTTTTTCTTTTTTTTTTTCTCTCTTTACCCTAACTCATTTCACTGGCACTTTTACCAGCATTTCCTAGTTTTTCAAGATGTGATAGTCTGGCTTTCTGATGACCTATCGCAAGACAAAGTTGGGCTACTTATCAGTGAAAGGTATCTTGTCAGCCGACTCGGTAGCAGTGTTATATTTAAACAGAAGCAGATGGAAAGCCATGGGGAATAGAAACCACTGCTGCAAAGGTATTAAAGAAGATGCTGTTGTGTGAACAGGGATATGGGGGGAGGTGAAGTTGGAGGCTTCGGAGTTTGCTGTGGGCTCAGTGAATAACTTATTCTGTCTAACACTTGCCATGAAATATCCTAACAATACTCAGGCACTAGTGGTTGCAGAGATATTATCACTTGGGGAGACAACAGAAATGGCCTTATCATTTTGACAATGGCTTTTTTCCCTTATTATCGGTAAGTAACAATATCTCTATTTCACTGCCACTACTGAGCCATTGTTTTTTTGATAAATAGAGTCCTTTTTGTGATTTCTTTTTCCCCACTTGTATTTTATCCTTTGTGCATGTGTGCATGTGAGCAGATTTTAAAAAAAAGATGTTCCACCCGATGGTGCAATATTAGAGACTACATCTCTTAAAAACAGAAGAAGCTGTCAGAGGGAATATCTACACAAATATATGGCTTGCCTGGGGTCTAAGGGACTTGTGGTGCCCTTAGGCTCAAAGAAACTCCATTCTACCTGGGTCCCCACACCCCTGAATGAAAAATAGGAATGTATAAGAGCTGGAGTATACATGAGATGTTGGTACCCGTTGGTCAGCAGGGATGTCATATTGCATCAAAGCCTGTAACAAAATCTCCATGCTTTGATGCCAAGTTTGTTCTCAGGTGCTCACATAAGGGCACCATTTCCAACCTGGATACAACTCATACAGATGTAATGCTCTGTGCTCCCCTCAGTGTGCTCCCAAAATGCTTCAGCTGATGGGGCCACATCCCATCTTTCCTCCAGCCCTGTCCCAGAGCTGGAAAACCTGGAAAGACCAAGCAGAAGTTAGACTGAGGGTATTTAGTTCTACTAGGTAAGGTATGCAGTGACATCTGCTTGTATTCATGTTTGAGTCAGCTGAACGTTCATCCTCATTTATCCTCTGCTCCCTTCCCATTCCTTTCCCATGCCCATCCCCGTGCTGTCTGAGCACTGCTGGCTACCTGCCTTCCCACCAGGGTTGCCATCTGCCTGGGCTGTGAGTGTGCTCTCCCACTATCCACCCCTCATCCACCGTGGCCCCGTCTGGGCACTCCTCTCTGCTGACACCATCAGCTGCCACTGCCTGGTCTCCGCACAGCAGAGAGCCCTCCATCAGAGCCATCGCTATGGTTACAGGCATTCTGCGGGCGCTGGGACCAACAGAAGCCCTAAAAGAAGGTGCTACTGCAGAATTTGCATAAAGGCTCCCTACCTGCTGTGGAACAGCCACGCTCTCCAAAATAACTCCCACGAGTTTCTGTCACTGCCTTTGCAAATCTGCACGGATGGGACATTGGGACTCAATTTACACTTTCTTGGCTTGGACTCATAGTGAGAACACTTTCCATGGAGGAGGAGGGAAAATTCATCTTAGAAGATGACAGTACTCCCTTAGATGTGAAATAATAAGAAGGAAGATCAGTTTTTACCCTCTCCCCACCTTTACACGCCCTGATTTGCAGAGAGCCTCAGAGTGCTTGAACCAGCAACGTGGTAAGATTCTTGTTAGCCCCAAAAGCCCAAGCACCGGGGACGTGACTCATCTATCATACCCATGCTCCATCACTTCCACTTCAGGACTAAATGATGCGCTCAAAACCTGCCACTAAATGGAGGGAAAATGTGACCAGCCTAACTGCTATCAGAAAGTTAAATGCTTAAAATAATGTCACTGGAGGATCGCAGAGAAAGGACAGGAGGTAAAGTAGGCTATTTTCCTCATCTGTGTTATTTTTTCCCCCAAACAGAGGAGGTGCATAGTGAAATTAACCTCTACTCCTTTGATTTCCTCCCCTCTGCTCTTGTGCACACACACACACTCTCTCTCTCTTTTAAGGCTTATATATTATGATTTGATGCAGGAGGATTTTTCATTAGAAGATATGAATAAGACTTTAATACAAATCAGCCCAGAGAGTCTTTTGACAGGATTTTTAAATAGTGCCCCTTGTCTCCCTGATGCAGCCACACACTATCTTGTTCCCATGCTGACCTCTCTGTCTTTCCTCATTAAAGAACCAGTCCAGGCTGCTGAGCCCTCTCCCTTTTAGGAGATTTTCACTGCTTTGTCTCACATACAGTCACTCCTGCTGCTGACCGACAGCTCCTCATCCCCAGTAATTTCTGCACTACATTAATTTCTCATTAATCTGCATCATGATTTATGAGTCTTAAATGATGGAAGACTTCTAGAGGAATGCTTCTCATTTGGCCTGCTGGCTTTTCTCCCTTGCTCCTTTACCCTCCTTCTTCAAAAGTGAATAGACCTCTTCTCCTGCACAAGCTGTCTGCAGAGCACCGTCTCTGTGGATGGTGCAAGTGGGCAGAAACAGGTTAAGCATGGTGCTTTCTGGCTGCTTTCCTTTCAAATGATTCGAGCAAATAAATGCTAGGGAGGGAAGGGACCCACTTTGCTTTTCTAAAGAATTTTTGTAGCTGCTCTCCAAGTCTGTGAGTGTGTGGTGGCTTTGGCAGCTCTGGGGAGTGCTGCCAAAGCCTCTTTGGGGTTTGGAGAAGTTTCAGCAAGGAAATTTTCAACCACCCTGCAGGGGTCAATCACATGAGCGAGAAGGGTGGTGACTCCTGGCTGGGCAGGGATTTGGACCTTCAGGCCAGGGGTGGATGAACCACTGGACCTGGGCTCGTTGCTGCTAGGCTGCAATAGTCTGGCTCAGGAAAGTGGGGAAGAGAAGATCTGTGCACTCCCTGTACTGATTTCGTGGGACTATGCTATAGCCCTGCACCAAAATTATCTTTCCTTCCATTTCCAGGAGTATGTGTAAAAGAGAATGGAAAATTAATCAGCTCTAGTTACCCACCAGCACTTTTTGTGTTCCTCCAGAACTCCTGAATTCATAGAATTTGAGGCTATAAATAGTGATGGGATTTCCTCTTCTCTTCTGGTTATCGCTACATGGCTCTGGTCCTCGGGAGAGTCAGAAAACACAAAGAGGTGGGAAATGTTTTGGTTGGAAGACAAGAGAAGAAAATGCTGAATGCACCAGGCAGGACTGAATAAAAGCAGCACAGAGTTATGGCACCAGTGGGAAAGTGAATAGCAGAGTCGGGAGAGAGGAAAGAAGCAATGGGTGGAAGTTGATTACAAAATCCTTTGTGCTCTGCCCTGACTCCACTGCTCCACTGCCAACGAAGCCAATGGAAATATTGCTGTTGACTTCCTGTCAATGCATTCAAATTTCAGACAATTAATCTATGCTAAATTTCAGACAGAAAACTCCTCATGGCACAATAGCTCATGAATCACGAGCATGGTTGCCCCACCAAGAAAAAAAGAACGAAAACTACCTGAACTTTTCCTTTGCAGGAAGAGATTTGATATCAGGTGAGTTTAGGAAAAGACGGTTTGTCTCAAATCTTTGTTTTCCTGGTTTCTTCACAAATCATGCTATTCACAAATTGCTTCAGATCTCACATATAGTGTGTGAAGCTGGTTCTAGCTCTCAGGCTGCCGAGCTGCCAGAGAGATGGTTTAGAAAAGCAATGGTGACCAGGACTAGCAATAAAGCTTAGTTGCTACCGCATGAATATGTAGATGAATATGTAGTTACTCCGAAAGCAACAGGGGAAAGCTGTTTCTTTGAGGGCTGGAAATAGAAGGGGAAAATTGCTCAGCTTTTTAGCCAATGTTTTAAATTGATATTTAGGAGAGCAATTTCTGTGTAGCTTGGAAAAGAGAAGAGTGAGAGAGAAAATCTCTGTGTAAAAGTCTTTCTGATTCTACTTTGTTAATACTTTAAATCTTTTGAATTCGGGTAGTGTGACTCAAAAGGGAAAATCAGAAATTGTCTCTATGTTAATAGAGCTTTTACAGAGACCACAAAAGCTTGGGGTGGGAAGAGTGCAAAAATATTTTAATAGGTAACCTTTTATTCGGCAAAATATGTATTACTTCCTATTTATGAGAAACAGTTTGCATATTTGAGATGAAAATGTTTATACATATACATTACAATTACATATTCATTTGACTTTATATTACATACACAACTCAATTTGAATAAATGTCTGAAGCCAAAGGAATAAATTAGTATTGGTGCTGAGTACTTTCTTTGCCCTTCTCCATTGTGTTTGCAAGATTTGCATTTTATAGTTGCACATTAACAAATATGCATATTTCATTATGGTTTTGGATTAAAAGGTTATCATCTCTGTTACCCATTAGTAATAAACAAACACAGACTTTCCATGTGAATTTATCCCTGGCTCAGCTGTTTGCTGATTAGGTTGTTGTCTCTGGGTTTCCTTGTTTTATCCTTGTGGAGAATCCCTAAAGCAGCTCCTAAAGTGCTTATTGTCCTCTGGGGAGCAGTGAATGAGAAAGGGAGGCAGGCGAAGAAGACCCTGAGGCATCCTGAGCTGGTGGAAAGATGGGAAGGTAGCGCCAGGTCCAATTTGCAGCCAGGTTGGGAGCTTTGTTTGGGCAGGTGGTCCCCAAAGCCCAGGCCCCGTGGCAGAAAAAGATCCTTTGGAAAACCTGGCTGAAGGTCAGATGGGCAGAATTCTGGCAGTGAGCAGGAAGCAATGGCATCACCCCAGTGTCCAAAAACATGCCAGCTTCAAATCAGGATGTTCCTGCTGTGCCAGGGTGATCCACGCTCCTGAATGTGTACCTAGGGAGGCCTGGAATCTGGACAATTCAGAACCTGGCATCAGCTGGGAGAGGGGGAAAAGGCATCACAGTTTCACTGGTACCCACTGGTGTGAGCCCCAATGGAGCTGTGCATGGGGCACATTGCTGGAACAAACTAAACCCAGAAACTTGCAGTCACAGCAGCTCTTATTCCTTGACATCATCTAAATCTAATCTTTTTTTGCCAAAAATCCCTCCTTGTTCAGTTCTGTGTCTGCAGGCATTCATAGGGTGGAGGTAGGGAGAGAGCAGGGCTGAAGCATCCCTGATTGCCTGAGCTGGGGCCCAGGCAGTTTCCACCTCTCCAGAGTGAGCAGCTCGGATCCCGGGGGAGATATTGTAGAGCAGATGAATTTTGAGGACAGTCAGCATCCAAAAAATAATGAGGATCTGTTTCTCCAGGTAGCACTCAGAGGAGGCTGCCCTGTGAGGTCAGCATGGGCAGAGGGCTGTCACCTCTCAGAAAAGAGTCTCTGTCCCAAATCCAGGCGTTATTTACCAAGCTGATGGTGGGGTTGGACTAGTGTCCTCCTGTAATAGAGCTGTGCATGCCATAGGATTATAGTCCTTGGCTCAAATTGCTCACCTCCTGCAAATAAACTCCATGTGTAAAGGCGAATGGAATTTTAATGGATTTTTATTTTTATTTTATTGAATTTTCTTTTCCTTGTCTTTTTAATACAACTACGCTAAAGTCAGTGGGTGTAAATGCCTCAAAAGAAGCCATTTCGATTTATTTTTCCTCTTCTTCAGGGGAAAGGAAAATCAAAAGATTCAGTGCCTCCTCAGCAGAAGAAATAAAAATAGAGAATCCCAGTGGGGGTATTACACAGCTCCTAGGATGCTACTTTGGGCTCATCTGATGTGCCAAATGTTGTCAAGTCGTTGCTGCTGCCCTCCGTTTACTCCCTAACCCTGTCTGCAAGTCTTTGCTATCCCAGGTCATCTTTCCACATGACATCACGAGGGTTACTGCCCAAAGCTGTCGCCTGCTTAGGCCAGGTCTGGACACTACCAAAGTCCTTGAGGATCCATTTCCAATTGCTAAAACAAAGTTTTCCAAGTTTTCTGCCCTGCTCCCTGAGAAGAGAGAATGACCCTCTGATCTGCCAGAAACAGGGCAACACCCCTCGTCATGTTTTGCCCATTCATTCAACCCCAGCTTGACTGTTTGCCCAAAATGCAGACTTTTATTTCCCTAAGGCAAAAACATTAGATCAGTCTTCATTCCATTCTTCCTGATCCTCCCTACATCCATCACAAGGATCCATCACTTTCTCCCAGTTCCAAATGGGAATAACCTCTGGGACAGTAAATGTTTCTCTCCTGATGCAGCACCTGCTGATCTTCCTCTGAGGCGATGCTGTGATGAGCTGCCTGCTCTTTCCATCCATCCCTGCCATCCCACCTGGAAGCAGCTCCGGGATGGTGAGCCAATCAAGGCAAGGAGTGCTAAAGGTCAAGGTGATAGCAATGCATGTTAATAAAATTTACTCACTGAAATGGGGCATTCTAATAATTCTGATGCACAGAACAGAGGCTGCAAGGGAGGTTGGAAATACCATAGTGGGAGTTTCAATTGCCCCAGCAATCGAAATGGGATAAAGATCTTTTCCCATTCAGCTCCTTAAATCGTTTGCAAATTGGCAGTAATTGCCATCCATTAAAAAAGGGTGTTTAAGGTGGCCTGTGGGGTCCTATTAGGGTCCTCGAATTGGGCCCCACCACAGAATTGTCTCCCACATGCCTTTTGCATGTGGAGCCTTAGCAGAGAGATCGGTGCTTGAGCTGTCAGTCCCTGCAGGATTTTTTCAGCTGCTACACTGCCAGGCCATTTGTGATGGTGATGAGATGCCTGTGATAAGTACACAGCAGTCTCCTACAAAAGAGTCTGGAGGTGGCAATTCAGTTCACCTCGGCCACCAAACAACCATCAGATAATTGTGAATTTGGAGTGGAACTAAATAAGCGGTGCGTAGCTGCAAGGCTTCATTTCCAGCTACTAATCCTCTTAAATTATTGAGTCACCCTGTAAACCATTAGCTAAGTATTTTTAAGAAGAGTCTCTGCTGTGTGTAGCCTCATTTAACTACAGATTTCAGGCAGAACCTAACTCACAACAGCAATAAATTGATATACTCACATGACATATCTAAACTTTAAGTGCATGCTTGAAACTTGGAGACCCTGTGCAAAACATTGCTGCAGCACTGCAAAGTCAGGAGCTTTCATGGAACTGAAAAAGCTCAGTGGTTTGCACAAACAGATTCTGTCTTTGGACAGGTGTCTTCTACAGATACTGTCTCTACTTTATGAGCATCAAAAGCAGCTCTGATCCATAGCAATAAGAAATCTGTAGTCATTTTCTCCAGGCCATTCTGAAAAGACTTTCAGAGCTTTTGCACATGAATACCATCATGTTGGAGTTGGTCAAATTATCCACTGAAAATGATTCTGCAAATGATTTAGCTCCTTTAGCAGTTTTCTCCTTGCCAGACTATCTGCAAGCAGATTATGAGTTTTATTAAAGTGTTGATTACTTGCAGTTTCACAACTGTTCAAACTATAGTCAGCGCAGCCAAATTCAAATGCTGCTCCATCATCTATGAATGGCTCTTCCTTGCAATGAGTAAGACCTATTTCTGATTTACTACTCAGACAAGTGGCCATCCATGTTGTGCAGTCTTGTTTCTACTGCTGGGATGGATGGGAGGAACATATTAAAAGGAAAGGAACCCCTTTATTCAAAAATTGTCTGGAAGCATGTGCAAGTGCTCAGCTAATCCATTGTGTGAATAATAAATAGGAACTGTTGAAAAAATCTTGAAGGAGGAATACTCCTAGCTACTTAACAGCAACAGTACCTCTGAAGCTCATTTATCCCCACTAATATTCTTGAAATAAACACTCAAGTGTTCATGAATAAACGTATCCTTTCTGACTGATGTGAATCCATTTGTGGCTATACATTATTCCCAATGAATACTGTAATTCACTCTAATTTATACAAGAAAGGGGAAATTGATGGAGGAAATAATGAGGTTTGGGGTAATGTAAGCAGTATCAGCAGCCTCATGAAAGACTATTGTAACATCTTCAGGCTCGAAACTGTTTTCTGAAGCTGAGTTGGCCATGGCTGACAGAAGGCTGAAGACACAGTGGTGTTTGTGTCCATCACATAGAGACTTGTTAGAGTTCATAGACAGAGGTGTTGGTGACGAACCCATCTGGTGGCAGCCAAGCTGGGCAACAGGAGGTGGCATCTCACGGCCACACAATTCTGGGGACACCTTCACAATCCTCTAGGAGCTGTGGATGCCTACAGGTGGGACAATACAGCTTCTTTTGTGGTGTTCAGTGAGCATTCGGTGCCAAGTCTGGCAGTAGCCTGCTGCTTTCCTGTTCCAGGTGAGGTGAAGGGAACCCCACTGAGGCAATATGACAACAGAAAATCACCTGGTTTCTTCTTCTTACAGAGACTGCCACACTAAGAACTCTTTTTTCTGCCTATCAGATGCTTTGAATAAATCAGATTTTCAAAAGAGTTCAACGCTTTGATTTAGGAATTACAAGAGGAGGGAGATATGAAACCATCTCAGAAGTGCCAGCCACTGAACAGCCTAAATCTGACCCTTGGGCTTTACCCTAAAGTGAAGCTCACTTCTTTTTGCTGCCTGAGCTCCATATGTGGCAAGTGACAAAAAAAGACACTTTCTATCCAACAGAAGCAGAAACGTAAAAGTGCAAAATATAATAGCCAGAAAGAATTTCTTCAGACCAACAAACACTTTCCTGCATGGTCGGAAATGCAGTCAGGCTAGGTAAGATAAAAAGGAAGGCAAAGAGTGGATAAGCATCAGTCTAATGATAACAATACAATGTTCTCAGATAATAGAAAGATATGACAGCAAACAGTGAAAGGATGAGCAAGATAGTTCAGGGAAGGAGCAGTAATATATGGAGGATAATATGTCAGGAAAACATCTGTGAAGACAGGAGCTATTTCTGGGCCACATAAAGTCAACAGGCTGCTCTGTAACCAGGGTTTTCTCCAGGCATTTCAAAATGTTTTGCACTTATTTGTAGCAATTCTGAATGTTTCTTCTCCCTTGCTCAATCACAGGAAATCAAGTTGAAAACAGAAGAGACACACAATTGCCTGGCTGCTGTGCCACAGCATCCCTGTCACATTAACCCTCTTGCCCCTGGAAGGGTGTCAGCTCTGGCTCTCTGTTCAGGTTTCTGCAGGGCTCCAAACTTGGCAGAGCTGTGCCAGGACAGTGCTGGCCAAAAATCCGGCAGAAGCTGTGAGCTCCACTGGGCAGCTCCCAGTAAATTGACAGTCAAGGATTTACCAGAATGGGCTTTTCCCTTTTCCCAATGAGTGTTTTGTTCGCTCAAGATATTTCTCTTCCGTTTTTGCATACGTGTGAAACTCTATCAGGAACTCAGTGAATATTCTGGTGGTACCATGCAAATATCTGTGGGGGGAGGAAGCAATAGACAGGGAAGATGTAGGAATTAAAAGGAGCTCCTGAGAGTGAAGTGGGTCATCAGTTCCAGGACCCACTTTGCCAAATTGATCCATATTTGTATTTGTGTTGTTCTCCACCGTGGATGTTGCTGAGCACCTTTAAGTGGAACTTAATAACAAAAGTACAGAAGCGTTTAGACTACATGGATTTTTTGCCTCTTCCAGGGCACAAATCTCTGTTGAGGGCAAGGTTTATATGTTTTTAAGGATGTATTTAATTTTTTCTTGCCTTTCAAGTACCCAGGCTATGGGAATAATATATGTGTCAGGGTGGAATCAGTACACCAAAAATCATTCTTGTACTGGAAAAACATTTTTCTCCCCTTCCAATCTCCGTTTTTTCCTCCATCTTCCAATCTCCAATCAACCATTTAAAAAAACAACATTGAATTGTCACACGAGCTTGTACAAGCTGTGATGGGGCAATGCTAATTTCCCAATTTCCACCATGTAGGGAGAGACTGGGGGGATTGCAATTTCAAGCACATGTTAAAATGCTATGGCATAGGCCGGGCAGCTAGACCTGAAAACCACATGGGGAAGGGGCAGGGGAGAAAAGAAGCAGCTGTCGACAGGCTCATGTCCTGCTTTCTCTGCTTTTATTTTTGGAGTACATTGGGATAGCCTTCGATGTTTGCTCTGCTGACACATGTTGGCTGCCCAGGGTAGCTGTAATAGGCCCCTGTGGGAGGTGTGTAATTGAGATATACAGGCATTCTGCATATTAACACTAAGCACTTGTCCTGCTTTGAAAAAAGGCCAAAATAATCCCTCTCCCCTCGCTCTTCCTTTTCTGCCTCTTGCCTCTGGGCCACTGCAGGGATTGGCTTGCTGGAAGGCAGCTGGAGGTTGGGGCAGGTGGCACAGAGCTGCTGGGGTAGCACGGTTGGGTGGCTAAAGGGGCAGTAGGCTACCAGAGGGAACTAAGAGAATGATAAAAGCATCCAGTGGCTGAAATGACAGTTATATGCCAATTCTTAAAGGAATTTTACATCATATACCAGTTAATGCCATATTTACAGGAATTTTACTATTTGGTGGAAGAAGAGTCCAGACCCTTCTGCTGGTTTCCCTTCCCTCCTTTTTCACTTACCTGCTTTTTCTACTGACCAAAAATGTGTGTCATCTTTCCCCATCACCCAGTGAAGCCCCTCCATTTTTATCCACTCACTTCCTAATCTCTTGTTCCTCCTGCTCTGTTCTCATTCCCCACACCCAGGCTTTACTTCTAAGGCAAGTGTCATAATTTTCCTGAGCTTTGACCCATTTATGCTGTCCAGTTTCCTCACTTCTACAAGTGGTAATCCTTCTGGACAAGAAGACCTCATATTAACAGGACATTATTGCTGTTGCAAGCCCAGCTGGGAGAAGGAGAGGAGCAGAAAATGCAGAACAGCTGCATGGAGACAGGGCAGTGAGGAGGAATTTATTCCATAACCAGATGCCTTGGAATCAGCATTTTGAGTTGAAGCTTGAAGTTTAGATGGAGGTTTGGGAAACTTCAGTCAACATCAGCTTATCCATGGTTTTGTCAAAAGCTGGATGCTGCCTTGCCAGGGGCTGTCTCATATCCAAGACTCTTTCCGTAATCTTTTGATCACACACTGTGCTCTAGGGCATCACAGCTTGTCTGGGCACAGGTCTTTGCTGAGGATTGGTGTTCTCACATTGGAATTATTTAAGCTCTGGGACTCAGGAATCCCCCCAGGAAGCTCAGTTTGTAAAGGCATATGGGCAAGGAGGAAATCAGCACCATGTGCCCTAAACAGTGCCCTGTTCTGGATGAGTGGGAGGTCAGGACTGGGAGGACACAGAGCTCAGCGTCCATCCTCATGGCATGAGCACAGACACTGCTTGCTGTGATAAAGCTCAAATATTCAGTCCTTCCAGATTCTCTATTTGTCTGCTTTCTGGAGAACTGACTTTCAGTTCCAATTTGCTTTTGACATTTCCTTCACCATTTCCATCTTCTGTCAAAGCCAGACTAGAGTTTCTTCACACACTATTTTCAATGTCTCAGGGTCCAAGATGAGCTTAAATCTGTGGCTGTATTAAGCTGGTGTCTTTGTGGGGTTTCTTTTTTACTGTATTTGCCAGCCTCCTTGCTTCCCTGTGTGTAGGGGCTGGCACCAAACCAAACCTCCTTCCATTGAATGTACCTCGTTCCATATCTGATCAATGAGGTACAAATCAGGATGCAGTCCCCAGCTGCAGAGTTTCCAGAAGAGATTGCCCAAAATGCCAGGCTGGGTGAAATCTGTATTCCAGCATTGCATCTGAATCTCATCTCAAGGGAAAACAAAACAAAGCAAAGCAACATCTTGTTTCTTGTAAAAATCCCTTGCAAGGATTAAAAGCAGTGATGCCTTCCAGGTACCCTAAAACTATTTCTGCTCAGCAATGCTTCTCTGTGCAGCCTTTCATTTAATATCACAGCTCCTGCCTGCCTTCCTTCACCAGCCTGATTCGGGCTGTAATCATCTATGAAAGCACAGTGCATGTTTTTATGCCCACCTTGTGTTTTCTAAGATCTGCCCAGGGTGCTTAAAAACAGTCCTGACTCCTGTGCTCAGCCACCTCTCCCAGTTCTAATGAGCAGCTGCAGTGACAGTGGGCTCCTCCCGTGGGCTGGGTGCTCTTGCCTGGCCTGTTTTCCATTGAACTCCCTGGCTTGGCAGGGCTTTTGCCAGCAATGAAAATGCACAAAGAAGATGAGCAGCTTGGTGAGGTCATTTCTGATTGGGTTCTGCCTGCTGCTACAGCGGCTGCTGCTGCTTTCAACGCAGCCTGACAGAATCCTTTGGCTCCTGTACTTCTTCCTGCTCCTATAATCTGCAAATTAAAAAAGGAAAGGGGTGCAAGAGGGTGAGAAAGGACTTTCAAAGAAATTGAGGGAGCTTTGGCTGTTCTTGGCTATGCAGAGTACTTTGTCCCCATCCAAGGGGCTGAAGGGTGTCCCTTTGCTGTTGGCACTTCATACCTGTCATGGTGTTTGATGTTTTTAAGAGCTACAGAAGCTTCAAGGCAGTGCTGGCTATTTGTTCTGGGGAGCTGCTGGGTCTCCCTGGTCACATGCAGTGACACAGTAGGGCTGCTTAAATGTAGTCTTGTCTCTTCTCACACACCCTGCAGGCTACCTTTGCCCAGCCTTGGACCAAACCATCCTTCCTATTCACTCCTCTAGTGTCTGGAGATGTGTTTTCTCATACTCTCCACAAGGCCTCTCTCTCCTCTTTTAAATCCTTGCTTCCACTTTTGACATTTCTGAGCACGGCAGCATCTCCCTGGGATGCTGCTCCCCTGGCCCTGGAGCAGACATCCAGGGCAACACCCAGGTTTCACTCACCTTGCCAGAAGTGCGCAGCAAAGGCTCTGGAATAGCTTCTTCCAGAGCAATTCCCCTTGGGACACAAAGGATCTGTTAGCAGCCCTATCCCTTGGGACTCTGCGGCGTGGGGGAGATGGGCTCTATCAGAATTTTGCTTTAGCTACGAGGACCCTACAGTTAAACTGTGACCCCACATATCACATCACAGCGCTGCAATAGGCTTTCTGAAAAGCCCTGTGTGCTGTGTCTGCAGCCACCTGACTCCCCCAGCCACCTGCACCAGCTCTTGGAGAGCAGCTGGCTTTCCCTGCTCTCTGGGGCAAAGCAGCTCCTTGACCATAGAGTGGAAAGAACACAAATTTTATTGAGAGACTGAGGCTTCGTTCCAAATGCACTGCCTTTGCTGCTTTGCAGTGTTCCTGCCTCTCAAGGGCTCTCGGTGCTCACTGATAGCTACTTACCAACTTCCTTGGACTCCGACAGCTCCCAGCTCAGCCTTAGATAAGCAGCTGCTGCTTCTGGATACCAGCCCCAGTCTGGGGATTGCCAGAGCAGGTATTCCTCCAGGGTCTTCCCATCCAAATTAAGCCTAAATGTGCTTAAGTCCCTCCCCTGGTATTCCTGTTCTTCTTTGCTCTCAGTCTTTCCCTCCTCAGAATGCCTGCCAATGTCTGCAGGCATCTCCTCATGTTCCAAGCAGCTCTGGCTCTGAGCCACGCTGTAGGTTAGCCTGGCAACCCTTCAGCAAAGTGGCTTCTTATCCTCCCTTATGGATTACCATCAGGAGCCCTGTCTTGCCCAGGCCCATCCCCTGCCTGCTCTGCCTCCCTGCCCACCCCATCATTGTTGGGTAGGACAGAACCTGCTCAAAGGTGTGGCTGTAGAGAGCTGAGACCATCTCGTGGTCCCTGCCTGGTGCTGCTGTCTCGCTGTCTGAGCTTGTCTTTGCTTCTCACCCCTCTCTCGTCCATGTGTTCTGGCTTCTTCTGGGGTGTGACAAGGGGCTACAAACCTGTCAGTGGCATGAAGAGAGGGAGAGGGATCAGTCACTCTCTTGAACGCTAAATATCCTCTAGACCATCAAATGGAGCTAACAGAAGCCAGGCTCAAAGCAAGAACAAAAAGGTGTATTCTTCATACAACAGGTTGTTTGACAGTGAAACTCCTCATTAAGGGATGTTGTGGATGCTCTCAGCAAAGTGGGCTTCAGGAGAAGATGGGCACAGCAGAGATATTGCATCCAGCTCAGGATAAACCCGGACTGAAAATGACTGGGACACTCTTAAGGTGACATGTCACCTGTATTATTGCCCCTTAAGCACCTCCTTATTGCCACTGCTAGAGACCAGGTGTAGGTCTGGGGGGAACTGAGCCAGCACAGCCATTCCCAGGCATCACCTCAGCGCCCCGAAACGCTGAAGATGCTGCCACTGTCACAGCACACCTTTACTAAGTGGTAATTATGAAAAAGCAACCTGCACTGTACAAACTGAGTAAAATCTAAATATAATAGTCTTTCTACTGGCCCTGGGACAGACTTGTCCAAATCCAGCCTGCAGATAGCCCCCAGTTCCAACCTGTCCCACCATCACCCAGTTTCCAACAGCAGCTTGTGGTCGGGGAGCTGTGAGCCAGGGAGCGCTGAACTTTGGGCAGTCAAACAGCAATGAGAAGGCAGTACAGCAATGCAGCATTTCTCCTAGAAAAAGACACATTTGCACGTTAAGAAGAAAAAAAAAGCCCTGTAAGTCTAAATGTAGCAGTGCCATCTGCTGACCTATGCAACAGCAGGAACACAAGCCTCGACAAGTCAGTACCTAGGGAAGGAGTGCATCCATCCCTTCCTTTGCAGCTTGTGTGCACAGCCTAATCCTTGCAAAACACCCATGGATTTGGGGTTGTGGCTCCAGGAGCTCTGTCGTCAGGGCATAAGAAGGGTCACAACCTCAGCTGGTTTAGAATCCAGGGCTCTCCTGATAAAGCATGTAATTTATGGCAGACTATGCTGTGCTCCCCCCAACATGCAGCTGTGGCCCTACATGCTGCAGCACTAAAAAAATCCCTGTCAGCTCTGTGATCTTAAAAAGTGGAGGGACTTAACATCTTGAGGCCTGTCCTGGGAGGCTTGTGCTGTTTAATTTAGGGATTGCGTTTTCTTTGTGTTTTACTTTGGATAGACCAAGGTTTTCTTTCTTTGTTTTTGCTGCAGGTCAGTGTTTTAAGACTGATGGTGAGAGGAGGTGCCAGCAAGATCTGGCTAGTGAGCACGGAGCAGCTTCTGACACCAGCCATCACACATTAAGCAGTGTGGGGTAGAAATACAACCTGCAGCGTCCCTCTGCCCATCTCCAAAGGAAGCAAAAAGCCTCCCTTGGGCTGGAGATGGATGAGAAATCTGTCGGCTGGCAGTGAGGGTTGATATCTGCCATCTCTCCCATGGCCAGGGGTAATCCCCAGTGGCTCTGGACCTTGTAAATCCTTTAACTGGTGCAAAAACTGAGCAAGACATTTTCTCTCTTTTCAATTCCACCAGATGAGAAGATCTTTCCATGCTACCAGATCTTTCCATGATAATTTCCCCCCTGCTCGAATGATTATTTTGCTTTCTCTTTCAGAAGAGGTTCGCTTTTGTGGGCAGAAGTTGAGATAAGTCTGAGCCAGGGAGCAGGATCTGCCCTCCTGCTCCCAACCTGAGTGTTTTATTGCATTGAATCGCTGCTGTGGATAATAGGAGTGGAAGACAGCTGGCTTACTTCCATTTCTATGGCATGCTCATCACTTTAGGCCCATCAGGAAAGGAGAGGCAGGTGCAGACTAAACTGACACCTGTCAATCAGTTGCTCTTACTTTAATGAAACACACACAGGCTGTCACTGAGTGTATTCTTGCTGTTTTATGGGTTCTTTGCTCCAAGAATCTCTGGCTGTGCAGGAGAACTGCTGTAACACAGGAGAAAATACCATGGCTAGGTGCCTCGCTGGAAAAATGCACCAAACTCTGAAGGAACTTTTTAAGATTCCTCAAGCCAAACATCTTATTCTCACCATCTCCTACCTAGAGGACAAGACTGCTGTGCAGATGTGCTTGTTCTGTCTCTTACTGTCATGTTTAAGGTGGGCTACTCCAGACTAGCTTGTGTTCCCAGAATCACAGAATCAATTACAGAATCACAGAATTAACTAGGTTGGAAGGTAGGCCCAGCCTATGAGGCTGGTAGGTTGCTGACCTTGGATTCCTTCTCTTCAGCCTGCTATCCCCAACCTCTGCTTCTCCCCAGCCCCAGCACTGTCAGACTGTGCTGTGTTCGATGTGGAACACAACATGTGTAAAGCCCTACAGCCTCTGCTCCCCATTTGCACCCCTGGGTTTATGTTGACACCCCCTCCTTTCCCCCTGTCCACAGGCACGGCACCATTTGCCTGTGACAGGACACTTTCCTGAGATGGTGGCTTTGTCCCACTGCCCTTTCCAGAAAAAAAAAGACATTTGGCCAGCTCTTCATGAAAAGCCCTTTATAAATCATCACAGAGGTGCCCACAACGGACTGGTCACATCAATGACCTTCCCTACACTAACTCTGCCTAGCCATAAAAAAGCCCTGAGGGGCATTCTCTAATCCACTCAGAGGCTCCACAAGAGGTAACAAATCCTGATTCACTTGCTCTTACAAAAGAGACCCATGACCTCTTCGTTAGCCACAGGAAAGAGTAACTTTTCCTCTTGGGTCTGAGGACTGGAGAGGAGGCAGGAGAGAACGTCCCCCACACGCCTCCCCACGGCCCCAGGCTCCGTTCGTGCTGCCTGCCAGCTCTGAGGGAGGATGCTGATGCTTCCTCTGCTGGAATGGTGGCCCTTCTTCCCAGGAGCTGGGAACAGCGCTGCTGGAGCGTCAGCTTTGATTTTCATTGCCTGTCTGGTTCATTACTGATCGAGTAATGACTGACAACAGGCCAATCAGATCTCCAATATCACTATGTCAGCTTCATAATTAATAGTACTGCAAACTAAGCTTATTGTGATTTAATTAGTAATGCTGTAATAATGCTACCGCCTGGGCTTAAGGTTACTAATTTATATAAATAGCTATGTTAATGTTTTGAAGCACCAAGTATTAATTGCATCAGTCTCGGTGTTAGACTTCAGTTGCCTAATGGCATCTGCAAAACTCAACAACTCTTCGTGTTGTGGGGGAAAAAAATGTTTTTGATCTTTTGCCTGTTGTTTTTAACTAGGCAAGAGGCAGCCATGGACAAGGCTGGAGGGATTTGGGTAATATGGGCCAGGGAGTAGTATTTGAGATTCAAATCCCTTTTTGCTTGGATCTGTTATTTTTCTTTTTCCTTTCCACCACAAGCATCTCCCCCTCCCTTTCCCTCTCCTCCCTCCTTCCCCTTAAATATATAAATAAATCTGAGCTGCTTGCATCGACAGTTCCAATTTGCCACAATTGGAAGTTGCACACATGAGAGATCTCTGTGCAGCCAGCTCGCATTTTATTTTCAAATCTAGAATTAAAAGGAAAGAAGGGGGAAAAAAAAGGGCCATGGGAGCACAAGGAGGATTTGCATACATCAGAGCTCTACATGAGCTAGGGACGAAGCTCTTTCTCTGGGCTTGAATAAACTACTAGAGGGAAAAGGGAACAAGAAAAAAGGAAAATTGAGTGACAAAAAACCCTGACCCTTTCTATGGCTTGATGGAGGCTCATCTGTCTGCAGTGGGACTGGTGACAGGTCCCTCAGATGGACTAGCAAGAAATATCTGAGGTGGAGGGAAGATGTGGGGGATTATCCAAACACAGGCTCCCAGGCCAGCACCATCATCTCCAAAGGTGGTGACTCTTTCCCGCCATTTGCAAAACAAGTGACAGAGATGCTGAAAAATCCTGGAACTGGCAGATGAGCAAAATCTATGGCAAATACAACCGCTAAGTAGTCTGAGGTAACTGAAAGGAACTGTACTTCTAATTGTGCTCCAGCTATGACTGTACTCTAAGAAGCCGAGTCTGTGATAAATATAACTTGGCTGAATATAAGAATTTAGATCTTGCATTAGATATTGAATTCATTACCTCTATATGTGTCTGTATCAAGAGGCTGTATGTGCCCTTATCTCATCTATATCCAAAACGCTCCTAATTTCATTGATGCTGACACTTAACCCTTGAAATATTTCTTCTCTTTTTGAAGGAGATCCACAAGCAAGCCAAGCCATGCAGGAACATCACAAAGATGTGACGACGTAAGGAATAGGACCCCCTTTGGGGAAAATCAGTTTGCATAAGTCATGAAATATAGATTTATTCATTTTTAATGCATTTTTCTTGCTTTTTTCTCCTTGCAAAATTCAGGCCAGCTGGTGGGATTGACAGTAATGACTCCCAGTGAGCTGGACTCTAATCAGCTCAGCTGGAATAGGCTGAAGGACTTTTGGAAATTTAAACCACTCCAGCAAAATGGATTTATCTTCTCAATTAGTCGCAGATGCTAGTGGGATCCACCAGGTGCACTACCGAATAGCCCCATGTGGCATAGGCTGTGGAAATCTTCCATTGCTGCAGCCCAGTCATGACTTTTGTCTTCTCCAGAAAAATGTATTCAGAAATGAGGAGGAAAATACACATTTCCAAGTTTTCAGTGAGGTGAGTGATTAGATTTCCCTTTGCTAGCTTGCGTTGGTCAGGGTTTGAAATCCCCACCTGTGTGAGCAGGTCGTCAAACGCCTTGGCCAACACAACCAACTCAGCACTTCATACTGACCTTCATTACCCAGATTAGAAAGGAAACTAGCACACCATATGCCAGACATAAAAGTCTCCAGCAATTCTCTTTTCAGCACTACACTCCTGTGTTTGGATCCCAGCCAGAGAGTGCTCTTTGAAACTTATAAATTGCTTTCATCTCCCAGACAAGGTAAAATCAAATTGGTGTAAGCGATGTCGCATTGTTGATGAAGATGCAGATGCAGAGTTAACTCTAGCACAGACTTAGCACACCAGATGAGAAACATCTTAATAGGCACAGCTGCTTTTTTTTTTTTCTTTTTTTGGTTGGCCTTGGGAAAAAAACCCCCAAACAAAAAAACACTGCAGTTTCTGAATGCTGCAGTAACATTAAAGGAAAAGGGTCTTTCTTTGTGAAAAGTCCGGGCCTGAGTTGTGCGGCCTTCCCAGCATGCCCATGAATGTTGAGGTATGAATTGGGACACATGGCAGTTTATAAATGGTGGGGCTATGCATGTGTCTTAAAGTCCTTTGCTTTTGATGTATTTATGGCCACTAATCTCTGGCTACAATCCCTGCCCGAGCTCTATTTCAATCCTCTGTCCACACAGGACTCATTTTATCAGGTTTTCCCATCCGTAGTTGGAACGATAATTGACTGTTACAAGTCTGTTGGCTCTGGGATTCAGTCCTTGAAAGGAGTGTTCCTCACCCAGAGACTGGGATGGGTTAGCTGGAAGCAGTTGGGTTTGCTTTCCTCATTACACTTTTAGTAGACTGAATGGCAGTGTTTCCTTCATTCCTGCATGTGATGCTGTACTGTAGATTTTACCATACATTCCCCTGCTTTTTCAGCCCTTCCTCAGGAGCCTAGGGTGTTCCCTGGATCTTTTCTTCATTTTCCACAACAATGTATCTGTCCCAAAGGACACCTGGAAAACCTTCTCCCTCCCATTTGCCTGCCCTACCCTCTCCACTTTCTGGAGACCCAGATTTCCCCTGGGGTTCACAAAAGGTTTGTCCACCCGTGGGGAGGTCCCAGGTACTGACATCTCACAGGGTGACGCTGCCCTGCACAGAATGTGGAGTGCTCGCTTCGGTGGGGTTTGTGCCCTCTGTGCTCACCGTGGCACCAGCGCTGTAGATCCAGCAGGAACTTGGTACCACCCAGAATTACATCTGTCTGACAAGTCTGACTGAAATTGGCCAACTGGTTCAAAAGTTGTTAACGGGGAGCTGACAGACAGAATTATTGCTGAGGAAATCAGGCTGAAAATATTAACTTCCCGAGATAGCAACTTTGTTCTTTCATAATTATCAGTGTAAAATACATGTACACTGCTTGGCACAGTCTTCCTCCTACCTTTCCACTGCTGCCTTTTCTTGCCTTGTGCTGCTGTCTTTCTAGAGGGCTGGAGATAGGAAGCCATCCCCCTCTTTGCCAAGCTCCAGAAAGTCCACAGGCTTTGCAGACTGGAGGGAGGGATCTGTGTTTTGTATCTCAAGAAAAAGAAGAAATTACCAGGCAATCCCAGCACTTGTACCGAGGGTATTTGTTCATCCATGCTCTGTGGGGAGCGGGAATTTGCATCACTCAGTGAAACAGAAGAACTATATCCCTCCCCCCCATAGTTTACATTTTCACAATGAGATGGGAAAAGACCCAAAGTGCACCTGGCCTTGCTGCTGTGGGAAATAATCTGAACTAATGACTAAGCGACACGTGTCTCCCAGCTGGAGGCAGTTTGTGGTGCAGCACGAGTTTCACCAGGGACGATGAGGAACCCAGAGGCCAGGACTCTGTGCCCTACTGTGTGTCCATTGCCTTGATCAGTGTCATTTGGGGCATGGGGGACACCAGGAGAGGAGGGGACAGGCCATGCATTGCCCCCCTTCCCTCCATCAGCACCCATCCCAATTTTCACAGACCTTTTTCAAACATATTTTTCCACCAGAATCATTCTGTGGCAAATAGAAATTTCATCTGTGGGAGAGGGCATGTAGAGGGGCCAGTGGGGCAGGAGAACCTGGGGACAATGGGAAGAAGAGGAAAGAGGGAGGGATGGAGAGAGAGCACACGCAGAGAAAGAAACACTGTAAAAAGCAGTAAGTTCCTCTTCATATTGGCACAGCAATGTTTGCAGCATGGCTTAGCATGCCTCCTCCTGTTAAATAAATATTGTGACAGTTCTAATCCTAGTGAGCAGGGACGTAACCAGAACTTGGATTTTCACTGAGGGCAAACAGTAATGGGTAAACTTTAAGTATTTCAAATAAGGCTCTAATTTAGATCTATGAAGACAGCACTGTTTGTTAAATAAATATCAAGCTCATCTGGTACCAGGCCAGTTGTTGTGCTTAAGCAAGATATATCTAGATAGTGGTTATTTAGCTGAGCGATGGGTGAATAAGCCCATTCAAGATGCAAAATGCTTTCTAATTGACAGAGAGAAAGAGTGAGAGGGGAAAAAAAGGAAGGGGGCAAGAAAAAAAGAAAAAGAAAAAGGAAGGGGGCAAGAAAAAAAGAAAAAGAAAAAGAAAAAGAAAAAGAAAAAGAAAAAGAAAAAGAAAAAGAAAAAGAAAAAGAAAAAGAAAAAGAAAAAGAAAAAGAAAAAGAAAAAGAAAGCAGCAAAGCAGAAACATCTTTACCTTTGTATATATCCTCTCTAGAAACTTTGAAAGCTATCAAAGGAGACAGCTCCAGCCTGCCAAGGGAATTGGATATCATTTAATTGCTCTAAAAAGAAAATGACAAATGTTGGTTCATAACTAACAAGCTACAACCATCTTATGAAATGTTAATTGGAATACGTTACACTTCCCATATACCTTTAATGAATTAATGGGGATGCCACTCTCTATTTATAGGCGAGTTAAATTCCTCAGCAGCTCCATTTACTTCTTCTATATATTATTAAACTTCAGATGGCAGTTACATAATCAATATGCTGGTCCTTTCATAAATCTAAATGAAGAAAATCCTGGGGGTCCTTTGGAAAAGCACAGAGCGGCTCATATAGTGTTTTCTCTGTGAAACTTTCCAAGTCCTTCCTGTGTGTAATCTCAGTACTTTGGATTTTGAGGTTTGGTGATTTCTTTTTTTTTTTTTTTTTTAATAAGAAAAACATATGAAGGGATGAGATCTGCTATAGGGAAATGTCTGAAAAAAACCAAACAACCAGATGGCTTGACTCCATAAAAATAAGCAATTGTATCACATGGCATGTTGTATTAATTCCTTGCTAGGTCTGGTTCCATGGGATTTTCTTATTGGTGACAGAGTTGGGCAAGTTTGTTTCTAATCAGGTTTTATGTTTCTGGGGAGATCTTTGGAGTCATGTTAGGGTCCTGCTGGAAAGTAACACCACCTGTATTAGACATGTCACCTGAAAAATACAGCGGTGTCTCTAGGATCAAGAAAACTATAAGAGACTCTGTTAACACATACTACAAGATTAAAAATCAGCAGCTTCTTATGTGGATAAATAAGGGCATTGGGGTGCTAGAGATGGTATGGCTTCACAGGACAAGGATTTGGTTGGACTGTGGAGCTTTTACCCTCTTAATATCTCCATCAGCAGTGGCTATTGCTCAGAGGCCAAGCAGAGCTCTAACATGTGTCCCTTTGCAGATGCTCTTTGGGCTGTGTCTGATGAACTGCTGGCCTTTGTCGAGCTTCCAGCATGGAGCTGCCCACTCCATCAAAGCCAGCAGCACTGGCACTGCCTGGCAGCACAGCTGAAAGCCTGCAGGGCCCAAGGGCTCCGTGGGATGCAAAAGGTGAACTCGTCTCACAGATGAAATGTGCTATGGAGGAGTGAGTCAGGAGAATCACTTACCCTGCTCCTTCCCTTCACAGATGGCTCACTTCTGGACTTCCAACTGAACACTCTTGTGTGTTTGGAGGAGACCTGTTGGAGATTTAACCAATATTCCTCTTGCTTCTGGTCCTGTAGAGTTTGATATTGAGTAACTGCCCTGAAATCCAACTCCTGCCTCCACTGGATTGGTCAGCAGCTCCATCATGCAGGTTGCCCACATTCATGTACTGCTCGTGCTTCACATCATTTCCTCACCCCACATCCCATCCTTACAAGCAGCAGAATATCCTTCCAGCAATGAGGGTCCTGAGGAGAACATTCTTCATTCATCTCTGGTTTCAAGGCCTGCAGTGACACAGGCATCAAAGATGGTGGTGACTCAGTGTGTGTGGGGATAACCCAAGTATCTGTCCGATTTTTAAAGAAAGAGATATGGCCCATCCTTCTTTCCAGTTCATGCAGCTCTTGCACTTTGAATTCAGAGGAATTCCTAGCTGCATGCTCGTCCATGGATCTCTCCAAGAGCTGGTCCTGACAGCCAAAAGGTTCCTTGCTCAACACAGAAAAACAAATATTCCCTGGCCATCTCCCACACCTAGGTACTATAAATCTCTCTCCCTTCAACAGCTTGGGACACTGACAGGAAGCCCACATTTAGCTGTATCCTGTGCTCTTCTGTCCATCTGCTGAACTTCCCCTGTGGTCTTCCATACCATGTGCTGCCCCAATACCTATTTTCTCCAAGGCCTCTCTTTTTGAGGAAGATGGATGTCTAACCTGAGAGCTTCTGCTTCTTGTGCCCATAGCTTGTAAGCAAACTGGCACCACTGCTGGGGATGATTTTCAGCTTTCCTTAACCTTTTAGAGCCTTCCCATAAACAAGGGCAAAGCCTTTCCAATCCCTCTGTGTCTCTTCTCCCCCTCTTCAACAAAGGAGAAGAATGAAACCTGCATCTGCTATACTGACCAGCAGCACATGTCAAAGATATAAATGTCCTGATCCTTTGCAGGTAATGAAGAAAGAGATAATGATGCAAATAATTCTCCTGTGACTGTTTCCGGGAGTTTGTTTACATCCATCTATCTCCAGCTTGTCATGTTGCCATTAGTGCTGCTCATAATACAGATGTTAACGAGGGCAAAAGGGCAACCCGTGGGTCTCCTGGAGTCCCCTGCGAAGCCATCAGCCTGCAAGGTAGCTGTCAGATGGAGTTTACTCTAGGGATAGTGACCAGTCTGGCATACAGAGGGAGGGCTGAGGAGGAAAAGCGTGAGGGCACAAACTCAAGGAAGTAAGTGAGATTTTACTGTGCCTGGACCAAGGTGTTCTATGTTTTCTTTCGCCCGTGATGTGTTTACTTCGGTGTGGGGCTCATGCTGGATGATTGGGGCTCATGCTGGATACTCCAACATAACCAAATGGTGCTGAGCCAAACATCGTGCGGCAGCTTGGGATGGGAGATAGTGCTGCCTAAACCCTAGGATGATTTTGGCAGTGCAAGGGTCGGCTCTTCTCATCTGCAGACCCCAGAAGTCTTTTAGAAGTGAGGAGAAGGGGACATGGATGGCAGGGCTGCCCCAGAACCCCCAGCACAGACCACAATTGCTGGTGTAGAGGCAGTGCATGTGGTAACCTCAGTGACAGCTCCCTAAGCCAGTGGCCCAGCACAGTCTGGTGGTACCAATGTCACCATTTTGCCCAGGAAGCTGTGAAGCTCAGTCCAGCTTGGACCCCTCTCCACAGCAGGGAGCATTATGGGTGTCTTGTCATCTCCTGGACATGAACCACACATCAGACTCTCTTTTCCTGGGCTTTATGGTGTGCATGGTGTCTGTCTTGCATGCCTGTGCTATCTCGACACTTGGGATGTGGCATGGAGGGTTGACTCAGTATCTTAAAATAACCCGTTATGAAATCTCTCATTTGGAGCTGGAACTGAAAAGAGGACAATTGGGACACAGCCTAGAATTTCCCCAAAGTGTTTGTATCCTGGCTTTTTGTTCAAGGAGCTGAAGAGGAAGCCCAGGTTTTTGTTTTGAATGCATTATGCTGCAGTCAATTTTATTTTTGTCTTACCTCTGTCACCAAAGCTTAGTACAAATGATCCCAGTTGCCTGCTGGAAATGACAGGAAGGGAAAAGGGTGTGGGAACACACAGAGATATGGACATAATGGAGCCGAGCATGGTGCTGAGTGAGAAATTTCACCTTTCCCTGTGGGGAGAGGGGAGGAGGGGAACTCTGCTCCACAAGCAGAGGATGTGCCTGTTTGCACTATGCAAATACACAGCTCGCTTTGGTGAGAGGAAAATGAAACATTTTCCCCAAGTTTGGATTATGCTGGAAGCACACATCACACTTCCCTAGAAATGGGTGCACTGATGTGTTCAACAGACACACGCAGACAGTCCTTTGATAATCGTTTAGTGTACTAGACCTTGCATTAAAATGCTGGCAGAGGTCACAGGCAAAAATGAATTTGCTCAACTTGCCATAGTCATTAGTCCATGCCAACTCTGGCTGAGAGTACAAGTGAAAATGAATCTACAGTTGTCCTGCTCATCATTTCCCCATACCAGCAAACTGCTGAGCCATTTGGAGCAATTTATTGTGATTGGTATCCATTGCTTCAAAACTATTCAGGGGAGAAGCAGCAAGAGATATTGTGGATCAGGATTATGAGGGTCTTGGGTGGGCTGAGATACCTACCCATGCTCTTGAAGTGGAACACAGCCACAAGTGGCAATGGAAAAGGCAAGCTGATCAAAACAGGGCGGAGGTTTAGATGCCAGAAGAACAAAATAGTTTTGCAGAAAATGCCAGGTATATGGGAGAGCTGTGCTTTGGTCAACACTTTGGGGAAAAAGCATTCACATCATCTGCCTTTGCTGTGCATGTTCTGGGGTTGCACATTCTTTGATTTTAATGAGCCTCTTACCCACCTACTGGACAGTCAGCTGATGTCACCTGAGTCTGTCAGGAGTGGTGTTGGATTTTCTACAAGCAGAGCACTGAGGCAGCACATCCACGGTGAGGCAGAGTCCAGAATCATATGGCCTGGCTGCAGGATGCCCTTTTGCAAATGGCAGAGGAAATCAGCCCTCGCAAACAACCCCCTTCCAAGCCTGCTGTTCACTTGGCTCCAGCGTTTGCTATTGCTTGGCTGTAGATTACAGGTTCAGCAGCATGCTAAACAGCCAACATTATGTTTCTGCCAAGGAACAAGGCTCCCGACTACTGAAAACTCCCAGGGGCCCACTGGAGCTGTTGCTAAGCACAAGGGAAACCTGGTTAGCAAAGTCAACTCCATGCTTTTCCGAGTGTGCCTCAAATTTTCTGCTCCACCAGTCCCTCTGCTTTTGGACACCGGCCTTACAATGCAGAAGGCGCTTTCTATCAGGCACAAGGATGCCAGGCCAAGTCTATCGCAGCAAACAATGGCCTTTATGAAGTGCTGCTGCTCTTGGATGCTGTTGGAGCACGTCTCTGTGAGGATTTTAAGAAACTGGGTCAAAGTTTCTCCTTTTTCCCTGTCAGCTAGTTGGAGACCCAGGGAAGTACTGGACAATGGAATCTCGTCTGATGCATGGTGGGAATCAGCCCCTGCTGACCGGAGAGCTCTGGGTATGCTGCATATTAGGTGTCCTGCCCTTCTCTCAGACCACACAACAACATTTTGGGGAAAGACACATCCTAGACAGAAAAGACTGGGATCTGTGCTGACGTTCTTCATGACTTGCAATATCACACAGTGCAGAAGAGGCATCAGAGGCAGCCTCTGAAGGGATAACTGTGCATAAACCTGTCAGTAAAATTAAAGGGCTCTAGACCCCAGCACCAATATATAAGCCATGGTAGTTGTATTATGGAAAGCCCTAAATAATGGCATTCTTTTTAGCTACTTTCTTTTCTGAACTGCATCTGGCCCTGCTTTATTTAAACTATTATATATGGATGTGTTGTTTAAGGAATAGGATTTATGGCAGAAAACTACCAGTGTTTTGAGCCTTGCTTTCCAGGCAATGTTCTGGTTTCCTTAATCACCGAAGTCTGATCTGACTGTCCATAAAAGAGAGGGTTTGGGATTTTTTCTGGTTTAGCTTTGCTGCTAAAAAGCTAACAAAAAATGTGTTCAGGCTGCAATCCAAGGCCAGAGTGAGCTCTCTCTCAGACAGAAATACACAGTGAATTGCAGTATCCCTTGAGTGCCTTTGGTGACATCTCTGGAAGATAAGAAATCCTTAGAGAGTAGCAGAATCATGATCACCATTAATTAAAGCTCATCGGAAAAAGTCTTGATTTTCTAGAGCAGAGACTTGAAAATTTTCCAGATAAATGTGACCAGGAGCAGTTTCAACTTCATTCTCATGCAAACTCAACTGGAAATGATTACAGCCAAATAATAGCATTAAAGTGGAAGGAAATTACTGCATTGATTGCTTGACCTGAAGAACAATAATGGTCCTCGTCTATTACAACTGATTTTCCATAACATTAGTGTTACACAGAAAAGTTCAGATTAAATTCAGGAAGCTGAAAGCAAGACTGAGAATTAGCACACTGCCAAGGCAAGGGCTCCAGTCCCTTTGCACAAGAGCAATCCACGTGAGCAAGGGTGGCCATGTCTTTGGGAGAAGCAGAAATGTTATCTACATTCCCCCAGATGTGTGTGCGAGTGTGAGTTCAACAGATAAAATCTTAGGCCACTTGCCAGGACAGGAGGGAGGAAAAGGTGCCCTGCAAGGAAGCCAACCATCAGCTGTGAAAGATGCTGCAGAAAAGAATCAGAATCTTCTTTCTGTCCCTCCAGAATAAGAGAAATAATCAGCTCAAGTTTTGTTTCTGGAAGACAAGTATTTTAGACAGAATTGCTCTCCACATGAACTGTTCCATGCAAGATCTTGGTTTGCATTTTCTTGTGACCTGCATAGATGTAATCCCCTATGACACATCCCACGGTATTATTCCTAGATTATTCCACACCTGCTTTCAGGGAAATGTGCCCCAACTGGAATGGACCTAAAGAAAGGTAGGAGCAAGAGAACTCTGCTCCCAGCTAAATGTAAATATTGCCACTTTCCCCCCATATTCTTCAGTGAGTGCTGGTAATTCAAACACCCCATGTGCTGGCACAGAGATACACAACTTCAGTCCTTGCCTTCCCTAATACCAGCATTGCTTTCCCCTCCAGCTTCCTGTCTCCTCAGAGGAAAATGTGTAAAAGGCCAGTTTTAGCCTCATAACTGCATAAAAAACACTACTAAGAAACAACACTGCTCATTTATATGAATGAAGGGTAGGGGAGTGTTGGTCATATCCCAAAGTCTAAGCAGAACTGCTTGGTGCCCTGAAGGGAAACAAATTGTTGATTAAAATCCAGTTCCTGTTTGGCAGGCAGGAGCTACAAACACGATGATAAGGACAACTCCTGGGTGACAGACTCAGCCAAGGAAAGATTACTCCAAAACCCACTTTTTTTTATTCCTGGAAAAAATATTGGTATACCACTGGCTGGACAGCTTTGCCATGTGTGTTGAATGTAAGATTTTTTACCCTCAGAAGACCTGCCCCATAGTGAAGATGATGCTGGGCTTGTTGGGAGACCAACTCCTCAATTTAATCTTAGAGTGCACAGCTCCTTCCCTGCTTAGACTCTCCTCTCCAATTCATCATCTATAATGTTCCCTATCTAATGAGGAGTTGGAGCATAAATACACTGAAGAAGTCCATCAGTGCCAGGCTGTCTGAGCGTGTCTGCTGCAGATGCCCCACAGCCCCACCAGAGCATGCCTGTCAGGGAATTAACCTCTAGCTTGCCCACTGTTGTCCCCACTGTTGTCCCCACAGGCATGGGCTGGCCACAGTTGCCACCAAACAGCTCTGTGGGACAGTCCTTTGCTGTTCCCCATAGCTGCTGTTGCCTGGGACTCCTGTCCATCCCTGGGCTGTGGCTCTGTGGGAGCACACGCTCTGTCCACAGGCCTGTGCATCACCTGGGGGCCTGGGGGAAGAGGCTTCAAATCAGGAAACGTCCAAGGAGCAGTGAGGTGTGCAGGTTTCCATCCCTGCCCGGGAGGGCGGTGGGGGCAGGCAGTTTCTGTGGGGCTCAGGAGCTGTTTGTGATGTGCTGCCTCGCTCCATATCCGCTCTTGCTCACAGCCAGTAAAGGGTGACACATGGGGCTCGGTGAAATCATTAATAACAAGCTCATGAACTTCAGGTAAATAATTTTTGCTGCTGCCATGAGTTTCATTCCTCCCTTTGCAAAGCCCTGGTCTGTGGCACTGTGTGCACCAGCAGATTGCAGGGGTGGGTCCCGGCAGCTGGCGAGCCTCGGATCTGCCGTGCCAACTGCACGCCCCGAGTGCCCACGTGCCACCAGCCACCTCCTTCCCCATGCCTGTGCCACCGACTGGCGCTCGAGCTGCTGTTTGTGCCTTCCGTGCACAGCTGGTCGGGTTTGAACAGAGGGGAGGGAGGGGAGGATGGAAGGGGCAGTGTAGCTGCAGAGCAGGCAGTCCATCACTCCTCCAGAATGCGCTGCCTGAGTGGAAACAGGGAAATTAAATAGACATACAGTGTGGAGAGCTGCTCCTTTCTATATGGGCACAGTTTGTCACAGGAAGCATCTTCTCCTCAGCCTCTCGTGGGGAGCTTGTAGCACAAATCCTCCAGTCCGAAAGTTTTATTCTTCAGCCATGCCGGCGTGACAAGGCCACGCGTGTTGGGGTGAGTGCAACTGGATTGCAGATCCCCAGGGAAAATGCATGCAACTTCGAGAACTGACTGGAGCTTCAGTCAGGCAAATACAACACATGGTGGGCGGGGATGTTTTGGATTTGCAGCAGTGGGCTGACTGACCCATGTCCATGCCTTCCCATCCACCTCCTTGAGAAGGCTTGCATGAAGGGTGCACAGAATGGTACTTGCATCCAAATGGGAGTACCCAGAATCCTCTCTCATGCTGGGACGTGTTCAGCTTTTGGAAAATGAAGTTTTGTTTCTACAGATAAAATAAATGTCATGAGACTTCATTGACCAGTAACACACCATGAATTACAAGACAGCTGTATCCTCAGGGTAGCCCATAAGCTGAAATATGCTTCCATAAAATGCTCATCCTTTACAATTAAAGCACAAAATAATACAAGCCAAATGACTATCCACAAGCAATTTGTGAACACATATGCACAAATGCTTGATGATTTATTACTGAAACAAGTGAAAAACAGAAGAATCAAACAAGCCCCCTGGAAAAAGCCAAAATCAACATTTTTTGCTCAGTTTCAAGTTTTCTTGATAGCATGATTTCCCCTCTGTAGCACCCTCCCTCCTCCATGATGAGCTCTGGGGAATGCTGCTTGATCCTTTTGTGCCACCACCTCTATCTCTCAGAGGTTCTGTGAAGTTGCTGTGTTTGTGTGGGTCCCAAGCTATTTCCCACAAAAGTTGGGGAAAAACCCGGGGCTGGAGGAACCAAAAGGCAGAAATTTCAGCCCTTGACTGCAGCAACGCTCAGGAAGAAAGAAGCCACTGGGAGAGAAAGAGAGAAGCAAGGGAGGACGAACAGGCAAAAGGGTAGAAGTGGAAGAGAAGCAACCTAGGACTTCCTTAATGAGACCGATCACTGATAATACTGAACACTCTGGCTGTGAAAGGCTGCACATTGACAATCACACAAGTGTATAGTCACTGTCCCTGATTCAGCTGACAAACATTCCCACCAGCCCTGGTGCCGAGACCCTGCAGATACCAAGGAGCAGTGGTCCCACCATACCCGAACTGCTCTCTCTGTGCAGCTGCTGCACAGGAAAACACCACCCATCCCTCCAAGTTCCTGCCCTGCTTCGATAATGTGGTGGCACACTCAGGTCTTGTCTACTTTGAGCCATTTTTCCATGCAAAGGTCTTGGGGCAGGAGACCTTGGGGAAAAGAAAAGCAGAAATCTGTGAAAATTGTCCATCATCTGCATCCTTATGTAAGGGTTGCTTGCAATGATGGGTAACAAAGGTCTCTCCTCCAGTTGTCACCCCAGGCAGGCAGGAAATTGATGGCTGTGTTTGAGTTTGCTGTTTCTGCCCTATTCCCCCCCACACCTCAGTAACTCTCCTTATTTTTATACTAAAATGCTGGCAAATCCATAAATATCTCCTGTCAGCAGGAAGCCATGTCCATTTGGTTCTGTCTGCAGACTCTGCTCTCCCCTCCTCATCCCCTGCCAGGAGTTGCTTTCCTGGGCCCTGGGGGAGGAGCTGGGAGTCACAACTCATAAATTTCCATCATGTCAAGCAAATGCTTTCACATCATTCAAAAAGAAAATCTCCTTCCCCAAAATATATAGCTGGATGTAAAGAGTGGGTAAGGCAATGGGAACAGTGATAAATCATGGTGCATTGGAAATCAGGCTGGGGGATTTGGAAACTCTGGATCGGCTCCTGAGGGAGGCAACACAGAAAAGTTCATGCACAAGGGAACAGCAACACTGTTCTGCCTTTTCCACTCCCAACAGCCAAAATCTTTACTGGAAATCTATCTGTGGCCAGTGAGAAGAGTGATGGCATAAAATACAGGATTCAGTGGGAGGTGAGGAATGAGAGGTTTGGAAGGGACGTGGCTTTGGAGAGACACAGGAGGCTTTGATGGAGAGCTGGCATGAACATCTGCTTCCCACGTGCCAAGTTTAGCACACAGACTAGTGAGTGTAAAACCATCATTGTCATGAGTCAGTGGGGGTTTTACAGCTGTGAAAAAAAGCTTTGCCCATCGCCAGAGGTCCTACATCTCCCAGATTTGGTCATAACTTTCTCATCTTTACTACTGCTTCTTACACTCCTTATTTCTTCACCTTCAGCCCTCTTTTCTGAGCTGATGGTAGCGTTAAAAATACAACTGTTTTCTCACAGTGTGGGGAGACACCAGCCGGCCATGTAGGTCTGACCTGACGCAGTGATGTAGTGCAAGGAAGGTCATGGGAAGCCCAGTCCCTGAGAGGAAGAGAAGGAATGACAGGTGGTCTGCCAACTTCAGAGGGAAGCAGGATGACCATCTGGGCTTGGTAGTTGGTAGCAACGAGAATTGGGAGCTCTGTAAGCCTCAACCATGTCTAGTTATTTTTGACAAGAGTGGATAAAAGCCTTATAAGGTGGGCTGGGCATTTCTCTGTGAAGAGGACTTAAATCCACTTCCATTCTTTCTTTCTCCCTCCTCTTCTATTGCAGCACTTAAAAGAGGACCCTGGATAGAAAACTGTGTGTTACAAAGCAACCTCGTGTATTGCCTAAAGCAATCAGCCAGCAGCTTCCCTTTGTGAGGAGAAAAGTGGGCTTTTTCTTTTTCTCCCACATGTAATCATCCCTTTCAGTGCTTTCTGTTCCATTTTGAGCTGTCCCCTTTCTTGCCTCCCAAAGCAGCAGAAGCCACGAGTAATGGAGAGGGAAGGGTGAAGGGAAGGGTGAAATTCCCGAGTTCCCATTTAGGAGCAGGAGAGTGGGGAGGCAGGGCTGGCATGCTCCACTTCATGGTGCTTTACACTGAAGGAGTTAAGGCCCATCCTTAAGTACCCTTTTGCTTTTGCAGGAAAAACAATCTTGGGAATAACACATTAGTTTTAACTCCCCGTTCTCAGCGGCTCCTCCTTCTCTCAGCCTGACTCTGGCTTTGCTCCTTGCAGAGCTGCTGCTTCTCTTGACGTTCGTCCTGTGGGTGTACTCTGAGGCTGGAACCAGAATTTAAGGCCCCCACAGTCTAAGGCACAGAACAGGTTGAGCAAAGAAAACTGCCTCTGCCCCAGGGGTTTTAGCAATTGGAGCTGATTTATGGCTGGCAGTGGGGAACTCCAGCTGCCCTACCAGAACTACCTCATGGGAAACCATTCTCCATCATTCAGGTGCTGGAAGATGATGCCTGGGGTGAATGAAGGTTGAAGAACAGTATGTTTTCCTCCCAAGAACCCCTTATATATGTCAACCCTTCAGCAAAGCTGGATGGCAGACATGTTTCCCTACCCCAGGAATACCACTGTGGCTGTCACCTCTTTCCTTGGGGTCTCCAGATCTCACTCAAGGCCACAAGAAATTCTGGGGGACTTCTTTTGTCCTGCGCAGGGGTCACACGTTCCCAGAGACAGGCAGGAGGTAGCTTTTGTCGCATGTGTGATCCTGCACACTGGCACTAACAAAGTGAATGTGAGCACGAGTTTTTTGAGACCTCAGAAAAATAAACCCAGATGGCATTAGACAAACCGTGGAGGGAGGTTAAGCATGACTTATCTGCACTCCCTACAGTGAGCAGTGGGAGGACCCAAAACAAAGCCCAGGAACCCTGCTCCCTCTTCATGTCTCTCATTTTGTAAGTGACATTTCTGCCTTGTTTGTGGATGTCTTCCCTCAGCCCCACCGTGGGAAGTCAGGAGGAAATACATTTGTTTTATTAAGAGTCCCTTTGTCTTGAGCAGGTAATTGGAGACAGGAGCACCCTTGAGCAGTGTCTGGGCTATTTCTCTGTTTGTTTTTGTGGGGGAACTTGGGGGTGGGGAACTGGGGAGGAGGAGATGAGAATATTGTTCTATTTTTCAAGCAAGCTTGGGGGGTGAGGTGGTAAAAGGACAATTCCCTCCTTCATTGAGAAGTTTGGTCATGGAGGGCTGACTGCCCTTCTTTCCTAAATGTATATGGTGCCCTCAGGGAGTGTCTGGTTTTGATTAGATAGTGTCTTGTGGAGGTTCTTGATTCGGGACTGCATGAATGTGAAAGGAAAGTGTGTGACTCCTTCCCTCCCCTGTGAACCGTGAATGAATAGCACCTCTGCCCAGGCAGGAAAGAAGGGCCCTCAGGCCAGCTGGGAATGTGCATTTATTATAAAGCAATGAAGTAGCAAAGATGCCAGGAGACAGAAAGGATTTCTCTGTTTTGTTTTGCTTTTTCGATTCTGCCACTCAGCCCTTAAAATGGAAGAATATTGCATGTCCATGGAAGGCTCCCAGAGCAGCAGGTTCTCTAGGAGGAGATCCTTTCTGGAGAGAGTATTTTGCACTAGGGTTCAGTTTGGGACTGCAGGAGACTGCTGGGGCCCTAGAGAAGGAACCCAGCATTTCCCACTCCCATTCACGGCCCCAGCCCAGATTCAGGGAGTGACCTGCTGCTCTGAGAATGGGGGTCCTGCAAACAGCAGCCAGGAAAACCCCCCAGCAGGAATTCCATCCTCAGCCTCATTCCAGCCACTCGCAGAACTAAGAGTCAAGCCCCCGTCTGGCAGGGGATCTCCCAAGGGTGGTCATTGGAAACTCTGCTTGGGACTGGAGAAAATCATGCTCTGCTCTTTCCATGCCTTGCACCACCAACAGAGGTTGTGCAGCTGGGAAGATAGCAGGATCCCTTGCCTTTGCATTCTGTGCCGCTTAGGTGATGAATAAACACTTGTTTTTGCTGGGAATAGAATGCAAACACGACTGAGAAATAAGCAGGAATTTGCATGTGCAGTTAGATGCCATATTTAACAAGGTCATGCTATTAATTAAGATGGTGTTTCAGTGGTGCCTTAGCTGCGTGTGGATAAACAAGCCTCCATTTGTTGACCTAGAGACACTGTTTCAACATTGCCCCTTTTTATTCAAGGAATTCAAGCTTGTAAGGAAGATGGGGGAATGAAAGACAAGGAAGGGTGCTTTCCTCTACACAGACACATTCACCCTTTTTTTTCTTCTGTAGGAAACAAAGATTTCCTCTGTGTGGCTTCATATCTGTGTCTGTTCCTACGAGATTCATTCACCTTGAGGAGTTCTCGCGCAAAGCAGCACTGACACTCATTAGCCGAGTGGGTGAGTCAAGGAGTTATCTCTCCAGGGACACCCTGAGGGAGGACAGGCTCTCCAAAGTGAAGTTCCCCTCTTTTTGAGGATTTTTGCAAGTGCTAGTTAAACACCTGACGGCCTGGTTGACTCCTGGATAGAGACTGCACAGCAGACACTGCAGCCGAAGCGTTGTTAATTCATCACCAGGGAAGAATATGATTGTTTGTTGCTCTGGTGACAGCCATGATGACTATGCAAACACATCTTTCCCTCCCTCTCCCTAGGTTCTGTGCCCTTTGATTGTCCCTAAGGACTTTTTCTTATTTAAGTTCAGCTGCTCTTCATTTGCATGAGTCATCTCTGTGGATGACAAGGCGTGAGAAAAGGAGTGTGAGAGCACAGTCTGTGAGGCAAAAACAGAGGCCTCAGCCCTCTGAACAGGGACTGTTCCTGAACTGCTCACCAAGACCCTTCCTGGGAGATCTACTGTAGATGAGATGCTGCCCAGTAATTTCCCTCGACATGTGTCTCAGGCTGCTGCAAGATGCATGAAGGCTCAGTGGGTTTCCCAGATTCTGCTGCCAGAATGAGATCTTTTCCTGGTGAGCTCTGCAAAGCAGGGGGACCAAGCGCTCCCTGTTCTTCCCAAAAGGAGCAAGGAGGCACCAAACGAGGTGAGCACTCAGCACAAGGGTGCTGGTCTCAGCCCACTGTGTGGATAACGGAAATCCTTTCTGCAGGAAATTCTGAATACTTATAGTTTGTGTAGGTTCAGGGAGGAAACAAACATTTTCATGGGAGAGGAGTCCACCTGTGTTACCAGCTAGGAAGACATTGCATCTCTGGCTCAATACAACCCCGAATTGTGAAGAGATGGAGGATGGCAGATTATTTGGATATGAATCACTGTACCCCTGCCCAACTCCTTTATTTGTGTTTACATTCTCCTTGAAGGTTGGGAGTGGTGAACAAGCCCAGCACCACAGAGAAGTGCTCAGCATTTTCAGGATTGAGCGCGAAACTGAAAATGCCTCAAGCCTGGGCTAGTTAACCATGGGAATATTTTGCTTCATGAAATCTGAGTTTTGAGACTTATGAATGGACAGAAGAGGAGGTATTTGCAGATACCCAGAGCCTTTATGTGATAAATATTACCTCAAATTAGTTGGCCAGATTAAAGAAGACGTAGACAGATAGCTGATATTACCCCTGAATGTAGCAGGCAGAGCTGGAATCATTAAAATAAATGTCCTCCCAAGATTCCAGCTTTATTTATTATTATCATTATCAGTATTATTATAGCATCTAAATGTATCCTGGGCTCCAGGGTACCACAGAGAATGATAACCTTGGCAAAATGGCCATCCATACTCCTGGCTGGAAGCAGATAGGGTGGAGAGGAGTTGCAGTGAGCAGAGGGAACCGGCTGGAAGGGACCCCCTGACGGCAGTGCTAAAATAAGCACTGCTGTCCCCAGGTGGATGTGAGTCACAGGTTGTACCTGCCAGCATTCCGGGCACAATTCAATGGGAGCTGCAGTGTCCTCCCCTTCAGGAGGGTGTCCTGGTGTCCTCGGATTTTTACCAGTGTGTGCAGCCTTGTACTGCAAGGAAGAAGGAAAGGCTGGGCAGCCTGGCGTGCCTTGGTACACACATGCCTGGGCAAAAAGACATCTCAAACGCATTTCCAAATTAAGGGTTTGCCCTCTTTTGTGGGGTCTCCTCTCCTGTCAGAGCACTAATGCAAAATAAAAGGGGAAGAGGTATTATGGGGAGTCTCATAACTTCCATCCGTGTTCTCGGCAACAAAGAGCGAGGCAGGTGTTACAGAAAAAGACGCTTTCCAATTTAGTTATAATAATGTTGTGTCAATCACCAAAATGCTAAGCTGTGTGTAATGATTTCCATATGAAAAACATATCCTTTATAATGTATACTTGTGTACCTACTTGTTAATATGCATTTCTATTGATCTATATATATAATTACGTTAGTATAAAACGCTTAAACATATGTCTGCAATCTTATTAAAATAACGAAACAGACTTGGGAACTGAGCTAATTCAACCTGAAACCTGTGGAGAGGGAAAGAAGTGTTCCCCCTCAGTCCCTTTAATTTTGTTTGAAAGATCAAAAATTTCCCCAAATACTAAAAGGTGAGTAGAAAAATGTGGCAAAATGGGAAGAATTGTTTTACAGCAGAATATTTGTTCACTCCTTTCCAGTAAGCATTGGCTGATATTAAAGCACATCTGATGGTATCTGAAAAATTCTGCAAAGCTTTCTCCTTAATCCCTGAGCTTCTCCTGGATTGTCTGTCTTCTACAGTGCTCCTGCTTTATTAATAAGATTGTCACAATTACAGAGCCGGCTGCAGATTTCCCCAGGGTCTTTCTGAGCAGATCCCTCCCTGCAAACCCTGGATGTTTCTCTCTCTCCCCGAGGTGCCACTACCTGGTTCCCTGTCTCTCACTCCTACAGTGCATTCTAATTTTGTCATCCTTGCCCATTCACACTTTGTTTTAGCATAGGAGCGAGCCACTGAATGAGAAGGAGGTGGAATGAATAAGAAATTTTAAATATGTGTCTATCAAGTCCAAACTGTGGCCATTCCTATCAGCTACTTGGATGTGCTGAGCTACCCTTGAGGTGCTGTCCTGGGGTTTGGTCTTTCTCAGACATCCTTTTACCTGAGTCTCAATCTGATGCTCTTTTAAGACCAGGACCACCTCTAACTACAGCTGCTGCTGTGTCCAAGCACCTGACCAGCTGGGGCTGGGTGTGGACACCAAAAGGAATGGCCTCTTCTTCATCTCTTGAGCAGCTGCAGAGACTTTCTGGATTCATGGCTTGCTCCCTGGGTGAAATTCCAAACAGTCCTTACTGAGCTAATGTAGTGTGTGCATATAACCAATATTATATACACAAGCAAATTACACACATCACAAATCCTCTCCCTGCAGGAATTTTGTGGAGCAAAAAGTTTCAGTGAACTTTGGGAGGAATTTCTATTGAACGCCGAGTTTCTCCAGCAGGTATTTCAAGGAAGATTGATGGGATTTTTGCCTTTATAGCCACTGGCCTTTCTTGCAGGTGCCTGTGAGTTTATTACTAATTTAAATGTTGTTCTCCCAGCTTGCAAGAGAGTTAAATATTGAACACCTCTCCCATGCTTTCCAATGCTCCACCTATGGCTTCAGGTCATCAAAGAATTACCTTCATAAGGGACTGTTAATTACGCATTTTTCAGGTATTTACAACAGATTTAAAATTATCTCAAGGCTTGATCCAAGATAGCCATAAACACAATGGGCCTTGAATTAATACCCTTCTGATGAAGGTGCAGCAATTGGCTGCTCCTGTTCTTTGTAACCAGAAGCAGCAATTAGGAATCCTCCTGTTGCACTGTATCTTTCCTTACTGCTGCTTGCCTGCTTGTAGCCATTACCCAGAGAAAAGCAAAGAGGGAAACAGCTAAATAAGAAACTTCTTTAACTGTATTTTTTATCTTGATTCATCTCAGCCTTTATAAATTTCACAAGCACTTTTTATTAAAATAAGAAGGCTAATGAAAGATGTCTGAGTGGGTCAATTAACCCGAGCCTGAGCAGGTCATTAGAAACAATGGAGGACTGTACAGGCAGTCACACCCGACAAGCATGGACATTGGCCAAATGAATCAGATAAAGAGATGCATCATTTTAAAACAAATATAATTTGCTTGATTTGTTTTCTTCTCCCCCTCTAATAACCAAATTGCTTTGAAGACAAATAGTGGACCCTGTTCATGATCTTACATTTACAATAGTCATTGTGTTATAATCCTTAGGCTGCACTGTGTGCTATCAGTATATGTGCAAATAGCATGAGACAACTACATTAGTCTGGGCTGATATTTTGGAGAAAACTCTGCTCACGTTGAGTGCAGTTAGAGGTATCAATTGTGCCTTGCACTTCTGAGCTATTAATTTGACTGGATATGTTCCTCCTCTCATTTAGACCACCACACTGCCTGCTCTACGTTGCAAGGTCTTCCCTATGGGTCCTCACACTACCCAGAGACTCAGCAGGATTACAGACTTCTTTCTCTACACCTGTCCTTTTTGATCTCTTTAACCACAGGAGGAAGCTTCTCTGTATTAGAGTTCAGTTTGCAGCTGCCAGCAAATCCCACAGCAATTAAGCCCTCTGCAAAGCTTGCTGAGTCCCTCTCCAAGTGCCAGATGGGTCCCTTCTACCCACTTCCTGCCCTATTACCATGAAGGCACTCGAACACTGAAAAAGGACTCCCTAATAAAAGTGCTGGCTCTACAGGGGTTTCTCTCCATGGAGAGAGGAACCTGTGGCAGATGCTAGTCCTGGCTTGGAAGGTGCTGGTGGAAGAAGGTGAGGAGGACAACGGGGTTGTGCAGACTTTTTCTTGGGTCGTTCTGAAGACAGATACTCTCACCTACCCCCCTGTGAGCCTGTGGGCACCCCAGGTCTCTCCAGGGCCCTCCTCAAGTCACCCTGGCTTGTTTTAGCATGGCCCTGGGGCACATTCAGATCTGCTGCCAGCAAGATGGCTCTGCGAGCAGGATGCTGGCAGGAGGCAAAATGCACTCTGCTTTCAGCCTTTGTAAAGGCTGCTCTTTCAGAGAGCAACAGACAGCGAGCAGGAACCCTTGGAGAACAGAGTAGAACAGATATGACAACGGAAAAATTTGGGGATGCAAGTCTGAAACAACAGTTTCTTTTTTTAATTTACCTTTCATGTCTTACCAGGGGAAAGCAAAGAGCCTATCAAGGACATGCAGCCAGCCTCTCTCTCTCTCTTTCACTGTCAAATTTGTTGCCTCATTTGGGGTTTAGAAACAAATGATTTTTTTTTTTTTCCTTCTAAATGAATTAAGCTATCTGGGGATGGATGATGGATTCAGGAGATACAGGGTAGGTTACGAGCATGCTCTGTTGCTTCCCTGTGGGACACCTGTACTCATGAATCTGCAGACATTGACCCAATTACTAAGCCAGCACCTGGATACAAACTCCCTGTGACCACGTCTCCAACTTGCTGTATTCACTGTATTTTGTTCAGGGACTTTTGCGTTTTAGTGCCTTTTTATGCTAAGCTGGCATACGTAAGTGAGCTCCATTTTCTGAGTAATTTGCCTCATCCTTTGAGATGTCCTTGTTTTTCTTTTAGTCATTTGAAGCAGGTCCCCTCCTCTCCCTCCTCCTCCTCCCCACATCTCCCAGGATGACCTGCTAATTTAAATGAAAAGAGATTGCAGCAACATTCTCTTTGTCACTGTAAACTCGGGAAGGCTTTCTCTCTTCACTGAGGACAAAAATTCAGGACAAAAAGCTTTATTTACCCATCCTGTCCTCCTCTTTCACCACAGGCTTCTCCCTCAGTGCCATGATGTTTTCTCCAGCCTAGGTTTAAATTTATTTTCTCCTTTCTGTGTAGAGAGACATCTCCAGTCTCTCAGAACAGTTACGTAGTGTTTTAAGAAATTCAGGCTAGATTTTCCTCCTAGTGTCCATAGTCTTAAATCAGACTTCTCATTAATTTTCTCTGTGAAATTATACTCATTGTTTAAATTTGATGAAGCTTTTTCACCTTTGACCCACTTGAGGAGATAAACGTGGCACACAGGGTAACAGTCATTTATGGTGGGAGCAAACGGATTTAGCCCAGGCTCTACAAAGGTATTTATGTGCTATCTTCTATTTAGATGGCTAATTTGCTATAGATTTTTACTTCTTAATTAGAAATTGAGAGTGCTAATAGCTTTCTGCCTCTAATCTTAAATGTCTGTCCTAGCTGCTAGGTACATTTTCAGAATTACAAGCTTGTGGCATGGGAAAAAGAAAATACACTGTCAGAAGCTCTTCAGTTTATCAGTAAAACCCAGTTTCTGGGTAAATTCTGGGTAAAATTTGCTTTGGAGGTATCCTCAAGAGGAGGTAACTTTACTCCAAGTAGCTGGGAGTACCTTCTTGGAGCTGCCTAAGTCCTCAATTCCGCTGGCTGTACTGGAAGGTAAGGTTTTCAGAGGCCTGAGCCTTTCTGTCTTTTTGAGAAAGCCCTGTTGACTTAAACATGGCCCCAGCAGATTTGATGGAGACCCAGTAGCTGCAGGTGTGCACTGACAAACAGTTGTGCTTCTCTTCAGCCTTGAAGGAAAGAGAAGGAAAATACACAAGCTGTGGGCTCTCTTTCTCTGCATGAGAGATCCCCAGATTAGTAATCACATTAGGAAGGACAAAAATTCCTCTAGGAATTGAAACACTTTCAGTATAGGACACAAGGGCAAAAGGTCTTTATTGGAGAAGAAAATACCTCATGCACTTGGGCTGAAGGTTTTATGTGATGTCTAGAAAAGACGACAGTAAAATTGGCACCTCCTTGCTCAAGAGGTCCCCAGTGAACATTCAAGACATATCTTGTTTGCAAACACAAATGGATTTTTACTCCTGTTTTCCCTGAGGAGATTGCAGAGCTATGGCAGAGTGAGCTGTGTTCTCTTCTGGCTCGTGCATCATCATCAAATCTGTCGGCTAATTTCCATTTGAAGAATCACTATTGCCAGTGAGGAGGCAAGAGCCAGACTGAATTCTCCTCCGATCAGGGTAGAGCTGGATGAGTTGGCATTTAGAAAGATCATCTTTCTGAGTGGTGAGCAGAGACCCGTGGAAGTGGAAAAAATATTGGATCCATTGGAGGTCACCACTAGAAAGTTGCCTTCCTGACTGCTGCTCTGCTTTAATCTGGTGGAGAGGGACAGCTCCATGTTTCTTTTTTTAGTATGTGAGCTGGTTTGCTTCCCCATTGCAGTCCGAAAACCTGGAAGTTCTCAAATGCTCGTTAGTATGTGGCACCTGAGAGTCAATTTGTATCATTTCCTCAGCTGTTCTAAAAGAAACAGCAAAACAGGAGAAAAAGAGGACTTTCTCCTTTGGGTCTACCTCTGAATCCCTGGAAGAGGTTTTATTTCCAAGGGCTACCAGGCAGCCTTGCTACCTGAGAAACACCACCAGTGAATTCCCAGGAAGTGAGTAGGATAAAAAACCAGAAGCTGTTTGCAATGTCTTATCTTCCCATGAGAGCAGACTCAAAATTTGCCTTCAGACTCAAAAGGAAGCTACGCTCTCACCCATACTTAGCTGGATGATGATGATGATGATGATGATGATGATGGTTTTTTAAATTTTGTTTCTCAGTCTTGTCTTTCCTTCCTGTGCAATATGGGATTCCTCTTCATCTTCATTGTTTTCTTCCTATTAATTTCTCTTTACTGACCTTACATCCTCCAAAGAGGAAGAGAATCATGAAGCAAGGTCAGCTCAAGAAAAGCTTTTGAAACATTCTCTTTTAAGGAGAACAACAGAAGTAATTTTTAAGGCTATTATAGAGATAGGATTTTTTACAACATGATCTGTTCTATTCCCATTTTCCACTTTTTGTTCTAAAGTTTGTAGTGAGAGCAAAGCTGACACCAAATGTTAATGCCTGAGATGGGGAATTGATCTCAAACTGGCCACTCAGAGGGGCCTTTCATGCATCTTTAAAATGTCTTGCAGCTCAGCTTTTCAGGGGCTTAAAGAGACATTTTGCTACCTGGAGTTACTCCTCCCTGCTTTGGGTCATTTTATACTGGTTTCTGAATGTCTGAATGTCCAATGCCAGTGGTCTGGACAGGGTTCAGATATTCCCTTGTTGTGCACGTCATGCCTGCAGGCACTGGAGCTGCCATTCTGCTCAGCATGGGAGATGCACCACACTGACAGCTCCTAGATGGGTGGAGGGTCTGTTTTTGGCTGGCCTCACTCCCCCTTGGCTCTGCTGTGATGCTCAGGAACAGCTAGGTCATGCCTGATCCCACCCTCTTGTCTGTAGAGGAGACCCAGGGCTCTACCCTGTGGCAAAATAAGCACCACTGCTGCAAGAAAAGACTCCTCCGCAAAGCCTTTTCTTCTAAGATCAAGCACAGTTTATCGGTTCAGGATTGGAATCCTCCTCTCCCAGGAGGGCTATGCCCTTCCTCAGCGCTGAAAGGGCAACCCCCTATCATCTAACAGGCCATTTTCATCACTGTGTGTGCATTTGACAGATCTGGTCGAATTACGAAGCCCTTTCTTCGTGAGAAAGAGTATAACAATCGCAGATAATGGGAATTGTGCGCACTTAAATCCCTGCTTATGCTAAAGGATTGCCCCAGGAAGGGAAAACGTCTGACCCACTTTCATTACAGTCCTTTGTAAAACACTGCTGTGCCTCCTGCAGCCAGGAACTTTGCAGTGCCAATAATGGGCAGTTTGTGCACAGTACGTGTGAGTAAACAGAGTGACATCTCCTCTGCTGTGCGTGGGCTCCAGCAAAGCCTCGCTGCGCTCTCAGAGCTTTCGGCCACTGCTGCTGCTGCTGAAAAACGTCACTGGGATGTGGAGCACTGACCTGGGAACCTCCCCAAATACAGCCAGGCTCCACAGATAGGAACTGTCAGGTCCTGTGGACCCACTTGTATCTCAACCACCACATCAGAACTCGCACCTCTGAAGATTTTATTTAGCAGTAACTTCAGTTTCATCCTGTGAAAGGAATGGGGTGAAAAAACCCAAAGATCCCCATGAATAGTCCCTTTCAAGAATTAAGAGTGCTCTTCAGCAGCGTGCAGAAGAGATGCAACTCTTCTGACTGCACTCAGGTTGAGCTGATTGCCACTGGTTCTGAATCTGGTCCTTGTATTTTGGTTATTTCTAGTAGTTGCAAGGAGGCAGTCAAGTCTGCATGAAGGCTATTTAGCTGTGGGAAGAGAGGAAATACCACAGTGCTCGTGGAAAATGGGCCAATTCCGTGGTATTTTGTCTCCGAGCAGAGCAAGATGGCTCAGGGGAAGGTGTTAGTCAATTAAAGATAACCTAATTAAAAACATAACATAAAATCCAACCCAGCATTTGCTCCTGCCTGCTCTTCCCAGAGAAAGGAGGCACTGAAAGAGGCGAGGATGCTTTTCCTGCTGTCACAGAGGACAGAGGCAGAGGGGACATTCAGATGAGTATTTCCTTAGTCCCCATCACTACCAGAGACCTTTGTGTTCATTTCTGAATATGAAAAGCCCAGGTTAAAAAGAAATCTCCACCTCTGCAACCTGTTTCCAACTGGTAATATCCCCCAGATTCCCTCTGTTCCTCACTGAGGATTTTAGTACCTCTTGTTACCAGATGGCAGCAGGCTGGCATTTGTCTAGTTAAAATGGATGCTGGAAGCAGCATCGGAAAGCACATTGTTTGAGACTGTCATTATTTGCATTTCTGGCTTGGCAGGGACCCAGTTGGACCAGTCCAACACAGGCACCTTGCACTGAGGTACCCACATGGAGGGATCAGTCTTTGGATAGGAGATGAAGAAGAGGAGGTGGCTGATTTTCCAAGAACCCCTCCAGATCATGGCAAAGCACGCTTTGCTTTCCTCTTCCAGGCTGACCTGGTTCCCCAAGACCCCTGGAACGGGAGAGTACCCACCAATGTGAACACATGGTGGTGGTGCTGGGGAGGGGATGCTCCTTGAACAAGGGTTGGAGCTTGTGAGGCTGTCGGGTGTCAGGGCACTGACACTGTGAGGTGTCAGCGAGCACGAGATCGCCCTGAATGTCGGGGGTAGATGCAAAGCTAAAGCTGGGGTGGTAGTGGGGAATAAATGATAACTTAATATTTGAGAGGTAAGTGTTGGTAATTAGTCTGCAACACTTTGATCATTAATGCATGCAATCAAATTATCATCAAGAACGCTTTCCCACCAGCCACCCCTCCCTTTCCCCCGCTTCTCTCTCTTTATTTTAAGGGCTGGCACACGGCAAAAGTTGACAGCACCAGCCCCATCGTGCAGCCAGGAGGCTTTCAAAGGAAACTGCTGCTCCCTAGTGTTTGCAGGATTCAGAGCTGGAGCCAAAAACGCAGGCAAGAAAGAACGAATTCCCAAAGAAAGGCTGGGCAATAAACTAATGGGCCCAGGCAGTTTTCTATCCTGAGCACCAGTTCTTTGTTATCTGCTTGACTATTGATTGCAATCCCCATGGATACAGCTCAGGTTTTCCTGCTTTGAGTTCTTAAGTGAAATTAAAAGCATGCGGTTCATTACTCAGTGCTCTCCTCTCTTCCTCTGATCTTCTGGCTCCTATCCAGGCACTGCTGGCCAATTACACCACCGGGAATAACCTGCCTTTTTTTCCCTTCACATTTCTACATACTCTGCATCTTCAGGAAATGGGGAAAGAGATCACACCGGGCAGTCTGTGAACTCTACCTTTCAACAATGCTGTGAATAAGAATTGATCAGTGTTCCTGCTCTGCAGCCATGGCTGGGGATTAATACCAGCTTTTTGTGAATGCTGCATGGATAACTACCCATCTGCGTGCACTGTGTGCATGTGTGAACATGTGTGTGCCCGTGTGGCAGCTCTGCAGGGGCTCAGAGTTTGGCAGAAGTGGTTGGAGGATATTTTTCTTGGGTAAATTTCAGTTCAACAAAATTTCCTTTTCTTTTTTTTATTTTTTTTTTTTTAATGGAAGCTCACCAGCTTTGGTAGTGGGAATTTGAAAGACAGGGAAAGAGGAAGAGCTCATAAGAGGTGGTAAGGCTTTTTAAGGCAATTGTGTTTTCAGTCCAATATTGGGGTTTTTAGCTAAACCAGAAAATTATGATGTCCAGTAAGTTGAGCAGAGGCTGATACCCCAAACCCCTTCTTGGGATGCCGTGGGGAAGAGTGAGAAGCAAGAGGTCAGTAACACAAAGCACTTTCCCAAAGTCAGAGAAAATCTTCATCTGGACTGTGCCACCTAAAACATCCCAGGTCAACCTGAATCTTGCCAGTACTGTTGGTGATACAATCTCCCTTGACAGCCCCATCTTAAAGGAAGGGCAAATGAATGCATTAAGATCTCCCTGGATATTTTATCCAGCCATCTATCAGGATCTCCCGAATAGTATTTTGTCTGCAGAGTTTAACATCAAAGACATGGAAAGTCAATGCGTTGACTTTCTTTTTATTCCCAGAATTAGAGGTCAAATCATGCTTGATAACAATATAAATCTGTACATACACTGTTGATAGGCATAATTATAATTGGTAGGTGACAGGAAATGTTGGTGAAGGGTGCACTGAAATTCAGGCCACTTATCTGGGCTTTCAGCATGGCTTGAAGCAGGACCTACATTTAAGATTTTTGGCAAGCCTGAAATACTTCTTTTCATTACATAATTGGCCTGTAACTCTAATGATGATAGTGGAGCTGCTCCAGATTTATACTAATGTAACTGACAGCAGATTTTTGGCTCTGAGTCTGTAAGAAAAAGCTTGCCATAAATTCAGTATTCAGATTGTCCTTTGTAGTTTCTCCCTTTTCTCAGGGAGGAAGCAAGTGATTCTCACTTTTCAGATTTAGTTCCTTTCTATAATATTTTTTTAAGGTTTCTGGGGGTTTGGTGCTGTTCAGCTAACCTATTTAAAGTGGGTGAGCATGAGTGGAGACCACATTTATCCCCTATATAACAATGGAGATGCTCCATGTGCACTGTTCCTAGAATAGCTCCCCCCAAAAAAATTACTACTCTCGGCTTGTTTTATGGGCTTTGCTACAGAGGCTAAAATTGACTCAAGTTTGAAGAATGTCTATTTAAGTATCTTTTAAATTGTGAATGTTTAAAAGAGGGGATTTTTGAGCACGAGCCTGGGGATTTTTTATTTTAACATTACATTTAATGGTGTCTTTGGCATTTAATGTGAGGGGGTGTACGTGGTATATCTGTGTGTGTATGTTTATATCTAGAGAGAGATAACTCATGTGGAATGAAAATCCATTTAGCAGAAAAATGAGATCTCTTGAGTGTTTGTATTTTCTGCTGCAACTAGAAAACACTAGTACTATAAAAAAATAAAACACAGAATGATCTAAACCAATAAGATATGATTTTATGCCAAGATGTGAGAATGGATCTATATCTTTATCAGGTTTCTCTCACTCGAGAGATTAAAATCACATGGAAGCTTGTTAGAAATTCACTCTATACAGTATATCTTTCAGAAATACATTGTAATGATGTCTGACAGCTTCAAAAGTGAATTACAGACTCGGGGGTAGCTTCTACCTCCTCCCACGTACAAATCCCTCAACCCAGCCAGGTCCACCCACATGTGTGCACAGACAGGCACAGAGGCATCCCTACAGGCTGCCTCCAGGCCTCTGGGCAAATGCAAGATGTGGGATCAGGGTCACTCCGGCTTTTCCCTGATTCAGAAAAGATTGCTGGGAGCCTGTGGTGGCTCAGCCTTGCATTGGGCTTTTTTCATAGAATCATAGATCGGTTTGGGTTGGAAGGAACCTTGAAGATCATCCACTTCCAACCCCCTGCTGTGGGCAGGGACACCTTCCTCCAGACCAGGTTGCTCAGAGCTCCATCCAACCTGACCTGGTTTTTCACCTTTTAAACTCAGGCTTGAAAATGCAATGAAGGGACTGCTGGTGGGGAGCCCTACACAGGGGCTGGGCTCCTGTGCAGACTTGTCCTTGTCTCAGTGGTGTGTGCTGCTGGCTCCTTGTCCCATGGACATATTCACATTAGCTAGTCCTCCTCTGGATGCCTGCGTTCAGCAGGGAGGAAAAAAACCCAGACTACCTTGAGCTGGTAACATTTATTCCTCTTATACTCAGTGCCAGGAAAGCTGCCACCTCTGTCTCTTGATTTTGCTTCTCCTTTTTTTCCCTCTCACTTACTGTGTCTTGGGTGGATGTGTTTGCTATTATAAAGTCTATTGAAACATAAACATATACTTTTAAAATAGCATTTCACTCTGACAATACTCCTGGAGAGAGCTGAGAATATTATGGTGCAGATAATGTACTCCAGACAATAAGAGAAGACAGGAGCGGGAAGCTTATCTGCTAGAACCCCTATTGCCTATTTAAACAATAATCCCCTTCAAAATGATGTTTTTCTGTGTACGCTTAAAATGCATGATATTCAGCCTGTTCGTGTGGCTTTTAATAGCCTGGATAATTTTCCATACAATTAATTCCCTGAATATATTCCGTTTTGCTTCTGCGATTTTTAACGTGGGCTGTTCCTCTCCGGGTGCAGGATAACCCCTGTTGGAGCAAGACTCCAGATCCAGACACCCACCACCGTGAGGATGCTCAGTGAAGATGCTCAAGATGGGTGGGTGGCTCTGCACAGCCTGATGCAGCTACAGTTTCTGTTCTGAAGACAGATTTTAAGGTTTTATTTTTCTTGCCCGCTTTGATTTCTGTGGCAGGGGAATCACAAGGATTTTGTCTCTGAAAGCAACGCTAAGCCCAGATATGGAAAGAAAGGGCGAAGTGACAACCAACGAGCAGCTGGGAAGGGCGGGGGGGGATGTCCTGCATTCAGAGCTGTGCTGGGATGCTCTGGGAGCTGTGAAGAACCAGAGGTGCTGCCATGAGCCAGGGGAGTGTTCCCCAAGGAATAAGGGTGTGGGAGCCTGACTTGCTCCATCTTCCAAAGAGCTCCAGGGCAGGGGGGTTGCCAGGCTGGAAATAAGGGCAGGTATGGACAGATTATTTCCACTGCTGAATTTTAGTGCTTCCAGGCAGCCTATAATGACCTTTAAAACAAGGACTGTGCTTACTCCTACTGATAGGCACAGGGAAAGCGGATTATTTCCCATTTACTCCAGACACATGGACATCCATAGTCATGGAAAAACACTTTTCCCCACCTCCCTACAGGCCACTGGGCCGCCATGAGAGTGGGAGCTCAGCATTACAGGACAGGAAGGACTGGCAAGGCAGATCTTCACCTGGGTGTAAATCAGCTTTATGTCTTCCAGGGAGAACAATGCCAGCTCAGTTTTCACCCGCTGAGGATCTAATTGGCATTTGGCTCTGGCTGCAAAATTAGGATTGCTTCATCATTGGGCTTCTGATCCCATATCACGGGAATCAATGAGGAATTTGATTACTGGCTCCTCTTTGGATTCTCAGCCCCGCCTGGGGATGTTAATAATCAAAGTTGGGACTGAGGGGTACAGAGAATTGGCTGGAAAATTCAGATCTTTTTCAAAAGGAAAATGGAAGCCAAATCTATGTGGTCTGGAAGAGTTTAATAACAGCTGGAATTTAACTTGGAAAAGAAAATGGTCCCAAGGGTTGATGCTGTTTTGTCATTCACTTGTGTTCAAGCTTGCCTGCTCTCCTCTCCTCAACTGTGATACAGGTACAGTGAACATAAGAGCCCCCTGGAAGGGAATAGAGATGCCGGTGTGACTATTCACCTTCTGGCATGTTGTGGCTTTAGATACAGAGAAATCTCATCTGCCCCTGCCTGAGAAAATGCAGATACATCACATTACTAGCTAATCCCATTTTCCCAACATCTTTCCTCCCAACCTTCCATGGTCAACCCACAGAAGGAATATAAACAGTATGAAGAATTCACTTTAGCCAGGCCTGAGCTGGGCATGATCCTGCACCCTCTGGTGCTGCTGGGCGCGGGAAGGCACTGCCTGCCTTCCACAGCAGCTGGGGCTGGCCTGCCCTCACTGCAGGAATCTCCTGCAGGGCTGGGGACTGTGGGACAGGGATTGCACCCGCAGCCCCCTCCCAGCTGGCATCTGTGTTTCAACCCACCCATTAGGCTCAGATGAATTACTAAAAGCTCACTTTGCATTGCAAGACCGTGACACAGATGAGCAATGACATTGGGTCATGACCCATTGATGATAGAAGTGAATCAACGCACCACAGACGAACAAAAGAGAGATTATTAACTCAGTGGGTAATGCAGAGTGCCAAAAATCAGGATTTCCCTTTGGCACTGTACTGATTAGTGTGTGACCTCAGGAAAACCCCGTGATGTCTCGGAGCCTCAGTTTCCTCACCTGCAATACAGTGATAAGGTTCATCACAAGTTTGCATTACTGATAAAAAACTGATCTTAGAGGGCTTGGAGCACACAAGCCAAAATCCCAAAAACATGAAGTAGAAATATCTGCTGTTGGTTGCCCTCCCTCAGACCCAGTGGGGATAAGCAGGGTCATATGATCTATGAATGTAAAATCCTTAAGTGTAGGTGGTTTTATTTGTTTTCTTCATTTTAATGAACAACTCTTCCACCTATTTCCAAGCTCATGAGGCACCTTCTACTGCTATGAAAACAAAAAACGTATTTCTCTGTGCCAGCAGCAGACTCATAAGCAGACTAGCAAATAAGGTATGTGCTGCTAAGGACTGTCTCATGGATATACACGAGTTACATCCTTTTCCATCATTTTGCTGATTAATAGGCATAATATCGTGTCTGATCACTGCAGTAAGTATACTGTGAAAGATAACCACTGAAGACATCTAATTGTTTTCCCTTTGGGTTTTTTGGGGGGGTAATGCTTTAAAATAATGGCCCTAATCATTATTAATTCCTTTAGTGTTCGCTGGAATAGCATCAATCACAACTAACTCCTTTGCTATTAATGTGGATGTCACAGATACTTCTGTAGGGCTTCTTTCTGCTAGGATTCAGTGTTCATTAGCTGCAGCAGGTTTTTCCCCCCATTATTCCTGGAGGGTTTGAGAAATCTCTTGCTGGGGGGGAGCCAGCAGGCTGTATGCTCAGCTCATCTGGTGTGAAAAAGATAGGTCTGATTTTAAATGCAATGACCCTTGGTTTCCCTCTCTGCCACAGAACTGACTCCTCTCACTCATTCGCTCTGCATCCGCTGCTCCAGTCATCAAAGAATAAAGACAGATTCCCACACTCTCTGAAACTGTCAGGAGACCCCCAGTTTTCCTTCACACACTCTCCAAGCTGGCATATAGAAGGGAGAAAAAAACCCAAAGTTTTAATTTGCCATGCTGACAAGCCCAGGATTTTAAGATTAAGCTGTGTGTCTAATGATGCTAATTAAGGAAATCTCTGAAGAACTAGCTGTGATCATAATAAATAACAATAAGGTCCTCAATTTTCCTCTGAAAAAGTCATTGTGAAAGGAATGAAATAAATTTCTGGGGCAGTTGCAGCTATTGCAAGATTTAGAGCAATGGAGATGCTCTGTTGATTCTCCAGCTCCTATTGTTCACCTTGCCATTGTGGATTTGCTTTTATTTTAAAAATTTTTTGTTTTTTTCTGGATGGTACCAGCTGCAGGCTAGACCTCGGTCTGCCTTCCTTCTTCTCTTGGGAGTCCTGTTAAAGGGGATATGTCAAGAGCAAAAGATGTCCTTGGTGTTGCTTTCCAGCACCCCAGAGCACAGCCTGCTGTGGGCATAAAGTTCCCCACAGCATTTTTGAGTTATCTGGTGAGCAATGTAGGTTGTGAAACACAGTGACATTTCAAAGGCCTTCAGGCACCCCACCTTGCCTCCAGCTGCCATGGGCTCTCAATATCACTTCCACCACCACTGCCAGGCATCTCTGACCCCATATGCTGTCCATGATGCCTTTGTGTAGGCACCTGAATAGCTCCTGAGCCCAGCAGTGCCCTCACCAGCTCTCCTCTAAAGTCTCTGAGCATAAATTTACATTATAAATGTAAACCTAAACCAGGGTGACACTACTCTAACGACTTTTTGTCGAGTAAAGGGCTTGTCTCTGGCTCGGAGCTTTGGGAGAGTGTTGGTGAAGTAGCTGTAGCATTTCTGCTAACCACAACTCTTTCTTCACACAGCTTGAGAGGCAGTTTCAAAGCCAAGAAACTTGAGCTACAATCACTTCTTTGGCCACATGTGTGTTTTCTCATTAGTGGTCTGATTTGCTGGAAAATGCTGAGGATTTCACACGCCTGTTGATATTGTTCTCTGATGAATTCAGGAAAATGCTAGTGGAGCCTCTTGTCCCATCTTTCAATTCCAATCAACGCAGTATTCTGTATTCTTCACTAATATAAGGCACCTCCCCATAGCCATACCCTTGTGAGCAACCCTACAAAGATAAAAGATGTGCTTGTGCATGCACATGAACTCAATCCCATCTCCTGCTTCGTGCCTTAGAGCAAGGCCTAATGAAAGGAGGAAGGGACTGGCTTAGCATTCCCCAAGCATCCTTTCTAAATTCATTGCCGTTAGTTTGCCAGTGTTGTTGTAAAACTCAATGAGTTTGTCATAGCTCACAGTAACATCTCCTTTCAGCAGCAAAGATAACCCTGCTGTTGTAATAGCTGCTGAGAGAGACTTCCAGCTGGGAGACACCTCTGCTCAGCTCCTCCTGGCTCATCTGGAGTAAGCTGCTTTGTGGCTCGTCCAGGAGAAGATCCTCATTTCAACACTGCCTTGGGAAACAAGTTCTCCCATCTCTCCTGCAAATGGAGGGCTCCCAGGGGTGAAGAGCACAGCAAAATCTCCTAAATCCGGGGGAAATAGCAGGCACAAGCCTGATATAAAGTTTCCCGTGTTTATCTTAGGAATACAAGGCAAGATCAAAGTCCTTGGAAAGGAAAAATAAATAGTGATGTGGGGGGAAGTTTGCATTGGATAATAGGAAAAATTTCTTCACCAAAAATGTTGTCAAACATTGGAAAAGGCTGCTCAGGAAAGCAGTGGAGCCACCATCTCTGGAGGGATTTAAAAGCTGTGTAGATGTGGCACTGAGGGACATGGGTTAGTGTTGAACTGGGCAGTGCTGGGTTAAACAGCTGTACTCAATGACCTTAAAGATCTTTTCCAACCTAAATGATTCTATGACTCTTTGAGAACATAAATCGGGGAGATGCATTTCTCCCAATCCCTCCTTGGTGTTGCAAAACACAGCCCGGGTGTCTTTAGCAACTCAGTCTAGTCCCCAATTACCCTTTTTTCACCCACTGGGGATTACAGCCCAGGATTTTACCTCTCCACTACCATGTGTGGGTGCTGGACTGCTTCTTTATCCCATCCCATTCCCTCCCGGGTGATTCCCAGTGAACACTCACAGCCCCTATATCCACTGTTGCAGGGACATTGGGAATTAGCCCCGGGGTAAGGTTGCCTGCAAGAAGGTGGTTTACTCATGCTGATCCTGATCCTGCTGGTCCTGACTGCCTTGACCTTCACACCGTCTGTTTTCCACAGTTTGAGTCTGGTTGAATATCAAACCCTGGTGGGATGCTGGCACTGCTGAGCCGACCCTCCTGAATCCCTGACCTGATGCTTTCTCTTAACCCATCTGTGCTTCTCGTAGAAAATGAGGTCACACCAGGCTCTGTCATGCCTTCTCCAACCCTTCTGTAGTCAAACTTTCTCAAAGTTCATATCTTTACCCAACCATTGTTGGCTGCCTGTCTCTAATTATGGGCTCCAAATGTTGATTTGGGATTGGTGCTGCTTAGAACCTCTATACCAATATTGTTTTCTATGGAAAAGCACTATTCAGCCAAAACCAAAATTTCTTGGTTTCCATGAAATGTCAGCATCTTCTGCCAGGCAAAATCTGAATTGTGTAGAAAAAAAAAACTTCTCTTTGGGAAATTTTTAAGTTTTGAAATTTTTGGTCCTTGTAACATATGTGGAAGTTTTTATTTCTGTTTGTTATTCTGTAAATTTCATATCTGCCTGCCTTCTATATTCCCATACAGAAATGCATAAAGAAAATGTAGACTAATAACCTATGCCAATAGACCCTGTTTCCACAGATGTGCTGCTGGAAATATTCTGCCATTCTTTTTTGCATCCCTTCATTAAAATCCCAGGAGTAGCTGCTGCTTAGCACTAATAGAAATATGTCTTTATATTTTTGGCACAATGTTTCCTCTTTATATTGTAATATAAAATTTGAATTAAAAAAAAATTGGCTGGGCATTCTGCTTGGTGGACAGCTAGGAAATCAGATGTTTTCCGGCTCTGCATTGGATTAAAACCAATTTTTCTAACATCTTCTTTTTCACTGTGATGTAAATGTTCTATCTACAGTGTATCCTAATCTCTGCAGCAGGGATCTGTGGGAGTTCATGGACTATTTCTAATGGATCTGCAAGACATAACTGAGAAAAACAGGTTTGTTGTGCAGACAGTTAGATGTGATGTTCAGGGCTTCCTCCTCTGCCAGAAAACCCTTGAGGTAGAGAATGTTTTAAAATCGCTCTTTCACACACTGCATTGGAAAGAAATGCCCATCACCTACTGTAATTATAATTTTCAGATTCCCATAAATGTGTTGATAAAATGGTTCTTCTTTCATTTATACACACTTCCTGTGCCCTGGGCATGTCATTTACCTTTTCCTATGCCTCAGTTTCCTTTCTGGAAAAACAAGATTTTCTGTTCATTCACAGGAAGATTTTGGAAGAGGCAGTTCATATTTACAAAGTGCACTGAATGGGAAAATGACTTGCTAGGGGAAATTTCTCATTGGAATAATTAATCTGATTCATCCAGGGCCAATAAGGGTGTCACTGCACAACGTTTGCTTGTGGAGCCTGAAGAGAGGAGTGTGGAGCAGTGAAGGCTGCCAGCCTGTCTGCATTCCCTGGGCAAGGGGCTCGTTGAGTCACAGCCACCAGGCACTCACAGATGGGGTTTGATGCTTTCGGGTGCCCTGTGCTGCTCTGGGTGCCAGCCTGAGTGGCACCACAGGCATTAGAGTTGGGAAGAAATCCTCTGCAGTGTTTTATTCTTTTCCGTGCTGTACTTTTAGCAGCAGGGAAAGGGCCAAGGAATCCTTATAGTTACTGAGCTGTAGTTAATAGTACGGTTAGTATTGCCTGCTCACCCATCTACTCAGCTGCCAAGGGCCATACAAATCACACATGTTGAAAGGATTGAGGTGGTGAGAAATGGGTAGAGAAGTCTGTGCAGTCACCAAGCTTTTATTTAAGCCTGAAGGAGCTCATGTTTTCCCCCATGCTGGACATCTCAAGGATGGATGGCAGGTGCTGCAGGGAGAGCTTGTGGCTGCCAGGAAGGCACCAGTGAGGATTCCCAAGACATCTCTGCCTGGCATGTCCCCCAGCCTCTGCTCCCTGTAAGGTCAGAGCTGAGCCTGAAGACCCTGTTTGTGTGCAGAGACCAGACCCCAAACTCTGATCTGCCTCACAAACCACTGACCGCTTGCTTCTCATGCTTGCCTAACATTTGCGTGCATTAAATGAAATAATTTTTTGTTTCCAAGGACAGCGATTAATCCAGTAAGACTTCTGCTCTTGCTTGAAATGTATTAGCTTCTTTGCCCAGAAGAGAAGGAAAAAAATCTGTGCTTTAATGGCAAACAATGAGGTTTAGATACATCCCATCTCCTTTAACATCTCCTGCTAATTAGTGACAAAGGCCCTCCTGCTCAAGTCCAGCAAATATTTAACACCCACCTCCATTAACCTGAAATTTATTTACCACCTTGTCCTCTGGCAGCCATGGGAGCCATTGCCACAGGCAGCAAGCCTTCCCTGGGATTTCCAACCCCTCAGACACAAGAAGGCACCCAGACAGCCCCAGCAAGGAAAACACTCTCCTCACCTCCTGCTTTAGTTTTGCTTCAGACAAAAGACAGCAAATATCTCCCAGTGTGAACCACCACTCCAAAACACTTGTGGGATTAGTGAAGGTGAAGCATCCAAAAGACATCTAAAGGAAGTATTAAATGCCTAAAAGACAAGGAAAATTGTGCCACTGTCCTGGGGAGCCCCAAGCATCCCAATGAGGAGGATGCTCTGCAAAAGTATCACTCCCCACTTGTCCTGTTCCTGCCCTCACCAATGGTGGTTATTTTGAGCAATCAGCAAAACCACACATTGCTTTTTCCACTCATGGGTAGAAATGGCAGAGATGAGTTTTGTCTCCCCTGGGGCACTGGTGCAGGGGTGGGAAGGAGGAATGACTCTCCTCTGGCACTGAGGCCCCTAAGGCACGTTCAGCCATGCTCATGATGCATGGTGAGAATCATCTTCTCCAGGCAGGCAAGCGATGGAGCCATTAACAAAACAGATGATGGGGCAGCCTGTGAGCGCAGTGCTCTGCTCCTCTCCAGCATTTATCTGGAACATGGCAGACACAGATTCCTGCTGATAAAGCACTTTAACACCGGCAATGAAAACACTGTGTTTTATTTCAAAATAATTAGTTCCTGGATTTGACAGACCTGTGGCCCAAACACTCCTTTTACTCACTCAGGGCCTGCTGCCTGGATATGCAGAGCACAGCAGGACCTGGGCCCATGAAGCAGAGGGGGTGCTAGGTCGTCCTTGCACCAGGGAGGATTTTGGGGCCCCTCTCACAACCCCTCATCCTATATTCCCACTCTGGCCTCCCTCAACAGTTCCAGAGTGAGTGCATCAGTGATCTGGGGGTAATCTCTGCTTGATGCTGAGCCCATTGCAAAATCACAGTCCTCTTTCTGGCATTCCTCCCCCTGTCACAGTGTAGGTGACTTTAGATAAGGAAGAAAATGTCAGGCAGTCTGCAGAATCCCCATCATTGGGGGTCTTCTAAGAGAGGTGGGACAAACAGCCACAAAGAGTGATGGAGACTGAGTCAGCCTGCACCATTCTATTCTTCCTGTGTTGTACCAGCAGTGACAATGCCATCACACCGTGCTCGAACAAGAGCATGTCCTTCCCAGACAGAACCAGGCCAAAGCCTTATTCATCCCCAGACTTTCAATCCAATTGCTCTTCCACACAAATCATTTGCTATCAAATAGAGTGTGAATTTCCAGTCCGCACCTCCCTGTGTCCCAGGGTAAACTTATGCTTCAGAGCTTCCCATCTTGGCTGTCCACATCAGAGAAGGGCTTGAGTTTTTATCTGGAAGACCTGTCCCTGCATAGTGGTCTAGGTGAAACTGTTTTTTTTTTCTGTTGCACCTTGCAACAAGAGCTAGAACAGAGGTCCTAGGAGCAAGCCTGTTGGGACATCTGCCTGTCACTTCAAGGTGTTTTAATTTGGATTGCTTAAATCACCAAAGTACCACAATTCATGCCCAAGGGCACACAGGAGCTAAGTCTTTTCACTGAAGCAGCATTCAATTCCCTTCCTCCTACAAATGAGCTTGAGCTGTCCTGATAATTAGTACTTTATCTTGAATGGCACAAAAAGGAAAGAAAGGGTGGGGGAGGAAGTCCTCAGCCTTCACTGCTGGGCAGCCTCACAGTTCCTTCTTATTAGCCGTGATAATGATGGGAGAGAATAAAAGGCCCAGAGCTGCTTCAGTCACCTCATTTCATCTGGTCTGAGATTCGAGTCACTCGAGTGTCAAGAGAGCTTTTTAATTTCCAATATCACTGCTGCCAGAAATTAAAAATAAACTGGGAGCAAAACCATCAGATTAGCCAATCACACTGGAATTGCCTTTATTGTTATTGTTACTGTTGTTATTATTATTTGATCAGCTTTCAGAGAATTAAAGCTATTCAGCAAATCAAAATATGTCTTGGATTTGAATGGACTGGTATTAACTATTCTATAGTCTGTATTAGTGATGGGCTAATAGCCTGAAACATCATGGCATGCTCTGCTGGAATCAAGCTTAAATTAATGCTACCAGTTCATAAAAATTGCTTGTGTCTATATAACTTTCATCGTGGCATCTTAAAACATTTAACTAGCTAAAGCCACTCGGTGAAATACCCCAGATATGATCGAGTCAGTACCTTGACAGTATTAAAAACCCCAAGGAAATCAAATAAAAGCACCAGGACCCATGGGCTTGGAGGATTCACTGCAGGTTTTACTCACATGCATCCTCTCATGAGGGTGTCCACTTGCCCCAGAGACTGGCCAGGACTGATGGAGACATTTTGGCTACACCTACAGATGAGACCTTTGACGACCGTTCAGGGGCAAAAGACAAAGCAGCAGAAGAAAAAGGATATACTGAAAGAAAATGCTTCAGAACTGCTGTTCTAGTCTCATTCCCTCTGCTGCCATGAGAAAAATATTTGAAGAACGGCAAGGCATGAATTAGGGACAGGGGTTGCTCTCCTTACAAATACACACAGCCCTGCTCACAGTCCTGGTAGTCTCTGAGATAAGACCATTCATCCAGACTGGAATTACCCCTTACATTTGGGGCTGCAGAGGTGGAGTGAGAAAAACAGGGCTGAATACTACAGCAAAGAGGGGGAGAGGGATGCTATCCAAACTACAATATCCAATATCACAGACTCTGTATGTACTCACAGCCCTTCTGCTGTGTTAATTTGCTACAAAAGTCAATGCAGAAATGCACTTTTGCAATAGGGAAGGACTTGCTCTCTGTGAAGAGTGTCCTGGAAAAATACCAGCAATACTGCTGAGGTTTTGTTGTACAGAGAAGGCCATTGCCTTGTCTTCCTTGCACTGGTTGAAGTCTTACAAACTTTGGATCTCTCAACAGGAAAGTCTTGGTTGCTATTCCTGGCTCCTCATTGCTGGCCTATGCCTCCATCTTCCCAGTCATCAATAATTTTGTTACTTAAACCGGATTTTCCACATTATATTTTTAGCTCTCGAAAACTCATTCCATTTTGATAGGGAATGTCAATTTGACCTGTTCTTGATCTATTTCCCTTTATTCTCCTGGCACAATTTATTTCTCAGAGTGCAGCAGCATGAGTGCTTGGAGTAAGGAAACAGCAGATTACATCAGAGTGAAGATTCATCAGATCTCATCGAACAAGGTGGCATTGATGTAGCAGTAGTGGCTTTAAGTTTTAGGTCCCCTGACATGTGAAGGTTCAGGAAGGCTTCAGACTTACTCCCTTCTACCATATGGGTGTAGCCACTCTACCTGTCACCCACCCTGGGCACACTGAGGGGTGTGTGACTACACATTGGTACTCCCTGAACTACATTTTGTCATTTCCTCTCACATTAGGATAAAGCACCTTCTTCCTTAGATTGCAGGTCCCAATTTTTTTTACAGAAGAGAAATTTAAAATTACACATTTAGTTACTGAATATTTGATTCTGAAATCACAGTTGTCCCTTGCTGATCTCATGGCTTTGGTAATTAGTCAGGAAACAGCAGTAAACATGCAGGATTCCTCTGTTCCTCCTTCTAGTTGCAAATTTAAAACTATTTGCAAGCAAAGTATTATTGACAAAATTGTCTGAGTCATTTTGTGTTATAAATAGATTTAATGATCTCTGTAGACAATCACAAACAAGAAGAAAAATTCATTGCATAAATGATTACTTATTAATTATTTGCTTCTTTCCAGTTCTTGCTGTTGCCTCATGGGAATTTTGAGGATCAGTTAATTAAGGTTCAGATAGGATCTTGAATAATGTTTCAGGGATCTAAGATACTAAGCTGCTTCTGTGAATTTTCCTTATTTAAGTGAACTTCGTTAGATCTTAACAGTCCATTTCATAACTCACCACTAACTTCGGATTTATAATTATTTGCTATGCAAATCTCCAAATATTTAATGTCACCTTCATTTCACATGCTAATCAGCTGTCTGCTTCACTCTGATTTGTGTGTATAATTTTAACTTTAATGAAGATTTGATTGTTTACATGAATAAACATTTGAGAGAATAAATTTAGTGTCCAGTCTCACATGTAGCATATTTTAAAGACAGAGGAGACTATTTGTATAAAATATGCATAAAACAGACCATTTTATGCCTTTCCAGTAGTTCTGGCAGTGACAGGAATGAATTTTTCCCGCCACACAGGTGAGTGCTATTGAGCTCAATAATGTCTTGTTGAGTAAGAGGGTATCTTTTAGAGCACATCCAGCCTCTATGAAAAGCCTCCAGGTGATGATAAATGCATCCCTTTCCTTGACAAAGTGTGTTAATGGTTGTTCTCCACTGGTGCAAAGTGAAGGTATAGTTCCTTTTAAAAGTGGTTTTCAGTATCATTATTAGTTAGCTTTTCATAACAAAAAGAAAAAAAAAAGGGAAGAAAAAAAAAGAAAAAAAGAGGAAAAAAACGAGAAAAAAAGAAAATCAAAAGAATGCTCCTTTTAGCTCTCCATGACATTCACAGCTCCCACAGCAGACGGTCTAGTGAGTAAATATAAAGTAACAGACTTTCTAACCACACTATTTACTTGGTTCTTTGCAATGGCTCTGAATGAGCCATTAAGGACTGTTGTGTAAATATAGGATTATAGGCTCTTTAAACACATGCTATTCACTCGCTCTGCCATTATGGGGATCTCTCACTCTCAGGCTCCTACTGATAGACTCTTTGTAATCCCTCTTTCAGAGGAAACACAGCACTGGTCTCTGCTTCTTGCTTTGCCATCCACCTGAGCAGCCCAAAGAGTGCCCGTGGGAGAGCGCTGCCTCTTTGGCTGAGCACACTCAGAAATCGTGATCCTCCGGCATTAAAACGATCATGGCACCAGGGATCCATCTTGGCATCCCCCTAATGTGACTTCACTAAGCTTAAACAAGTTCTCCATGTGTCTCTCCAGCCTATTCTGAGGATACGAATGGATTTTTCTATGGGTTTATGTAAGGACAAGGGTCATTGTTCCTGATCACCATGATGCAGTAATTATCTGGCTTAGGAAGGATCCTTGTTATGTTGAGTTCACTCACCACCACTCCTTGCAGACTCCAAAACAGCTCACACCACTTTTGAGCAAACTCAAGACTGATAGTAAAAGACCAAACAGCTACGGATAGACCCTACAGTGCTGTGGTCAAAGTTATAAACAGCAGTCCAGACTGAATTTTCTAGGATGCTACATTTCTTTAATCTGTTATATCAAGCCATAGCAATAAAAGCTATCAAAAAGAAAATCTTGGAAACACACATGAACTCTGTAATCTGCTGTTCTTATTAATTCTCAAAAATACTCAATTTTAACGAGGTGTGCTTCCATTTGGCCTAGACCTATTGGACTTTACATCCTACCAGCAGCAGTGGGAAACCACAGAGGTGACAAATTGAGTGGCAATGAAGAACAACTAAAAGCATCAATGAATATTGGGAGAGCTTCAATCATTAGTAAAGGTACAGGAAACACCATGTACCCCAACAGTGTGAGCATTGCGATGTCTGACACATTTCACTTGCCAGTCCCTTCCCATGGTGGGAGGGCTTGGAGACTAAGAAAGGAGGTGACTGAGGAGCCTTGTCTGCTTCCTACTCCTTCAGGTAGGTCCCTAGGTCAAGGCAAGTTACACACAGCATAAGGAAGGGATGTAAAAACAGCTTCCACCACCTGATGCTATTGACTCCATATGCCTTGTGCAGTCTAAATAATGAGGGAGGGCAGAGGATGCTCCACCACCACAGTGCAGAACAAGTGCAAAGTGTCTGAAGGATACGCACAACATCAGAGTTTATCTGTAACCAAGATCCCAGAGAAAAGCAAGTTTCCATGTGCTGCTTGCACTGGGATCTGCAGGCTACATGATATCATGTTAAAACATCCTGAGGCACTGGAGTACATCACTTCCAAATCTTCCCTCTGTTCTTGGAGCAGTGCTGAGTTTCCTGAGCACAGGGCAAGATGCAGCCCAAACAATCCAGTTTTTCTTCCTTTCACTGCTTCAAGTCTCATTTCGACAGGAATCCTAAGGCTTCTGCTTCACAGGAGACTCTCACATCTTAATAAAAATCAGATACTGAGCTTCCAAAAGACATGCTAAGTCTGAGCCTGGGGCTGGCTCCAAAGTCTACTGAACTCAAATGAAATATTAACAGTGATTTGGATTAGACTCTTTACGGTTTGACAGGCAAGAGAGAGAGGGGCTGATTGCTCCTTGCACTCCTAGAGATGTAAAATCATCTGAAAGGAAAAGAGAGGAGAAAGCCATGATTTTCCTACTTGCTGCATGAGTCCTTTGACCTGGTAACTCACAGCATTGCCTGCTCCCTGGGACAGCTGGGGCAGCTTGTGCCTCGCATGGGGATGTCTCCTGATTAGCCAAAATGTCAATGGAAGCACAGACCTCAGGGTTTTTTATCTGCAATATGCTGAAGGACCATGAACTATCTAGTAACTCTTGGTATTACACCTGATTTTACCTGTGTCTAGAGAGGCCAATTTCTTTTATGGCTCTAATTTACCAAGCCTACAAATGTCAAGCCACAAAAGGTCCTAATACTACAGACAGCTTTGCTTAAAAGGTAGCAATTAACAATCCCACTGCTTTTCCAATTTTCTATCTAAGTTATAATGTCCTTTATTGTGAGTTCTTGGCAGACATTTTAAGGCTTTTGTCTTACAAGTCTTGAGATACTTAGTGATTTGAGATCGCTGTGGCACGAAAACACTTAAAACCACAAACTCAGAAATGACACATGCCTTGTTAGTGGCTGCATAATTCATGTCATCCACACTTCTTTCTTTATTTCAAGCATGAGTGGAGGGTGGAGTACTCGAGCTAATGCCTCCAACTAGCTGAACCTGGCAATATCTATCTTAACTTCAGTTGCTTTGGACTACCTGTCCAGGACTGATGACATTGCTGCATGTTCTGTGCATGGAAAAGCCCTGGTCATTCTAGAACTCTATAAACAGATGAGTCTTTCCTTTGGGGAGAAGCAGACATGAAATTAAAATTATGAAATTTGAATTCTGATTAGGTGACATAAAATTGTTCCTTTCACAATACCTGCTAGGAGACGTCTAACAGCAAAACGCAGCCTAAAGTGAGTGAGACCAGAAGTTTTGGACCACTGCCAGTCTGCTGTACCTACCTAAAGCCCAGCAGAATCCCGTGCAGGACAAAAGCATTGCAGTTGCCCTCAGTGCCAGAGGCCTTTTTGAGATTTGTGGAGAACTTGTTGGGAAGATATTGAAATCTCCCATTAATGCACCATTAAAACTATTTCATCGTGCGGTTTGCTAGTGTTCCTCAAAAGGACTTGGAGAGGATCTTAAGTCAGGATAGATATTTCAGCTCAATGCTGCCTGGTAAGGGGAAGGGACAGGGAAGTGGTTAGGCTAGTGGTTATGATAGATCTTAGGAGTACTGCTCGGGATTAAGGTCAGGTTTAGGCTTATGTTTAGGCCGAAGGTTGGGTGCAAGACAGTCTAAGAGCCTAGAGCTCCAGGAATACTGGGGCTGGAAACGGCCTACCGAGGCCATCGTGGCAAGGCCCCAACATTGCTGCTCCCACACCTTTCTGACCTGGACTCCCACTAGGGTGGGCACCTCGGCCGCGGTCATAGGCTGCCATTTGGGCTGGGGTCAGGCTGGAGAGATCTAAAGAGCCTCGAGCTCCAGGAACACTGGTGCTGGAAAGGGCCTGCCAAGGCCATCGCAGCAGTGCCCCAACATTGCTGCTCCTCCATCGTTCTGAGCTGGAGAAGGCAGGGAGTGTGTTGGGGTAATTAAGTTGGGCTAGGGTTAGGGTTACGCCTAGGGTTAGGGTTAGGAGATCTAAAGGGCCTGGAGCTCCAGGAGCACTGGGGTTGGAAAGAGCCTGCCAAGGCCAATGCGGCAAGGCCCCAACCTTGCTGCTCCCACACCGTTCTGATCTGGACAACCCACAGGGGTGGGCACCATGGCCCCGGCCACAAGCTGCCATTTGGGCTGGGGTCAGGGTTGAGAGAGGGAAAGAGCCTCGAGCTCCAGGGACACTGGCACTGGAAAGAGCCTGCCAAGGCCTATGCGGCAGTGCCCCAACATTGCTGCTCCCACACCGTTCTGACCTGGACCCCCACAGGGGTGGTCATGTCGGCCACGGCCACAAGCTGCCCTTTGGGCTGGGATTAGGGTTGAGAGAGGGAAAGAGCCTAGAGCTCCAGGAATACAGGAGCTGGAAACGGCCTACCGAGGCCATCGTGGCAAGGCCCCAACATTGCTGCTCCCACACCTTTCTGACCTGGACCCCCACAGGGGTGGGCACCTCGGCCCTGGCCACAAGCCGCCATTTGGGCTGGGGTCAGGCTGGAGAGATCAACAGAGCCTCGAGCTCCAGGAACACTGGTGCTGGAAAGAGCCTGCAAAGTCAAACGTGACAAGGTCCCAACCTTGCTGCTCCCACACTGTTCTGACCTGGACCCCCACAGGGGTGGTCATGTCGGCCACGGCCACAAGCTGCCCCTTGGGCTGGGATTAGGGTTGAGAGAGGGAAAGAGCCTAGAGCTCCAGGAATACCGGGGCTGGAAACGGCCTACCGAGGCCATCGTGGCAAGGCCCCAACATTGCTGCTCCCACACCTTTCTGACCTGGACCACCACAGGGGTGGGCACCTCGGCCGCGGTCATAGGCTGCCATTTGGGCTGGGGTCAGGCTGGAGAGATCTGAAGAGCCTCGAGCTCCAGGAACACTGGTGCTGGAAAGGGCCTGCCAAGGCCATCGCAGCAGTGCCCCAACATTGCTGCTCCTCCATCGTTCTGAGCTGGAGAAGCCAGGGAGTGTGTTGGGGTAATTAAGTTGGGCTAGGGTTAGGGTTACGCCTAGGGTTAGGGTTAGGAGATCTAAAGGGCCTGGAGCTCCAGGAACACTGGGGTTGGAAAGAGCCTGCCAAGGCCAATGCAGCAAGGCCCCAACCTTGTTGCTGCCACACTGTTTTGAGCCGGATCCCCACAGGGGTGGGCACCTTGGCCCCGGCCATAAGCTGCCATTTGGGCTGGGGTCAGGCTGGAGTGATCTAAAGAGCCTCGAGCTCCAGGAACACTGGTGCTGGAAAGGGCCTGCCAAGGCCATCGCAGCAGTGCCCCAACATTGCTGCTCCTCCATCGTTCTGAGCTGGAGAAGCCAGGGAGTGTGTTGGGGTAATTGAGTTGGGCTAGGGTTAGGGTTACGCCTAGGGTTCGGGTTAGGAGATCTAAAGGGCCTGGAGCTCCAGGAGCACTGGGGTTGGAAAGAGCCTGCCAAGGCCAATGCGGCAAGGCCCCAACCTTGCTGCTCCCACACCGTTCTGATCTGGACCACCCACAGGGGTGGGCACCTTGGCCCCGGCCACAAGCTGCCATTTGGGCTGGGGTCAGGGTTGAGAGAGGGAAAGAGCCTCGAGCTCCAGGGACACTGGCACTGGAAAGAGCCTGCCAAGGCCTATGCGGCAGTGCCCCAACATTGCTGCTCCCACACCGTTCTGACCTGGACCCCCACAGGGGTGGTCATGTCGGCCACGGCCACAAGCTGCCCTTTGGGCTGGGATTAGGGTTGAGAGAGGGAAAGAGCCTAGAGCTCCAGGAATACAGGGGCTGGAAACGGCCTACCGAGGCCATCGTGGCAAGGCCCCAACATTGCTGCTCCCACACCGTTCTGACCTGGACCCCCACAGGGGTGGGCACCTCGGCCCCGGCCACAAGCTGCCATTTGGGCTGGGGTCAGGCTGGAGAGATCTAGAGAGCCTCGAGCTCCAGGAACACTGGTGCTGGAAAGAGCCTGCAAAGTCAAACGTGACAAGGTCCCAACCTTGCTGCTCCCACACTGTTCTGACCTGGACCCCCACAGGGGTGGTCATGTCGGCCACGGCCACAAGCTGCCCCTTGGGCTGGGATTAGGGTTGAGAGAGGGAAAGAGCCTAGAGCTCCAGGAATACTGGGGCTGGAAACGGCCTACCGAGGCCATCGTGGCAAGGCCCCAACATTGCTGCTCCCACACCTTTCTGACCTGGACCCCCACAGGGGTGGGCACCTCGGCCCCGGTCATAGGCTGCCATTTGGGCAGGGGTCAGGCTGGAGAGATCTGAAGTGCCTCGAGCTCCAGGAACACTGGTGCTGGAAAGGGCCTGCCAAGGCCATCGCAGCAGTGCCCCAACATTGCTGCTCCTCCATCGTTCTGAGCTGGAGAAGCCAGGGAGTGTGTTGGGGTAATTAAGTTGGGCTAGGGTTAGGGTTACGCCTAGGGTTAGGGTTAGGAGATCTAAAGGGCCTGGAGCTCCAGGAACACTGGGGTTGGAAAGAGACTGCCAAGGTCAATGCAGCAAGGCCCCAACCTTGTTGCTGCCACACTGTTTTGAGCCGGATCCCCACAGGGGTGGGCACCTTGGCCCCGGCCACAAGCTGCCATTTGGGCTGGGGTCAGGCTGGAGTGATCTAAAGAGCCTCGAGCTCCAGGAACACTGGTGCTGGAAAGGGCCTGCCAAGGCCATCTCAGCAGTGCCCCAACATTGCTGCTCCTCCATCGTTCTGAGCTGGAGAAGCCAGGGAGTGTGTTGGGGTAATTGAGTTGGGCTAGGGTTAGGGTTACGCCTAGGGTTCGGGTTAGGAGATCTAAAGGGCCTGGAGCTCCAGGAGCACTGGGGTTGGAAAGAGCCTGCCAAGGCCAATGCGGCAAGGCCCCAACCTTGCTGCTCCCACACCGTTCTGATCTGGACCACCCACAGGGGTGGGCACCTTGGCCCCGGCCACAAGCTGCCATTTGGGCTGGGGTCAGGGTTGAGAGAGGGAAAGAGCCTCGAGCTCCAGGGACACTGGCACTGGAAAGAGCCTGCCAAGGCCTATGCGGCAGTGCCCCAACATTGCTGCTCCCACACCGTTCTGACCTGGACCCCCACAGGGGTGGTCATGTCGGCCACGGCCACAAGCTGCCCTTTGGGCTGGGATTAGGGTTGAGAGAGGGAAAGAGCCTAGAGCTCCAGGAATACCGGGGCTGGAAACGGCCTACCGAGGCCATCGTGGCAAGGCCCCAACATTGCTGCTCTCACACCTTTCTGACCTGGACCCCCACAGGGGTGGGCACCTCGGCCCCGGCCACAAGCTGCCATTTGGGCTGGGGTCAGGCTGGAGAGATCTAAAGAGCCTCGAGCTCCAGGAACACTGGTGCTGGAAAGAGCCTGCAAAGTCAAACGTGACAAGGTCCCAACCTTGCTGCTCCCACACTGTTCTGACCTGGACCCCCACAGGGGTGGTCATGTCGGCCACGGCCACAAGCTGCCCCTTGGGCTGCGGTTAGGGTTGAGAGAGGGAAAGAGCCTAGAGCTCCAGGAATACTGGGGCTGGAAACGGCCTACCGAGGCCATCGTGGCAAGGCCCCAACATTGCTGCTCCTCCATCGTTCTGAGCTGGAGAAGCCAGGGAGTGTGTTGGGGTAATTAAGTTGGGCTAGGGTTAGGGTTACGCCTAGGGTTAGGGTTAGGAGATCTAATAGGCCTGGAGCTCCAGGAACACTGAGGTGGGAAAGATCCTGCCAAGGCCAATGCGGCAAGGCCCCAACCTTGTTGCTGCCACAGTGTTTTGAGCCGGACCCCCACAGCGGTAGCCACCTTGGCCCCGGCCACAAGCTGCCATTTGGGCTGGGGTCAGGCTGGAGAGATCTAGAGAGCCTCGAGCTCCAGGAACACTGGTGCTGGAAAGAGCCTGCCAAGGCCTATGCGGCAGTGCCCCAACATTGCTGCTCCCACACCGTTCTGACCTGGACCCCCACAGGGGTGGTCATGTCAGCCACGGCCACAAGCTGCCCTTTGGGCTGGGGTCAGGGTTGAGAGAGGGAAAGAGCCTAGAGCTCCAGGAATACTGGGGCTGGAAACGGCCTACCGAGGCCATCGTGGCAAGGCCCCAACATTGCTGATCCCACACTTTTCTGACCTGGACCACCCACAGGGGTGGGCACCTCGGCCGCGGTCATAGGCTGCCATTTGGGCTGGGGTCAGGCTGGAGAGATCTAAAGAGCCTCGAGCTCCAGGAACACTGGTGCTGGAAAGAGCCTGCCAAGGCAAACGTGACAAGGTCCCAACCATGCTGCTCCCACACTGTTCTGACCTGGACCCCCACAGGGGTGGTCATGTCGGCCACGGCCACAAGCTGCCCTTTTGGCTGGGATTAGGGTTGAGAGAGGGAAAGAGCCTAGAGCTCCAGGAATACTGGGGCTGGAAACGGCCTACCGAGGCCATCGTGGCAAGGCCCCAACATTGCTGCTCCCACACCTTTCTGACCTGGACCCCCACAGGGGTGGGCACCTCGGCCCCGGTCATAGGCTGCCATTTGGGCTGGGGTCAGGCTGCAGAGATCTAAAGAGCCTCGAGCTCCAGGAACACTGGTGCTGGAAAGGGCCTGCCAAGGCCATCGCAGCAGTGCCCCAACATTGCTGCTCCTTCATCGTTCTGAGCTGGAGAAGCCAGGGAGTGTGTTGGGGTAATTAAGTTGGGCTAGGGTTAGGGTTACGCCTAGGGTTAGGGTTAGGAGATCTAAAGGGCCTGGAGCTCCAGGAACACTGTGGTTGGAAAGAGACTGCCAAGGCCAATGCAGCAAGGCCCCAACCTTGTTGCTGCCACACTGTTTTGAGCCGGATCCCCACAGGGGTGGGCACCTTGGCCCCGGCCACAAGCTGCCATTTGGGCTGGGGTCAGGGTTGAGAGAGGGAAAGAGCCTCGAGCTCCAGGGACACTGGCACTGGAAAGAGCCTGCCAAGGCCTATGCGGCAGTGCCCCAACATTGCTGCTCCCACACCGTTCTGACCTGGACCCCCACAGGGGTGGTCATGTCGGCCACGGCCACAAGCTGCCCCTTGGGCTGCGGTTAGGGTTGAGAGAGGGAAAGAGCCTAGAGCTCCAGGAATACTGGGGCTGGAAACGGCCTACCGAGGCCATCGTGGCAAGGCCCCAACATTGCTGCTCCTCCATCGTTCTGAGCTGGAGAAGCCAGGGAGTGTGTTGGGGTAATTAAGTTGGGCTAGGGTTAGGGTTACGCCTAGGGTTAGGGTTAGGAGATCTAATAGGCCTGGAGCTCCAGGAACACTGAGGTGGGAAAGATCCTGCCAAGGCCAATGCGGCAAGGCCCCAACCTTGTTGCTGCCACAGTGTTTTGAGCCGGACCCCCACAGCGGTAGCCACCTTGGCCCCGGCCACAAGCTGCCATTTGGGCTGGGGTCAGGCTGGAGAGATCTAGAGAGCCTCGAGCTCCAGGAACACTGGTGCTGGAAAGAGCCTGCCAAGGCCTATGCGGCAGTGCCCCAACATTGCTGCTCCCACACCGTTCTGACCTGGACCCCCACAGGGGTGGTCATGTCAGCCACGGCCACAAGCTGCCCTTTGGGCTGGGGTCAGGGTTGAGAGAGGGAAAGAGCCTAGAGCTCCAGGAATACTGGGGCTGGAAACGGCCTACCGAGGCCATCGTGGCAAGGCCCCAACATTGCTGATCCCACACTTTTCTGACCTGGACCACCCACAGGGGTGGGCACCTCGGCCGCGGTCATAGGCTGCCATTTGGGCTGGGGTCAGGCTGGAGAGATCTAAAGAGCCTCGAGCTCCAGGAACACTGGTGCTGGAAAGAGCCTGCCAAGGCAAACGTGACAAGGTCCCAACCATGCTGCTCCCACACTGTTCTGACCTGGACCCCCACAGGGGTGGTCATGTCGGCCACGGCCACAAGCTGCCCTTTGGGCTGGGATTAGGGTTGAGAGAGGGAAAGAGCCTAGAGCTCCAGGAATACTGGGGCTGGAAACGGCCTACCGAGGCCATCGTGGCAAGGCCCCAACATTGCTGCTCCCACACCTTTCTGACCTGGACCCCCACAGGGGTGGGCACCTCGGCCCCGGTCATAGGCTGCCATTTGGGCTGGGGTCAGGCTGCAGAGATCTAAAGAGCCTCGAGCTCCAGGAACACTGGTGCTGGAAAGGGCCTGCCAAGGCCATCGCAGCAGTGCCCCAACATTGCTGCTCCTTCATCGTTCTGAGCTGGAGAAGCCAGGGAGTGTGTTGGGGTAATTAAGTTGGGCTAGGGTTAGGGTTACGCCTAGGGTTAGGGTTAGGAGATCTAAAGGGCCTGGAGCTCCAGGAACACTGTGGTTGGAAAGAGACTGCCAAGGCCAATGCAGCAAGGCCCCAACCTTGTTGCTGCCACACTGTTTTGAGCCGGATCCCCACAGGGGTGGGCACCTTGGCCCCGGCCACAAGCTGCCATTTGGGCTGGGGTCAGGGTTGAGAGAGGGAAAGAGCCTCGAGCTCCAGGGACACTGGCACTGGAAAGAGCCTGCCAAGGCCTATGCGGCAGTGCCCCAACATTGCTGCTCCCACACCGTTCTGACCTGGACCCCCACAGGGGTGGTCATGTCGGCCACGGCCACAAGCTGCCCTTTGGGCTGGGATTAGGGTTGAGAGAGGGAAAGAGCCTAGAGCTCCAGGAATACTGGGGCTGGAAACGGCCTACCGAGGCCATTGTGGCAAGGCCCCAACATTGCTGCTCCTCCATCGTTCTGAGCTGGAGAAGCCAGGGAGTGTGTTGGGGTAATTAAGTTGGGCTAGGGTTAGGGTTACGCCTAGGGTTAGGGTTAGGAGATCTAATAGGCCTGGAGCTCCAGGAACACTGAGGTTGGATAGATCCTGCCAAGGCCAATGCAGCAAGGCCCCAACCTTGTTGCTGCCACACTGTTTTGAGCCGGACCCCCACAGGGGTGGGCACCTTGGCCCCGGCAACAAGCTGCCATTTGGGCTTGGGTCAGCTGGAGAGATCTAAAGAGCCTCGAGCTCCAGGAACACTGGTGCTGGAAAGAGCCAGCCAAGGCCTATGCGGCAGTGCCCCAACATTGCTGCTCCCACACCGTTCTGACCTGGACCCCCACAGGGGTGGTCATGTCGGCCACGGCCACAAGCTGCCCTTTGGGCTGGGATTAGGGTTGAGAGAGGGAAAGAGCCTAGAGCTCCAGGAATACTGGGGCTGGAAACAGTCTACCGAGGCCATCGTGGCAGGACCCCAACATTGCTGCTCCCACACTTTTCTGACCTGGACCCCCACAGGGGTGGGCACCTCGGCCACGGTCATAGGCTGCCATTTGGGCTAGGGTCAGGCTGGAGAGATCTAAAGAGCCTCGAGCTCCAGGAAACACTGGTGCTGGAAAGGGCCTGCCAAGGCCATCGCAGCAGTGCCCCAACATTGCTGCTCGTCCATCGTTCTGAGCTGGAGAAGCCAGGGAGTGTGTTGGGGTAATTGAGTTGGGCTAGGGTTAGGGTTACGCCTAGGGTTAGGGTTAGGAGATCTAAAGGCCTGGAGCTCCAGGAGCACTGGGGTTGGAAAGAGCCTGCCAAGGCCAATGCGGCAAGGTCCCAACCTTGCTGCTCCCACACCGTTCTGATCTGGACCACCCACAGGGGTGGGCACCTTGGCCCCGGCCACAAGCTGCCATTTGGGCTGGGGTCAGGGTTGAGAGAGGGAAAGAGCCTCGAGCTCCAGGGACACTGGCACTGGAAAGAGCCTGCCAAGGCCTATGCGGTAGTGCCCCAACATTGCTGCTCCCACACCGTTCTGACCTGGACCCCCACAAGGGTGGTCATGTCGGCCACGGCCACAAGCTGCCCTTTGGGCTGGGATTAGGGTTGAGAGAGGGAAAGAGCCTAGAGCTCCAGGAATCCTGGGGCTGGAAACGGCCTACCGAGGCCATCGTGGCAAGACCCCAACATTGCTGCTCCCACACCTTTCTGACCTGGACCCCCACAGGGGTGGGCACCTCGGCCCCGGCCACAAACTGCCATTTGGGCTGGGGTCAGGCTGGAGAGATCAACAGAGCCTCGAGCTCCAGGAACACTGGTGCTGGAAAGAGCCTGCAAAGTCAAACGTGACAAGGTCCCAACCTTGCTGCTCCACACTGTTCTGACCTGGACCCCCACAGGGGTGGTCATGTCGGCCACGGCCACAAGCTGCCCCTTGGGCTGGGATTAGGGTTGAGAGAGGGAAAGAGCCTAGAGCTCCAGGAATACCGGGGCTGGAACGGCCTACGAGGCCATCGTGGCAAGGCCCCAACATTGCTGCTCCCACACCTTTCTGACCTGGACCACCACAGGGGTGGGCACCTCGGCCGCGGTCATAGGCTGCCATTTGGGCTGGGGTCAGGCTGGAGAGATCTGAAGAGCCTCGAGCTCCAGGAACACTGGTGCTGGAAAGGGCCTGCCAAGGCCATCGCAGCAGTGCCCCAACATTGCTGCTCATCCATCGTTCTGAGCTGGAGAAGCCAGGGAGTGTGTTGGGGTAATTAAGTTGGGCTAGGGTTAGGGTTACGCCTAGGGTTAGGGTTAGGAGATCTAAAGGGCCTGGAGCTCCAGGAACACTGGGTTGGAAAGAGACTGCCAAGGCCAATGCAGCAAGGCCCAACCTTGTTGCTGCCACACTGTTTTGAGCGGATCCCCACAGGGGTGGGCACCTTGGCCCCGGCCATAAGCTGCCATTTGGGCTGGGGTCAGGCTGGAGTGATCTAAAGAGCCTCGAGCTCCAGGAACACTGGTGCTGGAAAGGGCCTGCCAAGGCCATCGCAGCAGTGCCCCCAACATTGCTGCTCCTCCATCGTTCTGAGCTGGAGAAGCCAGGGAGTGTGTTGGGTAATTGAGTTGGGCTAGGGTTAGGGTTACGCCTAGGGTTCGGGTTAGGAGATCTAAAGGCCTGGAGCTCCAGGAGCACTGGGGTTGGAAAGAGCCTGCCAAGGCCAATGCGGCAAGGCCCCAACCTTGCTGCTCCCACACCGTTCTGATCTGGACCACCCACAGGGGTGGGCACCTTGGCCCCGGCCACAAGCTGCCATTTGGGCTGGGGTCAGGTTGAGAGAGGGAAAGAGCCTCGAGCTCCAGGGACACTGGCACTGGAAAGAGCCTGCCAAGGCCTATGCGGCAGTGCCCCAACATTGCTGCTCCCACACCGTTCTGACCTGGACCCCCACAGGGTGGTCATGTCGGCCACGGCCACAAGCTGCCCTTTGGGCTGGGATTAGGGTTGAGAGAGGGAAAGAGCCTAGAGCTCCAGGAATACAGGGGCTGGAAACGGCCTACCGAGGCCATCGTGGCAAGGCCCCAACATTGCTGCTCCCACACCGTTCTGACCTGACCCCCACAGGGGTGGGCACCTCGGCCCCGGCCACAAGCTGCCATTTGGGCTGGGGTCAGGCTGGAGAGATCTAGAGAGCCTCGAGCTCCAGGAACACTGTGCTGGAAAGAGCCTGCAAAGTCCAAACGTGACAAGGTCCCAACCTTGCTGCTCCCACACTGTTCTGACCTGGACCCCCACAGGGGTGGTCATGTCGGCCACGGCCACAAGCTGCCCTTTTGGCTGGGATTAGGGTTGAGAGAGGGAAAGAGCCTAGAGCTCCAGGAATACCCGGGGCTGGAAACGGCCTACCGAGGCCATCGTGCAAGGCCCCAACATTGCTGCTCCCACACCTTTCTGACCTGGACCCCACAGGGTGGGCACCTCGGCCGCGGTCATAGGCTGCCATTTGGGCAGGGGTCAGGCTGGAGAGATCTGAAGTGCCTCGAGCTCAGGAACACTGGTGCTGGAAAGGGCCTGCCAAGGCCATCGCAGCAGTGCCCCAACATTGCTGCTCCTCCATCGTTTCTGAGCTGGAGAAGCCAGGAGTGTGTTGGGGTAATTAAGTTGGGCTAGGGTTAGGGTTACGCTAGGGTTAGGGTAGGAGATCTAAAGGGCCTGGAGCTCCAGGAACACTGGGGTTGGAAAGAGACTGCCAAGGCCAATGCAGCAAGGCCCCAACCTTGTTGCTGCCACACTGTTTTGAGCCGGATCCCCACAGGGGTGGGCACCTTGGCCCCGGCCACAAGCTGCCATTTGGGCTGGGGTCAGGCTGGAGTGATCTAAAGAGCCTCGAGCTCCAGGAACACTGGTGCTGGAAAGGGCCTGCCAAGGCCATCGCAGCAGTGCCCCAACATTGCTGCTGCTCCTTCATCGTTCTTGGGAGTGTGTTGGGGTAATTGAGTTGGGCTAGGGTTAGGGTTACGCCTAGGGTTCGGGTTAGGAGATCTAAAGGGCCTGGAGCTCCAGGAGCACTGGGGTTGGAAAGAGCCTGCCAAGGCCAATGCGGCAAGGCCCCAACCTTGCTGCTCCCACACCGTTCTGATCTGGACCACCCACAGGGGTGGGCACCTTGGCCCCGGCCACAAGCTGCCATTTGGGCTGGGGTCAGGGTTGAGAGAGGGAAAGAGCCTCGAGCTCCAGGGACACTGGCACTGGAAAGAGCCTGCCAAGGCCTATGCGGCAGTGCCCCAACATTGCTGCTCCCACACCGTTCTGACCTGGACCCCCACAGGGGTGGTCATGTCGGCCACGGCCACAAGCTGCCATTTGGGCTGGGATTAGGGTTGAGAGAGGGAAAGAGCCTAGAGCTCCAGGAATCCTGGGGCTGGAAACGGCCTACCGAGGCCATCGTGGCAAGGCCCCAACATTGCTGCTCTCACACCTTTCTGACCTGGACCCCCCACAGGGGTGGGCACCTCGGCCCCGGCCACAAGCTGCCATTTGGGCTGGGGTCAGGCTGGAGAGATCTAAAGAGCCTCGAGCTCCAGGAACACTGGTGCTGGAAAGAGCCTGCAAAGTCAAACGTGACAAGGTCCCAACCTTGCTGCTCCCACACTGTTCTGACCTGGACCCCCACAGGGGTGGTCATGTCGGCCACGGCCACAAGCTGCCCCTTGGGCTGGGGTTAGGGTTGAGAGAGGGAAAGAGCCTAGAGCTCCAGGAATCCTGGGGCTGGAAACGGCCTACCGAGGCCATCGTGGCAAGGCCCCAACATTGCTGCTCCTCCATCGTTCTGAGCTGGAGAAGCCAGGGAGTGTGTTGGGGTAATTAAGTTGGGCTAGGGTTAGGGTTACGCCTAGGGTTAGGGTTAGGAGATCTAATAGGCCTGGAGCTCCAGGAACACTGAGGTGGGAAAGATCCTGCCAAGGCCAATGCGGCAAGGCCCCAACCTTGTTGCTGCCACAGTGTTTTGAGCCGGACCCCCACAGCGGTAGCCACCTTGGCCCCGGCCACAAGCTGCCATTTGGGCTGGGGTCAGACTGGAGAGATCTAGAGAGCCTCGAGCTCCAGGAACACTGGTGCTGGAAAGGGCCTGCCAAGGCCATCGCAGCAGTGCCCCAACATTGCTGCTCCTCCATCGTTCTGAGCTGGAGAAGCCAGGAGTGTGTTGGGGTAATTAAGTTGGGCTAGGGTTAGGGTTACGCCTAGGGTTAGGGTTAGGAGATCTAAAGGGCCTGGAGCTCCAGGAACACTGTGGTTGGAAAGAGACTGCCAAGGCCAATGCAGCAAGGCCCCAACCTTGTTGCTGCCACACTGTTTTGAGCCGGATCCCCACAGGGGTGGGCACCTTGGCCCCGGCCACAAGCTGCCATTTGGGCTGGGGTCAGGGTTGAGAGAGGGAAAGAGCCTCGAGCTCCAGGAACACTGGTGCTGGAAAGAGCCTGCCAAGGCCTATGCGGCAGTGCCCCAACATTGCTGCTCCCACACCGTTCTGACCTGGACCCCCACAGGGGTGGTCATGTCGGCCACGGCCACAAGCTGCCCTTTGGGCTGGGATTAGGGTTGAGAGAGGGAAAGAGCCTAGAGCTCCAGGAATACTGGGGCTGGAAAAGGCCTACCGAGGCCATCGTGGCAAGGCCCCAACATTGCTGCTCCTCCATCGTTCTGAGCTGGAGAAGCCAGGGAGTGTGTTGGGGTAATTAAGTTGGGCTAGGGTTAGGGTTACGCCTAGGGTTAGGGTTAGGAGATCTAATAGGCCTGGAGCTCCAGGAACACTGAGGTTGGATAGATCCTGCCAAGGCCAATGCGGCAAGGCCCCAACCTTGTTGCTGCCACACTGTTTTGAGCCGGACCCCCACAGGGGTGGGCACCTTGGCCCCGGCCACAAGCTGCCATTTGGGCTGGGGTCAGGCTGGAGAGATCTAAAGAGCCTCGAGCTCCAGGAACACTGGTGCTGGAAAGAGCCTGCCAAGGCCTATGCGGCAGTGCCCCAACATTGCTGCTCCCACACTGTTCTGACCTGGACCCCCACAGGGGTGGTCATGTCGGCCACGGCCACAAGCTGCCCTTTGGGCTGGGATTAGGGTTGAGAGAGGGAAAGAGCCTAGAGCTCCAGGAATACTGGGGCTGGAAACGGCCTACCGAGGCCATCGTGGCAAGACCCCAACATTGCTGCTCCCACACCTTTCTGACCTGGACCCCACAGGGGTGGGCACCTCGGCCCCGGTCATAGGCTGCCATTTGGGCAGGGGTCAGGCTGGAGAGATCTGAAGTGCCTCGAGCTCCAGGAACACTGGTGCTGGAAAGGGCCTGCCAAGGCCATCGCAGCAGTGCCCCAACATTGCTGCTCCTCCATCGTTCTGAGCTGGAGAAGCCAGGGAGTGTGTTGGGGTAATTAAGTTGGGCTAGGGTTAGGGTTACGCCTAGGGTTAGGGTTAGGAGATCTAAAGGGCCTGGAGCTCCAGGAACACTGGGGTTGGAAAGAGACTGCCAAGGCCAATGCAGCAAGGCCCCAACCTTGTTGCTGCCACACTGTTTTGAGCCGGATCCCCACAGGGGTGGGCACCTTGGCCCCGGCCACAAGCTGCCATTTGGGCTGGGGTCAGGCTGGAGTGATCTAAAGAGCCTCGAGCTCCAGGAACACTGGTGCTGGAAAGGGCCTGCCAAGGCCATCGCAGCAGTGCCCCAACATTGCTGCTCCTTCATCGTTCTGAGCTGGAGAAGCCAGGGAGTGTGTTGGGGTAATTGAGTTGGGCTAGGGTTAGGGTTACGCCTAGGGTTCGGGTTAGGAGATCTAAAGGGCCTGGAGCTCCAGGAGCACTGGGGTTGGAAAGAGCCTGCCAAGGCCAATGCGGCAAGGCCCCAACCTTGCTGCTCCCACACCGTTCTGATCTGGACCACCCACAGGGGTGGGCACCTTGGCCCCGGCCACAAGCTGCCATTTGGGCTGGGGTCAGGGTTGAGAGAGGGAAAGAGCCTCGAGCTCCAGGGACACTGGCACTGGAAAGAGCCTGCCAAGGCCTATGCGGCAGTGCCCCAACATTGCTGCTCCCACACCGTTCTGACCTGGACCCCCACAGGGGTGGTCATGTCGGCCACGGCCACAAGCTGCCATTTGGGCTGGGATTAGGGTTGAGAGAGGGAAAGAGCCTAGAGCTCCAGGAATCCTGGGGCTGGAAACGGCCTACCGAGGCCATCGTGGCAAGGCCCCAACATTGCTGCTCTCACACCTTTCTGACCTGGACCCCCACAGGGGTGGGCACCTCGGCCCCGGCCACAAGCTGCCATTTGGGCTGGGGTCAGGCTGGAGAGATCTAAAGAGCCTCGAGCTCCAGGAACACTGGTGCTGGAAAGAGCCTGCAAAGTCAAACGTGACAAGGTCCCAACCTTGCTGCTCCCACACTGTTCTGACCTGGACCCCCACAGGGGTGGTCATGTCGGCCACGGCCACAAGCTGCCCCTTGGGCTGGGGTTAGGGTTGAGAGAGGGAAAGAGCCTAGAGCTCCAGGAATCCTGGGGCTGGAAACGGCCTACCGAGGCCATCGTGGCAAGGCCCCAACATTGCTGCTCCTCCATCGTTCTGAGCTGGAGAAGCCAGGGAGTGTGTTGGGGTAATTAAGTTGGGCTAGGGTTAGGGTTACGCCTAGGGTTAGGGTTAGGAGATCTAATAGGCCTGGAGCTCCAGGAACACTGAGGTGGGAAAGATCCTGCCAAGGCCAATGCGGCAAGGCCCCAACCTTGTTGCTGCCACAGTGTTTTGAGCCGGACCCCCACAGCGGTAGCCACCTTGGCCCCGGCCACAAGCTGCCATTTGGGCTGGGGTCAGACTGGAGAGATCTAGAGAGCCTCGAGCTCCAGGAACACTGGTGCTGGAAAGGGCCTGCCAAGGCCATCGCAGCAGTGCCCCAACATTGCTGCTCCTCCATCGTTCTGAGCTGGAGAAGCCAGGGAGTGTGTTGGGGTAATTAAGTTGGGCTAGGGTTAGGGTTACGCCTAGGGTTAGGGTTAGGAGATCTAAAGGGCCTGGAGCTCCAGGAACACTGTGGTTGGAAAGAGACTGCCAAGGCCAATGCAGCAAGGCCCCAACCTTGTTGCTGCCACACTGTTTTGAGCCGGATCCCCACAGGGGTGGGCACCTTGGCCCCGGCCACAAGCTGCCATTTGGGCTGGGGTCAGGGTTGAGAGAGGGAAAGAGCCTCGAGCTCCAGGGACACTGGCACTGGAAAGAGCCTGCCAAGGCCTATGCGGCAGTGCCCCAACATTGCTGCTCCCACACCGTTCTGACCTGGACCCCCACAGGGGTGGTCATGTCGGCCACGGCCACAAGCTGCCCTTTGGGCTGGGATTAGGGTTGAGAGAGGGAAAGAGCCTAGAGCTCCAGGAATACTGGGGCTGGAAAAGGCCTACCGAGGCCATCGTGGCAAGGCCCCAACATTGCTGCTCCTCCATCGTTCTGAGCTGGAGAAGCCAGGGAGTGTGTTGGGGTAATTAAGTTGGGCTAGGGTTAGGGTTACGCCTAGGGTTAGGGTTAGGAGATCTAATAGGCCTGGAGCTCCAGGAACACTGAGGTTGGATAGATCCTGCCAAGGCCAATGCGGCAAGGCCCCAACCTTGTTGCTGCCACACTGTTTTGAGCCGGACCCCCACAGGGGTGGGCACCTTGGCCCCGGCCACAAGCTGCCATTTGGGCTGGGGTCAGGCTGGAGAGATCTAAAGAGCCTCGAGCTCCAGGAACACTGGTGCTGGAAAGAGCCTGCCAAGGCCTATGCGGCAGTGCCCCAACATTGCTGCTCCCACACTGTTCTGACCTGGACCCCCACAGGGGTGGTCATGTCGGCCACGGCCACAAGCTGCCCTTTGGGCTGGGATTAGGGTTGAGAGAGGGAAAGAGCCTAGAGCTCCAGGAATACTGGGGCTGGAAACGGCCTACCGAGGCCATCGTGGCAAGACCCCAACATTGCTGCTCCCACACCTTTCTGACCTGGACCCCCACAGGGGTGGGCACCTCGGCCCCGGTCATAGGCTGCCTTTTGGGCTGGGGTCAGGCTGGAGAGATCTGAAGAGCCTCGAGCTCCAGGAACACTGGTGCTGGAAAGGGCCTGCCAAGGCCATCGCAGCAGTGCCCCAACATTGCTGTTCCTCCATCGTTCTGAGCTGGAGAAGCCAGGGAGTGTGTTGGGGTAATTAAGTTGGGCTAGGGTTAGGGTTACGCCTAGGGTTAGGGTTAGGAGATCTAATAGGCCTGGATCTCCAGGAACACTGAGGTGGGAAAGATCCTGCCAAGGCCAATGCAGCAAGGCCCCAACCTTGTTGCTGCCACAGTGTTTTGAGCCGGACCCCCACAGCGGTGGGCACCTTGGCCCCGGCCACAAGCTGCCATTTGGGCTGGGGTCAGGCTGGAGAGATCTAGAGAGCCTCGAGCTCCAGGAACACTGGTGCTGGAAAGGGCATGCCAAGGCCTATGCGGCAGTGCCCCAACATTGCTGCTCCCACACCTTTCTGACCTGGACCCCCACAGGGGTGGGCACCTCGGCCCCGGCCACAAGCTGCCATTTGGGCTGGGGTCAGGCTGGAGAGATCTAAAGAGCCTCGAGCTCCAGGAACACTGGTGCTGGAAAGAACCTGCAAAGTCAAACGTGACAAGGTCCCAACCTTGCTGCTCCCACACTGTTCTGACCTGGACCCCCACAGGGGTGGTCATGTCGGCCACGCCCACAAGCTGCCCTTTGGGCTGGGATTAGGGTTGAGAGAGGGAAAGAGCCTAGAGCTCCAGGAATACCGGGACTGGAAACGGCCTACCGAGGCCATCGTGGCAAGGCCCCAACATTGCTGCTCCCACACCTTTCTGACCTGGACCCCCACAGGGGTGGGCACCTCGGCCGCGGTCATAGGCTGCCATTTGGGCTGGGGTCAGGCTGGAGAGATCTGAAGTGCCTCGAGCTCCAGGAACACTGGTGCTGGAAAGGGCCTGCCAAGGCCATCGCAGCAGTGCCCCAACATTGCTGCTCCTCCATCGTTCTGAGCTGGAGAAGCCAGGGAGTGTGTTGGGGTAATTAAGTTGGGCTAGGGTTAGGGTTACGCCTAGGGTTAGGGTTAGGAGATCTAAAGGGCCTGGAGCTCCAGGAGCACTGGGGTTGGAAAGAGCCTGCCAAGGCCAATGCGGCAAGGCCCCAACCTTGCTGCTCCCACACCGTTCTGATCTGGACCACCCACAGCGGTGGGCACCATGGCCCCGGCCACAAGCTGCCATTTGGGCTGGGGTCAGGGTTGAGAGAGGGAAAGAGCCTCGAGCTCCAGGGACACTGGCACTGGAAAGAGCCTGCCAAGGCCTATGCGGCAGTGCCCCAACATTGCTGCTCCCACAGTGTTCTGACCTGGACCCCCACAGGGGTGGTCATGTCGGCCACGGCCACAAGCTGCCCTTTGGGCTGGGATTAGGGTTGAGAGAGGGAAAGAGCCTAGAGCTCCAGGAATACTGGGGCTGGAAACGGCCTACCGAGGCCATCGTGGCAAGGCCCCAACATTGCTGCTCCCACACCTTTCTGACCTGGACCCCCACAGGGGTGGGCACCTCGGCCGCGGTCATAGGCTGCCATTTGGGCTGGGGTCAGGCTGGAGAGATCTGAAGAGCCTCGAGCTCCAGGAACACTGGTGCTGGAAAGGGCCTGCCAAGGCCATCGCAGCAGTGCCCCAACATTGCTGCTCCTCCATCGTTCTGAGCTGGAGAAGGCAGGGAGTGTGTTGGGGTAATTAAGTTGGGCTAGGGTTAGGGTTACGCCTAGGGTTAGGGTTAGGAGATCTAAAGGGCCTGGAGCTCCAGGAACACTGGGGTTGGAAAGATCCTGCCAAGGCCAATGCAGCAAGGCCCCAACCTTGTTGCTGCCACACTGTTTTGAGCCGGATCCCCACAGGGGTGGGCACCTTGGCCCCGGCCATAAGCTTCCATTTGGGCTGGGGTCAGGGTTGAGAGATCTAAAGAGCCTCGAGCTCCAGGAATACTGGCACTGGAAAGAGCCTGCCAAGGCCTATGCGGCAGTGCCCCAACATTGCTGCTCCCACACCGTTCTGATCTGGACCCCCACAGGGGTGGGCACCTCGGCCGCGGTCATAGGCTGCCATTTGGGCTGGGGTCAGGCTGGTGAGATCTAAAGAGCCTCGAGCTCCAGGGACGCTGGTGCTGGAAAGAGCCTGCAAAGTCAAACGTGACAAGGTCCCAACCTTGCTGCTCCCACACTGTTCTGACCTGGACCCCCACAGGGGTGGTCATGTCGGCCACGCCCACAAGCTGCCCTTTGGGCTGGGATTAGGGTTGAGAGAGGGAAAGAGCCTAGAGCTCCAGGAATACCGGGACTGGAAACGGCCTACCGAGGCCATCGTGGCAAGGCCCCAACATTGCTGCTCCCACACCTTTCTGACCTGGACCCCCACAGGGGTGGGCACCTCGGCCGCGGTCATAGGCTGCCATTTGGGCTGGGGTCAGGCTGGAGAGATCTGAAGTGCCTCGAGCTCCAGGAACACTGGTGCTGGAAAGGGCCTGCCAAGGCCATCGCAGCAGTGCCCCAACATTGCTGCTCCTCCATCGTTCTGAGCTGGAGAAGCCAGGGAGTGTGTTGGGGTAATTAAGTTGGGCTAGGGTTAGGGTTACGCCTAGGGTTAGGGTTAGGAGATCTAAAGGGCCTGGAGCTCCAGGAGCACTGGGTTGGAAAGAGCCTGCCAAGGCCAATGCGGCAAGGCCCCAACCTTGCTGCTCCCACACCGTTCTGACCTGGACCACCCACAGGGGTGGGCACCATGGCCCCGGCCACAAGCTGCCATTTGGGCTGGGGTCAGGGTTGAGAGAGGGAAAGAGCCTCGAGCTCCAGGGACACTGGCACTGGAAAGAGCCTGCCAAGGCCTATGCGGCAGTGCCCCAACATTGCTGCTCCCACAGTGTTCTGACCTGGACCCCCACAGGGGTGGTCATGTAGGCCACGGCCACAAGCTGCCCTTTGGGCTGGGATTAGGGTTGAGAGAGGGAAAGAGCCTCGAGCTCCAGGAATACTGGGGCTGGAAACGGCCTACCGAGGCCATCGTGAGCAAGGCCCCAACATTGCTGCTCCCACACCTTTCTGACCTGGACCACCACAGGGGTGGGCACCTCGGCCGCGGTCATAGGCTGCCATTTGGGCTGGGGTCAGGCTGGAGAGATCTGAAGAGCCTCGAGCTCCAGGAACACTGGTGCTGGAAAGGGCCTGCCAAGGCCATCGCAGCAGTGCCCCAACATTGCTGCTCCTCCATCGTTCTGAGCTGGAGAAGGCAGGGAGTGTGTTGGGGTAATTAAGTTGGGCTAGGGTTAGGGTTACGCCTAGGGTTAGGGTTAGGAGATCTAAAGGGCCTGGAGCTCCAGGAACACTGGGGTTGGAAAGATCCTGCCAAGGCCAATGCAGCAAGGCCCCAACCTTGTTGCTGCCACACTGTTTTGAGCCGGATCCCCACAGGGGTGGGCACCTTGGCCCCGGCCACAAGCTGCCATTTGGGCTGGGGTCAGGGTTGAGAGAGGGAAAGAGCCTCGAGCTCCAGGGACACTGGGGCTGGACAGAGCCTGCAAAGGCAAACGTGACAAGGTCCCAACATTGCTGCTCCCACACCTTTCTGACCTGGACCCCCACAGGGGTGGTCATGTCGGCCACGCCCACAAGCTGCCCCTTGGGCTGGGATTAGGGTTGAGAGAGGGAAAGAGCCTAGAGCTCCAGGAATACTGGGGCTGGAAACGGCCTACCGAGGCCATCGTGGCAAGGCCCCAACATTGCTGCTCCCACACCTTTCTGACCTGGACCCCCACAGGAGTGGGCACCTCGGCCCGGGCTACAAGCTGCCATTTGGGCTGGGGTCAGGGTTGAGAGAGGGATAGAGCCTCGAGCTCCCGGGACACTGGGGCTGGAAAGAGCCTGCAAAGGCAAACGTGACAAGGTCCCAACCTTGCTGCTCCCACACCTTTCTGACCTGGACCCCCACAGGGGTGGGCACCTCGGCCACGGTCATAGGCTGCCATTTGGGCTGGGGTCAGGCTGGAGAGATCTAAAGAGCCTCGAGCTCCAGGAACACTGGTGCTGGAAAGGGCCTGCCAAGGCCATCGCAGCAGTGCCCCAACATTGCTGCTCCTCCATCGTTCTGAGCTGGAGAAGCCAGGGAGTGTGTTGGGGTAATTAAGTTGGGCTAGGGTTAGGGTTACGCCTAGGGTTAGGGTTAGGAGATCTAAAGGGCCTAGAGCTCCAGGAGCACTGGGGTTGGAATGAGCCTGCCAAGGCCAATGTGGCAAGGCCCCAACCTTGTTGCTCCCACACTGTTCTGATCTGGACCACCCACAGGGGTGGGCACCATGGCCCCGGCAACAAGCTGCCATTTGGGCTGGGGTCAGGGTTGAGAGAGGGAAAGAGCCTCGAGCTCCAGGGACACTGGTGCTGGAAAGAGCCTGCCAAGGCCTATGCGGCAGTGCCCCAACATTGCTGCTCCCACACCGTTCTGACCTGGACCCCCACAGGGGTGGTCATGTCGGCCACGGCCACAAGCTGCCCTTTGGGCTGGGATTAGGGTTGAGAGAGGGAAAGAGCCTAGAGCTCCAGGAATACTGGGGCTGGAAACGGCCTACTGAGGCCATCGTGGCAAGGCCCCAACATTGCTGTTCCCACACCTTTCTGACCTGGACCCCCACAGGGGTGGGCACCTCGGCCCCGGCCACAAGCTGCCATTTGGGCTGGGGTCAGGGTTGAGAGAGGGAAAGAGCCTCGAGCTCCAGGGACACTGGCACTGGAAAGAGCCTGCAAAGGCAAACGTGACAAGGTCCCAACCTTGCTGCTCCCACACTGTTCTGACCTGGACCCCCACAGGGGTGGTCATGTCGGCCACGGCCACAAGCTGCCCTTTGGGCTGGGATTAGGGTTGAGAGAGGGAAAGAGCCTAGAGCTCCAGGAATACTGGGGCTGGAAACGGCCTACCGAGGCCATCGTGGCAAGGCCCCAACATTGCTGCTCCCACACCTTTCTGACCTGGACCCCCACAGGGGTGGGCACCTCGGCCCCGGTCATAGGCTGCCATTTGGGCTGGGGTCAGGCTGGAGAGATCTAAAGAGCCTCGAGCTCCAGGAACACTGGTGCTGGAAAGGGCCTGCCAAGGCCATCGCAGCAGTGCCCCAACATTGCTGCTCCTCCATCGTTCTGAGCTGGAGAAGCCAGGGAGTGTGTTGGGGTAATTAAGTAGGGCTAGGGTTAGGGTTACGCCTAGGGTTAGGGTTAGGAGATCTAAAGGGCCTGGAGCTCCAGGGACACTGGCACTGGAAAGAGCCTGCCAAGGCCTATGCGGCAGTGCCCCAACATTGCTGCTCCCACACTGTTCTGACCTGGACCCCCACAGGGGTGGTCATGTCGGCCACAGCCACAAGCTGCCATTTGGGTTGGGGTCAGGCTGGAGAGATCTAAAGAGCCTCGAGCTCCAGGAACACTGGTGCTGGAAAGAGCCTGCCAAGGCCAATGCGGCAAGGCCCCAACCTTGCTGCTCCCACACCGTTCTGATCTGGACCACCCACAGGGGTGGGCACCATGGCCCCGGCCACAAGCTGCCATTTGGGCTGGGGTCAGGGTTGAGAGAGGGAAAGAGCCTCGAGCTCCAGGGACACTGGCACTGGAAAGAGCCTGCCAAGGCCTATGCGGCAGTTCCCCAACATTGCTGCTCCCACACTGTTCTGACCTGGACCCCCACAGGGGTGGTCATGTCGGCCACGGCCACAAGCTGCCCTTTGGGCTGGGATTAGGGTTGAGAGAGGGAAAGAGCCTAGAGCTCCAGGAATACTGGGGCTGGAAACGGCCTACCGAGGCCATCGTGGCAAGACCCCAACATTGCTGCTCCCACACCTTTCTGACCTGGACCCCCACAGGGGTGGGCACCTCGGCCCTGGTCATAGGCTGCCATTTGGGCTAGGGTCAGGCTGAAGAGATCTAAAGAGCCTCGAGCTCCAGGAACACTGGTGCTGGAAAGGGCCTGCCAAGGCCATCGCAGCAGTGCCCCAACATTGCTGCTCCTCCATCGTTCTGAGCTGGAGAAGCCAGGGAGTGTGTTGGGGTAATTGAGTTGGGCTAGGGTTAGGGTTACGCCTAGGGTTAGGGTTAGGAGATCTAATAGGCCTGGAGCTCCAGGAGCACTGGGGTTGGAAAGAGCCTGCCAAGGCCAATGCGGCAAGGCCCCAACCTTGTTGCTGCCACAGTGTTTTGAGACGGATCCCCACAGGGGTGGGCACCTTGGCCCCGGCCACAAGCTGCCATTTGGGCTGGGGTCAGGCTGGAGAGATCTAAAGAGCCTCGAGCTCCAGGAACACTGGTGCTGGAAAGAGCCTGCCAAGGCCTATGCGGCAGTGCCCCAACATTGCTGCTCCCACACTGTTCTGACCTGGACCCCCACAGGGGTGGTCATGTCGGCCACGGCCACAAGCTGCCCTTTGGGCTGGGATTAGGGTTGAGAGAGGGAAAGAGCCTAGAGCTCCAGGAACACTGGGGCTGGAAAGGGTCTACCGAGGCCATCGTGGCAAGGCCCCAACATTGCTGCTCCCACAGCTTTCTGACCTGGACCCCCACAGGGGTGGGCACCTCGGCCCCGGTCATAGGCTGCCATTTGGGCTGGGGTCAGGCTGGAGAGATCTAAAGAGCCTCGAGCTCCAGGAACACTGGTGCTGGAAAGGGCCTGCCAAGGCCATCGCAGCAGTGCCCCAACATTGCTGCTCCTCCATCGTTCTGAGCTGGAGAAGCCAGGGAGTGTGTTGGGGTAATTAAGTTGGGCTAGGGTTAGGGTTACGCCTAGGGTTCGGGTTAGGAGATCTAAAGGGCCTAGAGCTCCAGGGACACTGGCACTGGAAAGAGCCTGCCAAGGCCTATGCGGCAGTGCCCCAACATTGCTGCTCCCACACTGTTCTGACCTGGACCCCCACAGGGGTGGTCATGTCGGCCACGGCCACAAGCTGCCATTTGGGTTGGGGTCAGGCTGGAGAGATCTAAAGAGCCTCGAGCTCCAGGAACACTGGTGCTGGAAAGAGCCTGCCAAGGCCAATGCGGCAAGGCCCCAACCTTGCTGTTCCCACACCGTTCTGATCTGGACCACCCACAGGGGTGGGCACCATGGCCCCGGCCACAAGCTGCCATTTGGGCTGGGGTCAGGGTTAAGAGAGGGAAAGAGCCTCGAGCTCCAGGGACACTGGCACTGGAAAGAGCCTGCCAAGGCCTATGCGGCAGTGCCCCAACATTGCTGCTCCCACACTGTTCTGACCTGGACCCCCACAGGGGTGGTCATGTCGGCCACGGCCACAAGCTGCCCTTTGGGCTGGGATTAGGGTTGAGAGAGGGAAAGAGCCTAGAGCTCCAGGAATACTGGGGCTGGAAACGGCCTACCGAGGCCATCGTGGCAAGACCCCAACATTGCTGCTCCCACACCTTTCTGACCTGGACCCCCACAGGGGTGGGCACCTCGGCCCTGGTCATAGGCTGCCATTTGGGCTAGGGTCAGGCTGAAGAGATCTAAAGAGCCTCGAGCTCCAGGAACACTGGTGCTGGAAAGGGCCTGCCAAGGCCATCGCAGCAGTGCCCCAACATTGCTGCTCCTCCATCGTTCTGAGCTGGAGAAGCCAGGGAGTGTGTTGGGGTAATTGAGTTGGGCTAGGGTTAGGGTTACGCCTAGGGTTAGGGTTAGGAGATCTAATAGGCCTGGAGCTCCAGGAGCACTGGGGTTGGAAAGAGCCTGCCAAGGCCAATGCGGCAAGGCCCCAACCTTGTTGCTGCCACAGTGTTTTGAGCCGGATCCCCACAGGGGTGGGCACCTTGGCCCCGGCCACAAGCTGCCATTTGGGCTGGGGTCAGGCTGGAGAGATCTAAAGAGCCTCGAGCTCCAGGAACACTGGTGCTGGAAAGAGCCTGCCAAGGCCATCGCAGCAGTGCCCCAACATTGCTGCTCCTCCATCGTTCTGAGCTGGAGAAGCCAGGGAGTGTGTTGGGGTAATTAAGTTGGGCTAGGGTTAGGGTTACGCCTAGGGTTCGGGTTAGGAGATCTAAAGGGCCTGGAGCTCCAGGAGCACTGGGGTTGGAAAGAGCCTGCCAAGGCCAATGCGGCAAGGCCCCAACCTTGCTGTTCCCACACCGTTCTGATCTGGACCACCCACAGGGGTGGGCACCATGGCCCCGGCCACAAGCTGCCATTTGGGCTGGGGTCAGGGTTGAGAGAGGGAAAGAGCCTCGAGCTCCAGGGACACTGGCACTGGAAAGAGCCTGCCAAGGCCTATGCGGCAGTGCCCCAACATTGCTGCTCCCACACCGTTCTGGCCTGGACCCCCACAGGGGTGGTCATGTCGGCCACGGCCACAAGCTGCCCTTTGGGCTGGGATTAGGGTTGAGAGAGGGAAAGAGCCTAGAGCTCCAGGAATACTGGGGCTGGAAACGGCCTACCGAGGCCATCGTGGCAAGGCCCCAACCTTGCTGCTCCCACACCTTTCTGACCTGGACTCCCACAGGGGTGGGCACCTCGGCCCCGGTCATAGGCTGCCATTTGGGCTGGGGTCAGGCTGGAGAGATCTGAAGAGCCTCGAGCTCCAGGAACACTGGTGCTGGAAAGGGCCTGCCAAGGCCATCGCAGCAGTGCCCCAACATTGCTGCTCCTCCATCGTTCTGAGCTGGAGAAGCCAGGGAGTGTGTTGGGGTAATTAAGTAGGGCTAGGGTTAGGGTTACGCCTAGGGTTAGGGTTAGGAGATCTAAAGGGCCTGGAGCTCCAGGAGCACTGGGGTTGGAAAGAGCCTGCCAAGGCCAATGCGGCAAGGCCCCAACCTTGCTGCTCCCACACCGTTCTGATCTGGACCACCCACAGGGGTGGGCACCTTGGCCCCGGCCACAAGCTGCCATTTGGGCTCGGGTCAGGGTTGAGAGAGGGAAAGAGCCTCGAGCTCCAGGGACACTGGCACTGGAAAGAGCCTGCCAAGGCCTATGCGGCAGTGCCCCAACATTGCTGCTCCCACACCGTTCTGACCTGGACCCCCACAGGGGTGGTCATGTCGGCCACGGCCACAAGCTGCCCTTTGGGCTGGGATTAGGGTTGAGAGAGGGAAAGAGCCTCGAGCTCCAGGAATACTGGGGCTGGAAACGGCCTACCGAGGCCATCGTGGCAAGGCCCCAACATTGCTGTTCCCACACCTTTCTGACCTGGACCCCCACAGGAGTGGGCACCTCGGCCGCGGTCATAGGCTGCCATTTGGGCTGGGGTCAGGCTGGAGAGATCTGAAGAGCCTCGAGCTCCAGGAACACTGGTGCTGGAAAGGGCCTGCCAAGGCCATCGCAGCAGTGCCCCAACATTGCTGCTCCTCCATCGTTCTGAGCTGGAGAAGCCAGGGAGTGTGTTGGGGTAATTAAGTTGGGCTAGGGTTAGGGTTACGCCTAGGGTTAGGGTTAGGAGATCTAAAGGGCCTGGAGCTCCAGGGACACTGGCACTGGAAAGAGCCTGCCAAGGCCTATGCGGCAGTGCCCCAACATTGCTGCTCCCACACCGTTCTGACCTGGACCCCCACAGGGGTGGTCATGTCGGCCACGGCCACAAGCTGCCCTTTGGGCTGGGATTAGGGTTGAGAGAGGGAAAGAGCCTAGAGCTCCAGGAATACTGGGGCTGGAAACGGCCTACCGAGGCCATCGTGGCAAGGCCCCAACATTGCTGCTCCCACACCGTTCTGACCTGGACCCCCACAGGGGTGGTCATGTCGGCCACGGCCACAAGCTGCCCTTTGGGCTGGGATTAGGGTTGAGAGAGGGAAAGAGCCTAGAGCTCCAGGAATACTGGGGCTGGAAACGGCCTACCGAGGCCATCGTGACAAGACCCCAACATTGCTGCTCCCACACCTTTCTGACCTGGACCCCCACAGGGGTGGGCACCTCGGCCGCGGTCATAGGCTGCCTTTTGGGCTGGGGTCAGGCTGGAGAGATCTAAAGAGCCTCGAGCTCCAGGAACACTGGTGCTGGAAAGGGCCTGCCCAGGCCATCACAGCAGTGCCCCAACATTGCTGCTCCTCCATCGTTCTGAGGTGGAGAAGCCAGGGAGTGTGTTGGGGTAATTGAGTTGGGCTAGGGTTAGGGTTACGCCTAGGGTTAGGGTTAGGAGTCTAAAGGGCCTGGAGCTCCAGGAGCACTGGGGTTGGAAAGAGCCTGCCAAGGCCAATGCGGCAAGGCCCCAACCTTGCTGCTCCCACACCGTTCTGATCTGGACCACCCACAGCGGTGGGCACCTTGGCCCCGGCCACAAGCTGCCATTTGTGCTGGGGTCAGGGTTGAGAGAGGGAAAGAGCCTAGAGCTCCAGGAATACTGGGGCTGGAAACGGCCTACCGAGGCCATCGTGGCAAGGCCCCAACATTGCTGCTCCCACACCGTTCTGACCTGGACCCCCACAGGGGTGGTCATGTCGGCCACGGCCACAAGCTGCCCCTTGGGCTGGGATTAGGGTTGAGAGAGGGAAAGAGCCTAGAGCTCCAGGAATACTGGGGCTGGAAACGGCCTACCGAGGCCATCGTGGCAAGGCCCCAACATTGCTGCTCCCACACCTTTCTGACCTGGACCCCCACAGGGGTGGGCACCTCGGCCCCGGTCATAGGCTGCCTTTTGGGCTGGGGTCAGGCTGGAGAGATCTGAAGAGCCTCGAGCTCCAGGAACACTGGTGCTGGAAAGGGCCTGCCAAGGCCATCGCAGCAGTGCCCCAACATTGCTGCTCCTCCATCGTTCTGAGCTGGAGAAGCCAGGGAGTGTGTTGGGGTAATTAAGTTGGGCTAGGGTTAGGGTTACGCCTAGGGTTAGGGTTAGGAGATCTAAAGGGCCTGGAGCTCCAGGGACACTGGCACTGGAAAGAGCCTGCCAAGGCCTATGCGGCAGTGCCCCAACATTGCTGCTCCCACACTGTTCTGACCTGGACCCCCACAGGGGTGGTCATGTCGGCCACGGCCACAAGCTGCCATTTGGGTTGGGGTCAGGCTGGAGAGATCTAAAGAGCCTCGAGCTCCAGGAACACTGGTGCTGGAAAGAGCCTGCCAAGGCCTATGCGGCAGTGCCCCAACATTGCTGCTCCCACACCGTTCTGACCTGGACCCCCACAGGGGTGGTCATGTCGGCCACGGCCACAAGCTGCCCTTTGGGCTGGGATTAGGGTTGAGAGAGGGAAAGAGCCTCGAGCTCCAGGAACACTGGGGCTGGAAACAGCCTACTGAGGCCATCGTGGCAAGGCCCCAACATTGCTGCTCCCACACCTTTCTGACCTGGACTCCCACAGGGGTGGGCACCTCGGCCGCGGTCATAGGCTGCCATTTGGTCTGGGGTCAGGCTGGAGAGATCTAAAGAGCCTCGAGCTCCAGGAACACTGGTGCTGGAAAGGGCCTGCCAAGGCCATCGCAGCAGTGCCCCAACATTGCTGCTCCTCCATCGTTCTGAGCTGGAGAAGCCAGGGAGTGTGTTGGGGTAATTAAGTTGGGCTAGGGTTAGGGTTACGCCTAGGGTTCGGGTTAGGAGATCTAAAGGGCCTGGAGCTCCAGGAGCACTGGGGTTGGAAAGAGCCTGCCAAGGCCAATGCGGCAAGGCCCCAACCTTGCTGCTCCCACACCGTTCTGATCTGGACCACCCACAGGGGTGGGCACCTTGGCCCCGGCCACAAGCTGCCATTTGGGCTGGGGTCAGGGTTGAGAGAGGGAAAGAGCCTCGAGCTCCAGGGACACTGGCACTGGAAAGAGCCTGCCAAGGCCTATGCGGCAGTGCCCCAACATTGCTGCTCCCACACCGTTCTGACCTGGACCCCCACAGGGGTGGTCATGTCGGCCACGGCCACAAGCTGCCCTTTGGGCTGGGATTAGGGTTGAGAGAGGGAAAGAGCCTAGAGCTCCAGGAATACTGGGGCTGGAAACGGCCTACCGAGGCCATCGTGGCAAGGCCCCAACATTGCTGCTTCCACACCGTTCTGACCTGGACCCCCACAGGGGTGGTCATGTCGGCCACGGCCACAAGCTGCCCCTTGGGCTGGGATTAGGGTTGAGAGAGGGAAAGAGCCTAGAGCTCCAGGAATACTGGGGCTGGAAACGGCCTACCGAGGCCATCGTGGCAAGGCCCCAACATTGCTGCTCCCACACCTTTCTGACCTGGACCCCCACAGGGGTGGGCACCTCGGCCGCGGTCATAGGCTGCCATTTGGGCTGGGGTCAGGCTGGAGAGATCTGAAGAGCCTCGAGCTCCAGGAACACTGGTGCTGGAAAGGGCCTGCCAAGGCCATCGCAGCAGTGCCCCAACATTGCTGCTCCTCCATCGTTCTGAGCTGGAGAAGCCAGGGAGTGTGTTGGGGTAATTAAGTTGGGCTAGGGTTAGGGTTACGCCTAGGGTTAGGGTTAGGAGATCTAAAGGGCCTGGAGCTCCAGGGACACTGGCACTGGAAAGAGCCTGCCAAGGCCTATGCGGCAGTGCCCCAACATTGCTGCTCCCACACTGTTCTGACCTGGACCCCCACAGGGGTGGTCATGTCGGCCACGGCCACAAGCTGCCATTTGGGTTGGGGTCAGGCTGGAGAGATCTAAAGAGCCTCGAGCTCCAGGAACACTGGTGCTGGAAAGAGCCTGCCAAGGCCTATGCGGCAGTGCCCCAACATTGCTGCTCCCACACCGTTCTGACCTGGACCCCCACAGGGGTGGTCATGTCGGCCACGGCCACAAGCTGCCCTTTGGGCTGGGATTAGGGTTGAGAGAGGGAAAGAGCCTCGAGCTCCAGGAATACTGGGGCTGGAAAGGGCCTACCGAGGCCATCGTGGCAAGGCCCCAACATTGCTGCTCCCACACCTTTCTGACCTGGACTCCCACAGGGGTGGGCACCTCGGCCGCGGTCATAGGCTGCCATTTGGGCTGGGGTCAGGCTGGAGAGATCTAAAGAGCCTCGAGCTCCAGGAACACTGGTGCTGGAAAGGGCCTGCCAAGGCCATCGCAGCAGTGCCCCAACATTGCTGCTCCTCCATCGTTCTGAGCTGGAGAAGCCAGGGAGTGTGTTGGGGTAATTAAGTTGGGCTAGGGTTAGGGTTACGCCTAGGGTTAGGGTTAGGAGATCTAAAGGGCCTGGAGCTCCAGGAGCACTGGGGTTGGAAAGAGCCTGCCAAGGCCAATGTGGCAAGGCCCCAACCTTGCTGTTCCCACACCGTTCTGATCTGGACCACCCACAGGGGTGGGCACCATGGCCCCGGCCACAAGCTGCCATTTGGGCTGGGGTCAGGGTTGAGAGAGGGAAAGAGCCTCGAGCTCCAGGGACACTGGCACTGGAAAGAGCCTGCCAAGGCCTATGCGGCAGTGCCCCAACATTGCTGCTCCCACAGTGTTCTGACCTGGACCCCCACAGGGGTGGTCATGTCGGCCACGGCCACAAGCTGCCCTTTGGGCTGGGATTAGGGTTGAGAGAGGGAAAGAGCCTCGAGCTCCAGGAATACTGGGGCTGGAAACAGCCTACCGAGGCCATCGTGGCAAGGCCCCAACATTGCTGCTCCCACACCTTTCTGACCTGGACTCCCACAGGGGTGGGCACCTCGGCCGCGGTCATAGGCTGCCATTTGGGCTGGGGTCAGGCTGGAGAGATCTAAAGAGCCTCGAGCTCCAGGAACACTGGTGCTGGAAAGGGCCTGCCAAGGCCATCGCAGCAGTGCCCCAACATTGCTGCTCCTCCATCGTTCTGAGCTGGAGAAGCCAGGGAGTGTGTTGGGGTAATTAAGTAGGGCTAGGGTTAGGGTTACACCTAGGGTTCGGGTTAGGAGATCTAAAGGGCCTGGAGCTCCAGGAGCACTGGGGTTGGAAAGAGCCTGCCAAGGCCAATGCGGCAAGGCCCCAACCTTGCTGCTCCCACACCGTTCTGATCTGGACCACCCACAGGGGTGGGCACCTTGGCCCCGGCCACAAGCTGCCATTTGGGCTGGGGTCAGGGTTGAGAGAGGGAAAGAGCCTCGAGCTCCAGGGACACTGGCACTGGAAAGAGCCTGCCAAGGCCTATGCGGCAGTGCCCCAACATTGCTGCTCCCACACCGTTCTGACCTGGACCCCCACAGGGGTGGTCATGTCGGCCACGGCCACAAGCTGCCCTTTGGGCTGGGATTAGGGTTGAGAGAGGGAAAGAGCCTCGAGCTCCAGGAACACTGGGGCTGGAAACGGCCTACCGAGGCCATCGTGGCAAGGCCCCAACATTGCTGCTCCCACACCTTTCTGACCTGGACCCCCACAGGGGTGGGCACCTCGGCCCCGGTCATAGGCTGCCATTTGGGCTGGGGTCAGGCTGGAGAGATCTAAAGAGCCTCGAGCTCCAGGAACACTGGTGCTGGAAAGGGCCTGCCAAGGCCATCGCAGCAGTGCCCCAACATTGCTGCTCCTCCATCGTTCTGAGCTGGAGAAGCCAGGGAGTGTGTTGGGGTAATTAAGTTGGGCTAGGGTTAGGGTTACACCTAGGGTTCGGGTTAGGAGATCTAAAGGGCCTGGAGCTCCAGGAGCACTGGGGTTGGAAAGAGCCTGCCAAGGCCAATGCGGCAAGGCCCCAACCTTGCTGCTCCCACACCGTTCTGATCTGGACCACCCACAGGGGTGGGCACCTTGGCCCCGGCCACAAGCTGCCATTTGGGCTGGGGTCAGGGTTGAGAGAGGGAAAGAGCCTCGAGCTCCAGGGACACTGGCACTGGAAAGAGCCTGCCAAGGCCTATGCGGCAGTGCCCCAACATTGCTGCTCCCACACTGTTCTGACCTGGACCCCCACAGGGGTGGTCATGTCGGCCACGGCCACAAGCTGCCATTTGGGTTGGGGTCAGGCTGGAGAGATCTAAAGAGCCTCGAGCTCCAGGAACACTGGTGCTGGAAAGAGCCTGCCAAGGCCTATGCGGCAGTGCCCCAACATTGCTGCTCCCACACCGTTCTGACCTGGACCCCCACAGGGGTGGTCATGTCGGCCACGGCCACAAGCTGCCCTTTGGGCTGGGATTAGGGTTGAGAGAGGGAAAGAGCCTCGAGCTCCAGGAATACTGGGGCTGGAAACAGCCTACCGAGGCCATCGTGGCAAGGCCCCAACATTGCTGCTCCCACACCTTTCTGACCTGGACTCCCACAGGGGTGGGCACCTCGGCCGCGGTCATAGGCTGCCATTTGGGCTGGGGTCAGGCTGGAGAGATCTGAAGAGCCTCGAGCTCCAGGAACACTGGTGCTGGAAAGGGCCTGCCAAGGCCATCGCAGCAGTGCCCCAACATTGCTGCTCCTCCATCGTTCTGAGCTGGAGAAGCCAGGGAGTGTGTTGGGGTAATTAAGTTGGGCTAGGGTTAGGGTTACGCCTAGGGTTAGGGTTAGGAGATCTAAAGGGCCTGGAGCTCCAGGAGCACTGGGGTTGGAAAGAGCCTGCCAAGGCCAATGTGGCAAGGCCCCAACCTTGTTGCTCCCACACTGTTCTGATCTGGACCACCCACAGGGGTGGGCACCTCGGCCCCGGCCACAAGCTGCCATTTGGGCTGGGGTCAGGGTTGAGAGAGGGAAAGAGCCTCGAGCTCCCGGGACACTGGGGCTGGAAAGAGCCTGCAAAGGCAAACGTGACAAGGTCCCAACCTTGCTGCTCCCACACTGTTCTGACCTGGACCCCCACAGGGGTGGTCATGTCGGCCACGGCCAGAAGCTGCCCTTTGGGCTGGGATTAGGGTTGAGAGAGGGAAAGAGCCTAGAGCTCCAGGAATACTGGGGCTGGAAACGGCCTACCGAGGCCATCGTGGCAAGGCCCCAACATTGCTGCTCCCACACCTTTCTGACCTGGACCCCCACAGGGGTGGGCACCTCGGCCCCGGTCATAGGCTGCCATTTGGGCTGGGGTCAGGCTGGAGAGATCTAAAGAGCCTCGAGCTCCAGGAACACTGGTGCTGGAAAGGGCCTGCCAAGGCCATCGCAGCAGTGCCCCAACATTGCTGCTCCTCCATCGTTCTGAGCTGGAGAAGCCAGGGAGTGTGTTGGGGTAATTAAGTTGGGCTAGGGTTAGGGTTACGCCTAGGGTTAGGGTTAGGAGATCTAAAGGGCCTGGAGCTCCAGGGACACTGGCACTGGAAAGAGCCTGCCAAGGCCTATGCGGCAGTGCCCCAACATTGCTGCTCCCACACTGTTCTGACCTGGACCCCCACAGGGGTGGTCATGTCGGCCACGGCCACAAGCTGCCATTTGGGTTGGGGTCAGGCTGGAGAGATCTAAAGAGCCTCGAGCTCCAGGAACACTGGTGCTGGAAAGAGCCTGCCAAGGCCAATGCGGCAAGGCCCCAACCTTGCTGTTCCCACACCGTTCTGATCTGGACCACCCACAGGGGTGGGCACCATGGCCCCGGCCACAAGCTGCCATTTGGGTTGGGGTCAGGGTTGAGAGAGGGAAAGAGCCTCGAGCTCCAGGGACACTGGCACTGGAAAGAGCCTGCCAAGGCCTATGCGGCAGTGCCCCAACATTGCTGCTCCCACACTGTTCTGACCTGGACCCCCACAGGGGTGGTCATGTCGGCCACGGCCACAAGCTGCCCTTTGGGCTGCGATTAGGGTTGAGAGAGGGAAAGAGCCTAGAGCTCCAGGAATACTGGGGCTGGAAACGGCCTACCGAGGCCATCGTGGCAAGACCCCAACATTGCTGCTCCCACACCTTTCTGACCTGGACCCCCACAGGGGTGGGCACCTCGGCCCTGGTCATAGGCTGCCATTTGGGCTAGGGTCAGGCTGAAGAGATCTAAAGAGCCTCGAGCTCCAGGAACACTGGTGCTGGAAAGGGCCTGCCAAGGCCATCGCAGCAGTGCCCCAACATTGCTGCTCCTCCATCGTTCTGAGCTGGAGAAGCCAGGGAGTGTGTTGGGGTAATTGAGTTGGGCTAGGGTTAGGGTTACGCCTAGGGTTAGGGTTAGGAGATCTAAAGGGCCTGGAGCTCCAGGAGCACTGGGGTTGGAAAGAGCCTGCCAAGGCCAATGCGGCAAGGCCCCAACCTTGTTGCTGCCACAGTGTTTTGAGCCGGATCCCCACAGGGGTGGGCACCTTGGCCCCGGCCACAAGCTGCCATTTGGGCTGGGGTCAGGCTGGAGAGATCTAAAGAGCCTCGAGCTCCAGGAACACTGGTGCTGGAAAGAGCCTGCCAAGGCCTATGCGGCAGTGCCCCAACATTGCTGCTCCCACACCGTTCTGACCTGGACCCCCACAGGGGTGGTCATGTCGGCCACGGCCACAAGCTGCCCTTTGGGCTGGGATTAGGGTTGAGAGAGGGAAAGAGCCTCGAGCTCCAGGAACACTGGGGCTGGAAAGGGCCTACCGAGGCCATCGTGGCAAGGCCCCAACATTGCTGCTCCCACACCTTTCTGACCTGGACCCCCACAGGGGTGGGCACCTCGGCCGCGGTCATAGGCTGCCATTTGGGCTGGGGTCAGGCTGGAGAGATCTAAAGAGCCTCGAGCTCCAGGAACACTGGTGCTGGAAAGGGCCTGCCAAGGCCATCGCAGCAGTGCCCCAACATTGCTGCTCCTCCATCGTTCTGAGCTGGAGAAGCCAGGGAGTGTGTTGGGGTAATTAAGTTGGGCTAGGGTTAGGGTTACACCTAGGGTTCGGGTTAGGAGATCTAAAGGGCCTGGAGCTCCAGGAGCACTGGGGTTGGAAAGAGCCTGCCAAGGCCAATGCGGCAAGGCCCCAACCTTGCTGCTCCCACACCGTTCTGATCTGGACCACCCACAGGGGTGGGCACCTTGGCCCCGGCCACAAGCTGCCATTTGGGCTGGGGTCAGGGTTGAGAGAGGGAAAGAGCCTCGAGCTCCAGGGACACTGGCACTGGAAAGAGCCTGCCAAGGCCTATGCGGCAGTGCCCCAACATTGCTGCTCCCACACCGTTCTGACCTGGACCCCCACAGGGGTGGTCATGTCGGCCACGGCCACAAGCTGCCCTTTGGGCTGGGATTAGGGTTGAGAGAGGGAAAGAGCCTAGAGCTCCAGGAATACTGGGGCTGGAAACGGCCTACCGAGGCCATCGTGGCAAGGCCCCAACATTGCTGCTCCCACACCGTTCTGACCTGGACCCCCACAGGGGTGGTCATGTCGGCCACGGCCACAAGCTGCCCTTTGGGCTGGGATTAGGGTTGAGAGAGGGAAAGAGCCTAGAGCTCCAGGAATACTGGGGCTGGAAACGGCCTACCGAGGCCATCGTGACAAGACCCCAACATTGCTGCTCCCACACCTTTCTGACCTGGACCCCCACAGGGGTGGGCACCTCGGCCGCGGTCATAGGCTGCCTTTTGGGCTGGGGTCAGGCTGGAGAGATCTAAAGAGCCTCGAGCTCCAGGAACACTGGTGCTGGAAAGGGCCTGCCAAGGCCATCGCAGCAGTGCCCCAACATTGCTGCTCCTCCATCGTTCTGAGGTGGAGAAGCCAGGGAGTGTGTTGGGGTAATTGAGTTGGGCTAGGGTTAGGGTTACGCCTAGGGTTAGGGTTAGGAGTCTAAAGGGCCTGGAGCTCCAGGAGCACTGGGGTTGGAAAGAGCCTGCCAAGGCCAATGCGGCAAGGCCCCAACCTTGCTGCTCCCACACCGTTCTGATCTGGACCACCCACAGGGGTGGGCACCTTGGCCCCGGCCACAAGCTGCCATTTGGGCTGGGGTCAGGGTTGAGAGAGGGAAAGAGCCTAGAGCTCCAGGAATACTGGGGCTGGAAACGGCCTACCGAGGCCATCGTGGCAAGGCCCCAACATTGCTGCTCCCACACCGTTCTGACCTGGACCCCCACAGGGGTGGTCATGTCGGCCACGGCCACAAGCTGCCCCTTGGGCTGGGATTAGGGTTGAGAGAGGGAAAGAGCCTAGAGCTCCAGGAATACTGGGGCTGGAAATGGCCTACCGAGGCCATCGTGGCAAGGCCCCAACATTGCTGCTCCCACACCTTTCTGACCTGGACCCCCACAGGGGTGGGCACCTCGGCCCTGGTCATAGGCTGCCATTTGGGCTAGGGTCAGGCTGAAGAGATCTAAAGAGCCTCGAGCTCCAGGAACACTGGTGCTGGAAAGGGCCTGCCAAGGCCATCGCAGCAGTGCCCCAACATTGCTGCTCCTCCATCGTTCTGAGCTGGAGAAGCCAGGGAGTGTGTTGGGGTAATTAAGTTGGGCTAGGGTTAGGGTTACGCCTAGGGTTAGGGTTAGGAGATCTAAAGGGCCTGGAGCTCCAGGGACACTGGCACTGGAAAGAGCCTGCCAAGGCCTATGCGGCAGTGCCCCAACATTGCTGCTCCCACACTGTTCTGACCTGGACCCCCACAGGGGTGGTCATGTCGGCCACGGCCACAAGCTGCCATTTGGGTTGGGGTCAGGCTGGAGAGATCTAAAGAGCCTCGAGCTCCAGGAACACTGGTGCTGGAAAGAGCCTGCCAAGGCCTATGCGGCAGTGCCCCAACATTGCTGCTCCCACACCGTTCTGACCTGGACCCCCACAGGGGTGGTCATGTCGGCCACGGCCACAAGCTGCCCTTTGGGCTGGGATTAGGGTTGAGAGAGGGAAAGAGCCTCGAGCTCCAGGAATACTGGGGCTGGAAACAGCCTACCGAGGCCATCGTGGCAAGGCCCCAACATTGCTGCTCCCACACCTTTCTGACCTGGACTCCCACAGGGGTGGGCACCTCGGCCGCGGTCATAGGCTGCCATTTGGTCTGGGGTCAGGCTGGAGAGATCTAAAGAGCCTCGAGCTCCAGGAACACGGGTGCTGGAAAGGGCCTGCCAAGGCCATCGCAGCAGTGCCCCAACATTGCTGCTCCTCCATCGTTCTGAGCTGGAGAAGCCAGGGAGTGTGTTGGGGTAATTAAGTTGGGCTAGGGTTAGGGTTACACCTAGGGTTAGGGTTAGGAGATCTAAAGGGCCTGGAGCTCCAGGAGCACTGGGGTTGGAAAGAGCCTGCCAAGGCCAATGCGGCAAGGCCCCAACCTTGCTGCTCCCACACCGTTCTGATCTGGACCACCCACAGGGGTGGGCACCATGGCCCCGGCCACAAGCTGCCATTTGGGCTGGGGTCAGGGTTGAGAGAGGGAAAGAGCCTCGAGCTCCAGGGACACTGGCACTGGAAAGAGCCTGCCAAGGCCTATGCGGCAGTGCCCCAACATTGCTGCTCCCACACCGTTCTGACCTGGACCCCCACAGGGGTGGTCATGTCGGCCACGGCCACAAGCTGCCCTTTGGGCTGGGATTAGGGTTGAGAGAGGGAAAGAGCCTAGAGCTCCAGGAATACTGGGGCTGGAAACGGCCTACCGAGGCCATCGTGGCAAGGCCCCAACATTGCTGATCCCACACCGTTCTGACCTGGACCCCCACAGGGGTGGTCATGTCGGCCACGGCCACAAGCTGCCCCTTGGGCTGGGATTAGGGTTGAGAGAGGGAAAGAGCCTAGAGCTCCAGGAATACTGGGGCTGGAAAAGGCCTACCGAGGCCATCGTGGCAAGGCCCCAACATTGCTGCTCCCACACCTTTCTGACCTGGACCCCCACAGGGGTGGGCACCTCGGCCGCGGTCATAGGCTGCCATTTGGGCTGGGGTCAGGCTGGAGAGATCTGAAGAGCCTCGAGCTCCAGGAACACTGGTGCTGGAAAGGGCCTGCCAAGGCCATCGCAGCAGTGCCCCAACATTGCTGCTCCTCCATCGTTCTGAGCTGGAGAAGCCAGGGAGTGTGTTGGGGTAATTAAGTTGGGCTAGGGTTAGGGTTACGCCTAGGGTTCGGGTTAGGAGATCTAAAGGGCCTGGAGCTCCAGGGACACTGGCACTGGAAAGAGCCTGCCAAGGCCTATGCGGCAGTGCCCCAACATTGCTGCTCCCACAGTGTTCTGACCTGGACCCCCACAGGGGTGGTCATGTCGGGCACGGCCACAAGCTGCCATTTGGTTTGGGGTCAGGCTGGAGAGATCTAAAGAGCCTCGAGCTCCAGGAACACTGGTGCTGGAAAGAGCCTGCCAAGGCCTATGCGGCAGTGCCCCAACATTGCTGCTCTCACACCGTTCTGACCTGGACCCCCACAGGGGTGGTCATGTCGGCCACGGCCACAAGCTGCCCTTTGGGCTGGGATTAGGGTTGAGAGAGGGAAAGAGCCTCGAGCTCCAGGAACACTGGGGCTGGAAAGGGCCTACCGAGGCCATCGTGGCAAGGCCCCAACATTGCTGCTCCCACACCTTTCTGACCTGGACCCCCACAGGGGTGGGCACCTCGGCCGCGGTCATAGGCTGCCATTTGGGCTGGGGTCAGGCTGGAGAGATCTAAAGAGCCTCGAGCTCCAGGAACACTGGTGCTGGAAAGGGCCTGCCAAGGCCATCGCAGCAGTGCCCCAACATTGCTGCTCCTCCATCGTTCTGAGCTGGAGAAGCCAGGGAGTGTGTTGGGGTAATTAAGTTGGGCTAGGGTTAGGGTTACGCCTAGGGTTAGGGTTAGGAGATCTAAAGGGCCTGGAGCTCCAGGAGCACTGGGGTTGGAAAGAGCCTGCCAAGGCCAATGTGGCAAGGCCCCAACCTTGCTGTTCCCACACCGTTCTGATCTGGACCACCCACAGGGGTGGGCACCATGGCCCCGGCCACAAGCTGCCATTTGGGCTGGGGTCAGGGTTGAGAGAGGGAAAGAGCCTCGAGCTCCAGGGACACTGGCACTGTAAAGAGCCTGCCAAGGCCTATGCGGCAGTGCCCCAACATTGCTGCTCCCACACCGTTCTGGCCTGGACCCCCACAGGGGTGGTCATGTCGGCCACGGCCACAAGCTGCCCTTTGGGCTGGGATTAGGGTTGAGAGAGGGAAAGAGCCTCGAGCTCCAGGAATACTGGGGCTGGAAACGGCCTACCGAGGCCATCGTGGCAAGGCCCCAACATTGCTGCTCCCACACCGTTCTGACCTGGACCCCCACAGGGGTGGTCATGTCGGCCACGGCCACAAGCTGCCCCTTGGGCTGGGATTAGGGTTGAGAGAGGGAAAGAGCCTAGAGCTCCAGGAATACTGGGGCTGGAAAGGGCCTACCGCGGCCATCGTGGCATGACCCCAACATTGCTGCTCCCATAACTTTCTGACCTGGACCCCCACAGGGGTGGGCACCTCGGCCCCGGTCATAGGCTGCCATTTGGGCTGGGGTCAGGCTGGAGAGATCTAAAGAGCCTCGAGCTCCAGGAACACTGGTGCTGGAAAGGGCCTGCCAAGGCCATCGCAGCAGTGCCCCAACATTGCTGCTCCTCCATCGTTCTGAGCTGGAGAAGCCAGGGAGTGTGTTGGGGTAATTAAGTTGGGCTAGGGTTAGGGTTACGCCTAGGGTTAGGGTTAGGAGATCTAAAGGGCCTGGACCTCCAGGAGCACTGGGGTTGGAAAGAGCCTGCCAAGGCCAATGCGGCAAGGCCCCAACCTTGCTGCTCCCACACCGTTCTGATCTGGACCACCCACAGGGGTGGTCATGTCGGCCACGGCCACAAGCTGCCCTTTGGGCTGGGATTAGGGTTGAGAGAGGGAAAGAGCCTCGAGCTCCAGGGACACTGGCACTGGAAAGAGCCTGCCAAGGCCTATGCGGCAGTGCCCCAACATTGCTGCTCCCACACTGTTCTGACCTGGACCCCCACAGGGGTGGTCATGTCGGCCACGGCCACAAGCTGCCCTTTGGGCTGGGATTAGGGTTGAGAGAGGGAAAGAGCCTAGAGCTCCAGGAATACTGGGGCTGGAAACGGCCTACTGAGGCCATCGTGGCAAGGCCCCAACATTGCTGCTCCCACACCTTTCTGACCTGGACCCCCACAGGGGTGGGCACCTCGGCCCCGGCCACAAGCTGCCATTTGGGCTGGGGTCAGGGTTGAGAGAGGGAAAGAGCCTCGAGCTCCAGGGACACTGGGGCTGGAAAGAGCCTGCAAAGGCAAACGTGACAAGGTCCCAACCTTGCTGCTCCCACACTGTTCTGACCTGGACCCCCACAGGGGTGGTCATGTCGGCCACGGCCAGAAGCTGCCCTTTGGGCTGGGATTAGGGTTGAGAGAGGGAAAGAGCCTAGAGCTCCAGGAATACTGGGGCTGGAAACGGCCTACCGAGGCCATCGTGGCAAGGCCCCAACATTGCTGCTCCCACACCTTTCTGACCTGGACCCCCACAGGGGTGGGCACCTCGGCCGCGGTCATAGGCTGCCATTTGGGCTGGGGTCAGGCTGGAGAGATCTAAAGAGCCTCGAGCTCCAGGAACACTGGTGCTGGAAAGGGCCTGCCAAGGCCATCGCAGCAGTGCCCCAACATTGCTGCTCCTCCATCGTTCTGAGCTGGAGAAGCCAGGGAGTGTGTTGGGGTAATTAAGTAGGGCTAGGGTTAGGGTTACGCCTAGGGTTAGGGTTAGGAGATCTAAAGGGCCTGGAGCTCCAGGGACACTGGCACTGGAAAGAGCCTGCCAAGGCCTATGCGGCAGTGCCCCAACATTGCTGCTCCCACACTGTTCTGACCTGGACCCCCACAGGGGTGGTCATGTCGGCCACGGCCACAAGCTGCCATTTGGGTTGGGGTCAGGCTGGAGAGATCTAAAGAGCCTAGAGCTCCAGGAACACTGGTGCTGGAAAGAGCCTGCCAAGGCCAATGCGGCAAGGCCCCAACCTTGCTGTTCCCACACCGTTCTGATCTGGACCACCCACAGTGGTGGGCACCATGGCCCCGGCCACAACCTGCCATTTGGGTTGGGGTCAGGGTTGAGAGAGGGAAAGAGCCTCGAGCTCCAGGGACACTGGCACTGTAAAGAGCCTGCCAAGGCCTATGCGGCAGTGCCCCAACATTGCTGCTCCCACACTGTTCTGACCTGGACCCCCACAGGGGTGGTCATGTCGGCCACGGCCACAAGCTGCCCTTTGGGCTGGGATTAGGGTTGAGAGAGGGAAAGAGCCTAGAGCTCCAGGAATACTGGGGCTGGAAACGGCCTACCGAGGCCATCGTGGCAAGACCCCAACATTGCTGCTCCCACACCTTTCTGACCTGGACCCCCACAGGGGTGGGCACCTCGGCCCTGGTCATAGGCTGCCTTTTGGGCTAGGGTCAGGCTGAAGAGATCTAAAGAGCCTCGAGCTCCAGGAACACTGGTGCTGGAAAGGGCCTGCCAAGGCCATCGCAGCAGTGCCCCAACATTGCTGCTCCTCCATCGTTCTGAGCTGGAGAAGCCAGGGAGTGTGTTGGGGTAATTGAGTTGGGCTAGGGTTAGGGTTACGCCTAGGGTTAGGGTTAGGAGATCTAATAGGCCTGGAGCTCCAGGAGCACTGGGGTTGGAAAGAGCCTGCCAAGGCCAATGCGGCAAGGCCCCAACCTTGTTGCTGCCACAGTGTTTTGAGCCGGATCCCCACAGGGGTGGGCACCTTGGCCCCGGCCACAAGCTGCCATTTGGGCTGGGGTCAGGCTGGAGAGATCTAAAGAGCCTCGAGCTCCAGGAACACTGGTGCTGGAAAGAGCCTGCCAAGGCCTATGCGGCAGTGCCCCAACATTGCTGCTCCTCCATCGTTCTGAGCTGGAGAAGCCAGGGAGTGTGTTGGGGTAATTAAGTTGGGCTAGGGTTAGGGTTACACCTAGGGTTAGGGTTAGGAGATCTAAAGGGCCTGGAGCTCCAGGAGCACTGGGGTTGGAAAGAGCCTGCCAAGGCCAATGCGGCAAGGCCCCAACCTTGCTGTTCCCACACCGTTCTGATCTGGACCACCCACAGGGGTGGGCACCATGGCCCCTGCCACAAGCTGCCATTTGGGCTGGGGTCAGGGTTGAGAGAGGGAAAGAGCCTCGAGCTCCAGGGACACTGGCACTGGAAAGAGCCTGCCAAGGCCTATGCGGCAGTGCCCCAACATTGCTGCTCCCACAGTGTTCTGACCTGGACCCCCACAGGGGTGGTCATGTCGGCCACGGCCACAAGCTGCCCTTTGGGCTGGGGTCAGGGTTGAGAGAGGGAAAGAGCCTCGAGCTCCAGGGACACTGGCACTGGAAAGAGCCTGCCAAGGCCTATGCGGCAGTTCCCCAACATTGCTGCTCCCACACTGTTCTGACCTGGACCCCCACAGGGGTGGTCATGTCGGCCACGGCCACAAGCTGCCCTTTGGGCTGGGATTAGGGTTGAGAGAGGGAAAGAGCCTAGAGCTCCAGGAATACTGGGGCTGGAAACGGCCTACCGAGGCCATCGTGGCAAGGCCCCAACCTTGCTGCTCCCACACCTTTCTGACCTGGACTCCCACAGGGGTGGGCACCTCGGCCGCGGTCATAGGCTGCCATTTGGGCTGGGGTCAGGCTGGAGAGATCTGAAGAGCCTCGAGCTCCAGGAACACTGGTGCTGGAAAGGGCCTGCCAAGGCCATCGCAGCAGTGCCCCAACATTGCTGCTCCTCCATCGTTCTGAGCTGGAGAAGCCAGGGAGTGTGTTGGGGTAATTAAGTAGGGCTAGGGTTAGGGTTACGCCTAGGGTTAGGGTTAGGAGATCTAAAGGGCCTGGAGCTCCAGGGACACTGGCACTGGAAAGAGCCTGCCAAGGCCTATGCGGCAGTGCCCCAACATTGCTGCTCCCACACTGTTCTGACCTGGACCCCCACAGGGGTGGTCATGTCGGCCACGGCCACAAGCTGCCATTTGGGTTGGGGTCAGGCTGGAGAGATCTAAAGAGCCTCGAGCTCCAGGAACACTGGTGCTGGAAAGAGCCTGCCAAGGCCTATGCGGCAGTGCCCCAACATTGCTGCTCCCACGCCGTTCTGACCTGGACCCCCACAGGGGTGGTCATGTCGGCCACGGCCACAAGCTGCCCTTTGGGCTGGGATTAGGGTTGAGAGAGGGAAAGAGCCTAGAGCTCCAGGAACACTGGGGCTGGAAAGGGCCTACCGAGGCCATCGTGGCAAGGCCCCAACATTGCTGCTCCCACACCTTTCTGACCTGGACCCCCACAGGGGTGGGCACCTCGGTCCCGGTCATAGGCTGCCATTTGGGCTGGGGTCAGGCTGGAGAGATCTAAAGAGCCTCGAGCTCCAGGAACACTGGTGTTGGAAAGGGCCTGCCAAGGCCATCGCAGCAGTGCCCCAACATTGCTGCTCCTCCATCGTTCTGAGCTGGAGAAGCCAGGGAGTGTGTTGGGGTAATTAAGTTGGGCTAGGGTTAGGGTTACGCCTAGGGTTAGGGTTAGGAGATCTAAAGGGCCTGGAGCTCCAGGAGCACTGGGGTTGGAAAGAGCCTGCCAAGGCCAATGTGGCAAGGCCCCAACCTTGCTGTTCCCACACCGTTCTGATCTGGACCACCCACAGGGGTGGGCACCATGGCCCCGGCCACAAGCTGCCATTTGGGCTGGGGTCAGGGTTGAGAGAGGGAAAGAGCCTCGAGCTCCAGGAACACTGGTGCTGGAAAGAGCCTGCCAAGGCCTATGCGGCAGTGCCCCAACATTGCTGCTCCCACAGTGTTCTGACCTGGACCCCCACAGGGGTGGTCATGTCGGCCACGGCCACAAGCTGCCCTTTGGGCTGGGATTAGGGTTGAGAGAGGGAAAGAGCCTCGAGCTCCAGGAATACTGGGGCTGGAAACAGCCTACCGAGGCCATCGTGGCAAGGCCCCAACATTGCTGCTCCCACACCTTTCTGACCTGGACTCCCACAGGGGTGGGCACCTCGGCCGTGGTCATAGGCTGCCATTTGGGCTGGGGTCAGGCTGGAGAGATCTAAAGAGCCTCGAGCTCCAGGAACACTGGTGCTGGAAAGGGCCTGCCAAGGCCATCGCAGCAGTGCCCCAACATTGCTGCTCCTCCATCGTTCTGAGCTGGAGAAGCCAGGGAGTGTGTTGGGGTAATTAAGTTGGGCTAGGGTTAGGGTTACACCTAGGGTTAGGGTTAGGAGATCTAAAGGGCCTGGAGCTCCAGGAGCACTGGGGTTGGAAAGAGCCTGCCAAGGCCAATGCGGCAAGGCCCCAACCTTGCTGCTCCCACACCGTTCTGATCTGGACCACCCACAGGGGTGGGCACCTTGGCCCCGGCCACAAGCTGCCATTTGGGCTGGGGTCAGGGTTGAGAGAGGGAAAGAGCCTCGAGCTCCAGGGACACTGGCACTGGAAAGAGCCTGCCAAGGCCTATGCGGCAGTGCCCCAACATTGCTGCTCCCACACTGTTCTGACCTGGACCCCCACAGGGGTGGTCATGTCGGCCACGGCCACAAGCTGCCCTTTGGGCTGAGATTAGGGTTGAGAGAGGGAAAGAGCCTAGAGCTCCAGGAATACTGGGGCTGGAAACGGCCTACCGAGGCCATCGTGGCAAGACCCCAACATTGCTGCTCCCACACCTTTCTGACCTGGACCCCCACAGGGGTGGGCACCTCGGCCGCGGTCATAGGCTGCCTTTTGGGCTGGGGTCAGGCTGGAGAGATCTAAAGAGCCTCGAGCTGCAGGAACACTGGTGCTGGAAAGGGCCTGCCAAGGCCATCGCAGCAGTGCCCCAACATTGCTGCTCCTCCATCGTTCTGAGCTGGAGAAGCCAGGGAGTGTGTTGGGGTAATTAAGCAGGGCTAGGGTTAGGGTTACGCCTAGGGTTAGGGTTAGGAGATCTAAAGGGCCTGGAGCTCCAGGAGCACTGGGGTTGGAAAGAGCCTGCCAAGGCCAATGCGGCAAGGCCCCAACCTTGCTGCTCCCACACCGTTCTGATCTGGACCACCCACAGGGGTGGGCACCTTGGCCCCGGCCACAAGCTGCCATGTGGGCTGGGGTCAGGGTTGAGAGAGGGAAAGAGCCTCGAGCTCCAGGGACACTGGCACTGGAAAGAGCCTGCCAAGGCCTATGCGGCAGTGCCCCAACATTGCTGCTCCCACACCGTTCTCACCTGGACCACCCACAGGGGTGGTCATGTCGGCCACGGCCACAAGCTGCCCTTTGGGCTGGGATTAGGGTTGAGAGAGGGAAAGAGCCTAGAGCTCCAGGAATACTGGGGCTGGAAACGGCCTACCGAGGCCATCGTGGCAAGGCCCCAACATTGCTGCTCCCACACCTTTCTGACCTGGACCCCCACAGGGGTGGGCACCTCGGCCCTGGTCATAGGCTGCCATTTGGGCTAGGGTCAGGCTGAAGAGATCTAAAGAGCCTCGAGCTCCAGGAACACTGGTGCTGGAAAGGGCCTGCCAAGGCCATCGCAGCAGTGCCCCAACATTGCTGTTCCTCCATCGTTCTGAGCTGGAGAAGCCAGGGAGTGTGTTGGGGTAATTAAGTTGGGCTAGGGTTAGGGTTACGCCTAGGGTTAGGGTTAGGAGATCTAAAGGGCCTGGAGCTCCAGGAGCACTGGGGTTGGAAAGAGCCTGCCAAGGCCAATGCGGCAAGGCCCCAACCTTGCTGCTCCCACACCGTTCTGATCTGGACCACCCACAGGGGTGGGCACCATGGCCCCGGCCACAAGCTGCCATTTGGGCTGGGGTCAGGGTTGAGAGAGGGAAAGAGCCTCGAGCTCCAGGGACACTGGCACTGGAAAGAGCCTGCCAAGGCCTATGCGGCAGTGCCCCAACATTGCTGCTCCCACACTGTTCTGACCTGGACCCCCACAGGGGTGGTCATGTCGGCCACGGCCACAAGCTGCCCTTTGGGCTGGGATTAGGGTTGAGAGAGGGAAAGAGCCTAGAGCTCCAGGAATACTGGGGCTGGAAACGGCCTACCGAGGCCATCGTGGCAAGGCCCCAACATTGCTGCTCCCACACCGTTCTGACCTGGACCCCCACAGGGGTGGTCATGTCGGCCACGGCCACAAGCTGCCCTTTGGGCTGGGATTAGGGTTGAGAGAGGGAAAGAGCCTAGAGCTCCAGGAATACTGGGGCTGGAAACGGCCTACCGAGGCCATCGTGGCAAGACCCCAACATTGCTGCTCCCACACCTTTCTGACCTGGACCCCCACAGGGGTGGGCACCTCGGCCGCGGTCATACCCTGCCTTTTGGGCTGGGGTCAGGCTGGAGAGATCTAAAGAGCCTCGAGCTCCAGGAACACTGGTGCTGGAAAGGGCCTGCCCAGGCCATCCCAGCAGTGCCCCAACATTGCTGCTCCTCCATCGTTCTGAGGTGGAGAAGCCAGGGAGTGTGTTGGGGTAATTGAGTTGGGCTAGGGTTAGGGTTACGCCTAGGGTTAGGGTTAGGAGTCTAAAGGGCCTGGAGCTCCAGGAGCACTGGGGTTGGAAAGAGCCTGCCAAGGCCAATGCGGCAAGGCCCCAACCTTGCTGCTCCCACACCGTTCTGATCTGGACCACCCACAGGGGTGGGCACCTTGGCCCCGGCCACAAGCTGCCATTTGGGCTGGGGTCAGGGTTGAGAGAGGGAAAGAGCCTCGAGCTCCAGGGACACTGGCACTGGAAAGAGCCTGCCAAGGCCTATGCGGCAGTGCCCCAACATTGCTGCTCCCACACCGTTCTGACCTGGACCCCCACAGGGGTGGTCATGTCGGCCACGGCCACAAGCTGCCCTTTGGGCTGGGATTAGGGTTGAGAGAGGGAAAGAGCCTAGAGCTCCAGGAATACTGGGGCTGGAAACGGCCTACCGAGGCCATCGTGGCAAGGCCCCAACATTGCTGCTCCCACACCGTTCTGACCTGGACCCCCACAGGGGTGGTCATGTCGGCCACGGCCACAAGCTGCCCCTTGGGCTGGGATTAGGGTTGAGATAGGGAAAGAGCCTAGAGCTCCAGGAATACTGGGGCTGGAAACGGCCTACCGCGGTCATCGTGGCATGACCCCAACATTGCTGCTCCCATAACTTTCTGACCTGGACCCCCACAGGGGTGGGCACCTCGGCCCCGGTCATAGGCTGCCATTTGGGCTGGGGTCAGGCTGGAGAGATCTGAAGAGCCTCGAGCTCCAGGAACACTGGTGCTGGAAAGGGCCTGCCAAGGCCATCGCAGCAGTGCCCCAACATTGCTGCTCCTCCATCGTTCTGAGCTGGAGAAGCCAGGGAGTGTGTTGGGGTAATTAAGTAGGGCTAGGGTAAGGGTTACGCCTAGGGTTAGGGTTAGGAGATCTAAAGGGCCTGGAGCTCCAGGAGCACTGGGGTTGGAAAGAGCCTGCCAAGGCCAATGCGGCAAGGCCCCAACCTTGCTGCTCCCACACCGTTCTGATCTGGACCACCCACAGGGGTGGGCACCTTGGCCCCGGCCACAAGCTGCCATTTGGGCTGGGGTCAGGGTTGAGAGAGGGAAAGAGCCTCGAGCTCCAGGGACACTGGCACTGGAAAGAGCCTGCCAAGGCCTATGCGGCAGTGCCCCAACATTGCTGCTCCCACACCGTTCTGACCTGGACCCCCACAGGGGTGGTCATGTCGGCCACGGCCACAAGCTGCCCTTTGGGCTGGGATTAGGGTTGAGAGAGGGAAAGAGCCTAGAGCTCCAGGAATACTGGGGCTGGAAACGGCCTACCGAGGCCATCGTGGCAAGGCCCCAACATTGCTGCTCCCACACATTTCTGATTTGGACCCCCACAGGGGTGGGCACCTCGGCCCCGGCCACAAGCTGCCATTTGGGCTGGGGTCAGGGTTGAGAGAGGGAAAGAGCCTCGAGCTCCAGGGACACTGGGGCTGGACAGAGCCTGCAAAGGCAAACGTGACAAGGTCCCAACCTTGCGGCTCCCACACTGTTCTGACCTGGACCCCCACAGGGGTGGTCATGTCGGCCACGGCCACAAGCTGCCCCTTGGGCTGGGATTAGGGTTGAGAGAGGGAAAGAGCCTAGAGCTCCAGGAATACTGGGGCTGGAAACGGCCTACCGAGGCCATCGAGGCAAGGCCCCAACATTGCTGCTCCTCCATCGTTCTGAGCTGGAGAAGCCAGGGAGTGTGTTGGGGTAATTAAGTTGGGCTAGGGTTAGGGTTATGCCTAGGGTTAGGGTTAGGAGATCTAAAGGGCCTGGAGCTCCAGGAGCACTGGGGTTGGAAAGAGCCTGCCAAGGCCAATGCGGCAAGGCCCCAACCTTGCTGCTCCCACACCGTTCTGATCTGGACCACCCACAGGGGTGGGCACCTTGGCCCCGGCCACAAGCTGCCATTTGGGCTGGGGTCAGGGTTGAGAGAGGGAAAGAGCCTCGAGCTCCAGGGACACTGGCACTGGAAAGAGCCTGCCAAGGCCTATGCGGCAGTGCCCCAACATTGCTGCTCCCACACCGTTCTGACCTGGACCCCCACAGGGGTGGGCACCTCGGCCGCGGTCATAGGCTGCCATTTGGGCTGGGGTCAGGCTGGAGAGATCTGAAGAGCCTCGAGCTCCAGGAACACTGGCACTGGAAAGAGCCTGCCAAGGCCTATGCGGCAGTGCCCCAACATTGCTGCTCCCACACTGTTCTGACCTGGACCCCCACAGGGGTGGTCATGTCGGCCACGGCCACAAGCTGCCCTTTGGGCTGGGATTAGGGTTGAGAGAGGGAAAGAGCCTAGAGCTCCAGGAATACTGGGGCTGGAAACGGCCTACCGAGGCCATCGTGGCAAGGCCCCAACATTGCTGCTCCCACACCGTTCTGACCTGGACCCCCACAGGGGTGGTCATGTCGGCCACGGCCACAAGCTGCCCTTTGGGCTGGGATTAGGGTTGAGAGAGGGAAAGAGCCTAGAGCTCCAGGAATACTGGGGCTGGAAACGGCCTACCGAGGCCATCGTGGCAAGACCCCAACATTGCTGCTCCCACACCTTTCTGACCTGGACCCCCACAGGGGTGGGCACCTCGGCCGCGGTCATACCCTGCCTTTTGGGCTGGGGTCAGGCTGGAGAGATCTAAAGAGCCTCGAGCTCCAGGAACACTGGTGCTGGAAAGGGCCTGCCCAGGCCATCACAGCAGTGCCCCAACATTGCTGCTCCTCCATCGTTCTGAGGTGGAGAAGCCAGGGAGTGTGTTGGGGTAATTGAGTTGGGCTAGGGTTAGGGTTACGCCTAGGGTTAGGGTTAGGAGTCTAAAGGGCCTGGAGCTCCAGGAGCACTGGGGTTGGAAAGAGCCTGCCAAGGCCAATGCGGCAAGGCCCCAACCTTGCTGCTCCCACACCGTTCTGATCTGGACCACCCACAGGGGTGGGCACCTTGGCCCCGGCCACAAGCTGCCATTTGGGCTGGGGTCAGGGTTGAGAGAGGGAAAGAGCCTCGAGCTCCAGGGACACTGGCACTGGAAAGAGCCTGCCAAGGCCTATGCGGCAGTGCCCCAACATTGCTGCTCCCACACCGTTCTGACCTGGACCCCCACAGGGGTGGTCATGTCGGCCACGGCCACAAGCTGCCCTTTGGGCTGGGATTAGGGTTGAGAGAGGGAAAGAGCCTAGAGCTCCAGGAATACTGGGGCTGGAAACGGCCTACCGCGGTCATCGTGGCATGACCCCAACATTGCTGCTCCCATATCTTTCTGACCTTGACCCCCACAGGGGTGGGCACCTCGGCCCCGGTCATAGGCTGCCATTTGGGCTGGGGTCAGGCTGGAGAGATCTGAAGAGCCTCGAGCTCCAGGAACACTGGTGCTGGAAAGGGCCTGCCAAGGCCATCGCAGCAGTGCCCCAACATTGCTGCTCCTCCATCGTTCTGAGCTGGAGAAGCCAGGGAGTGTGTTGGGGTAATTAAGTAGGGCTAGGGTTAGGGTTACGCCTAGGGTTAGGGTTAGGAGATCTAAAGGGCCTGGAGCTCCAGGAGCACTGGGGTTGGAAAGAGCCTGCCAAGGCCAATGCGGCAAGGCCCCAACCTTGCTGCTCCCACACCGTTCTGATCTGGACCACCCACAGGGGTGGGCACCTTGGCCCCGGCCACAAGCTGTCATTTGGGCTGGGGTCAGGGTTGAGAGAGGGAAAGAGCCTCGAGCTCCAGGGACACTGGCACTGGAAAGAGCCTGCCAAGGCCTATGCGGCAGTGCCCCAACATTGCTGCTCCCACACCGTTCTGACCTGGACCCCCACAGGGGTGGTCATGTCGGCCACGGCCACAAGCTGCCCTTTGGGCTGGGATTAGGGTTGAGAGAGGGAAAGAGCCTAGAGCTCCAGGAATACTGGGGCTGGAAACGGCCTACCGAGGCCATCGTGGCAAGGCCCCAACATTGCTGCTCCCACACATTTCTGATTTGGACCCCCACAGGGGTGGGCACCTCGGCCCCGGCCACAAGCTGCCATTTGGGCTGGGGTCAGGGTTGAGAGAGGGAAAGAGCCTCGAGCTCCAGGGACACTGGGGCTGGACAGATCCTGCAAAGGCAAACGTGACAAGGTCCCAACCTTGCTGCTCCCACACTGTTCTGACCTGGACCCCCACAGGGGTGGTCATGTCGGCCACGGCCACAAGCTGCCCCTTGGGCTGGGATTAGGGTTGAGAGAGGGAAAGAGCCTAGAGCTCCAGGAATACTGGGGCTGGAAACGGCCTACCGAGGCCATCGAGGCAAGGCCCCAACATTGCTGCTCCTCCATCGTTCTGAGCTGGAGAAGCCAGGGAGTGTGTTGGGGTAATTAAGTTGGGCTAGGGTTAGGGTTATGCCTAGGGTTAGGGTTAGGAGATCTAAAGGGCCTGGAGCTCCAGGAGCACTGGGGTTGGAAAGAGCCTGCCAAGGCCAATGCGGCAAGGCCCCAACCTTGCTGCTCCCACACCGTTCTGATCTGGACCACCCACAGGGGTGGGCACCTTGGCCCCGGCCACAAGCTGCCATTTGGGCTGGGGTCAGGGTTGAGAGAGGGAAAGAGCCTCGAGCTCCAGGGACACTGGCACTGGAAAGAGCCTGCCAAGGCCTATGCGGCAGTGCCCCAACATTGCTGCTCCCACACCGTTCTGACCTGGACCCCCACAGGGGTGGTCATGTCGGCCACGGCCACAAGCTGCCCTTTGGGCTGGGATTAGGGTTGAGAGAGGGAAAGAGCCTAGAGCTCCAGGAATACTGGGGCTGGAAACAGCCTACCGAGGCCATCGTGGCAAGACCCCAACATTGCTGCTCCCACACCTTTCTGACCTGGACCCCCACAGGGGTGGGCACCTCGGCCGCGGTCATAGGCTGCCATTTGGGCTGGGGTCAGGCTGGAGAGATCTGAAGAGCCTCGAGCTCCAGGAACACTGGTGCTGGAAAGGGCCTGCCAAGGCCATCGCAGCAGTGCCCCAACATTGCTGCTCCTCCATCGTTCTGAGCTGGAGAAGCCAGGGAGTGTGTTGGGGTAATTAAGTTGGGCTAGGGTTAGGGTTACGCCTAGGGTTAGGGTTAGGAGATCTAAAGGGCCTGGAGCTCCAGGAGCACTGGGGTTGGAAAGAGCCTGCCAAGGCCAATGCAGCAAGGCCCCAACCTTGTTGCTGTCACACTGTTTTGAGCCGGATCCCCACAGCGGTGGGCACCTTGGCCCCGGCCATAAGCTGCCATTTGGGCTGGGGTCAGGCTGGAGAGATCTAAAGAGCCTCGAGCTCCAGGAATACTGGCACTGGAAAGAGCCTGCCAAGGCCTATGCGGCAGTGCCCCAACATTGCTGCTCCCACACCGTTCTGACCTGGACCCCCACAGGGGTGGGCACCTCGGCCCCGGCCACAAGCTGCCATTTGGGCTGGGGTCAGGCTGGAGAGATCTAAAGAGCCTCGAGCTCCAGGGACACTGGCACTGGAAAGAGCCTGCCAAGGCCTATGCGGCAGTGCCCCAACATTGCTGCTCCCACACCGTTCTGACCTGGACCACCCACAGGGGTGGTCATGTCGGCCACGGCCACAAGCTGCCCTTTGGGCTGGGATTAGGGTTGAGAGAGGGAAAGAGCCTAGAGCTCCAGGAATACAGGGGCTGGAAACGGCCTACCGAGGCCATCGTGGCAAGGCCCCAACATTGCTGCTCCCACACCTTTCTGACCTGGACCCCCACAGGGGTGGGCACCTCGGCCCTGGTCATAGGCTGCCATTTGGGCTAGGGTCAGGCTGAAGAGATCTAAAGAGCCTCGAGCTCCAGGAACACTGGTGCTGGAAAGGGCCTGCCAAGGCCATCGCAGCAGTGCCCCAACATTGCTGTTCCTCCATCGTTCTGAGCTGGAGAAGCCAGGGAGTGTGTTGGGGTAATTAAGTTGGGCTAGGGTTAGGGTTACGCCTAGGGTTAGGGTTAGGAGATCTAAAGGGCCTGGAGCTCCAGGAGCACTGGGGTTGGAAAGAGCCTGCCAAGGCCAATGCGGCAAGGCCCCAACCTTGCTGCTCCCACACCGTTCTGATCTGGACCACCCACAGGGGTGGGCACCTTGGCCCCGGCCACAAGCTGCCATTTGGGCTGGGGTCAGGGTTGAGAGAGGGAAAGAGCCTCGAGCTCCAGGGACACTGGCACTGGAAAGAGCCTGCCAAGGCCTATGCGGCAGTGCCCCAACATTGCTGCTCCCACACCGTTCTGACCTGGACCCCCACAGGGGTGGTCATGTCGGCCACGGCCACAAGCTGCCCTTTGGGCTGGGATTAGGGTTGAGAGAGGGAAAGAGCCTAGAGCTCCAGGAATACTGGGGCTGGAAACGGCCTACCGAGGCCATCGTGGCAAGGCCCCAACATTGCTGCTCCCACACATTTCTGACCTGGACCCCCACAGGGGTGGGCACCTCGGCCCCGGCCACAAGCTGCCATTTGGGCTGGGGTCAGGGTTGAGAGAGGGAAAGAGCCTCGAGCTCCAGGGACACTGGGGCTGGACAGAGCCTGCAAAGGCAAACGTGACAAGGTCCCAACCTTGCTGCTCCCACACTGTTCTGACCTGGACCCCCACAGGGGTGGTCATGTCGGCCACGGCCACAAGCTGCCCCTTGGGCTGGGATTAGGGTTGAGAGAGGGAAAGAGCCTAGAGCTCCAGGAATACTGGGGCTGGAAACGGCCTACCGAGGTCATCGAGACAAGGCCCCAACATTGCTGCTCCTCCATCGTTCTGAGCTGGAGAAGCCAGGGAGTGTGTTGGGGTAATTAAGTTGGGCTAGGGTTAGGGTTATGCCTAGGGTTCGGGTTAGGAGATCTAAAGGGCCTGGAGCTCCAGGAGCACTGGGGTTGGAAAGAGCCTGCCAAGGCCAATGCGGCAAGGCCCCAACCTTGCTGCTCCCACACCGTTCTGATCTGGACCACCCACAGGGGTGGGCACCTTGGCCCCGGCCACAAGCTGCCATTTGGGCTGGGGTCAGGGTTGAGAGAGGGAAAGAGCCTCGTGCTCCAGGGACACTGGCACTGGAAAGAGCCTGCCAAGGCCTATGCGGCAGTGCCCCAACATTGCTGCTCCCACACCGTTCTGACCTGGACCCCGACAGGGGTGGTCATGTCGGCCACGGCCACAAGCTGCCCTTTGGGCTGGGATTAGGGTTGAGAGAGGGAAAGAGCCTAGAGCTCCAGGAATACTGGGGCTGGAAACAGCCTACCGAGGCCATCGTGGCAAGACCCCAACATTGCTGCTCCCACACCTTTCTGACCTGGACCCCCACAGGGGTGGGCACCTCGGCCGCGGTCATAGGCTGCCATTTGGGCTGGGGTCAGGCTGGAGAGATCTAAAGAGCCTCGAGCTCCAGGAACACTGGTGCTGGAAAGGGCCTGCCAAGGCCATCGCAGCAGTGCCCCAACATTGCTGCTCCTCCATCGTTCTGAGCTGGAGAAGCCAGGGAGTGTGTTGGGGTAATTAAGTTGGGCTAGGGTTAGGGTTACGCCTAGGGTTCGGGTTAGGAGATCTAAAGGGCCTGGAGCTCCAGGAGCACTGGGGTTGGAAAGAGCCTGCCAAGGCCAATGCGGCAAGGCCCCAACCTTGTTGCTGTCACACTGTTTTGAGCCGGATCCCCACAGCGGTGGGCACCTTGGCCCCGGCCATAAGCTGCCATTTGGGCTGGGGTCAGGCTGGAGAGATCTAAAGAGCCTCGAGCTCCAGGAATACTGGCACTGGAAAGAGCCTGCCAAGGCCTATGCGGCAGTGCCCCAACATTGCTGCTCCCACACCGTTCTGACCTGGACCCCCACAGGGGTGGGCACCTCGGCCCCGGCCACAAGCTGCCATTTGGGCTGGGGTCAGGCTGGAGAGATCTAAAGAGCCTCGAGCTCCAGGGACACTGGCACTGGAAAGAGCCTGCCAAGGCCTATGCGGCAGTGCCCCAACATTGCTGCTCCCACACCGTTCTGACCTGGACCACCCACAGGGGTGGTCATGTCGGCCACGGCCACAAGCTGCCCTTTGGGCTGGGATTAGGGTTGAGAGAGGGAAAGAGCCTAGAGCTCCAGGAATACAGGGGCTGGAAACGGCCTACCGAGGCCATCGTGGCAAGGCCCCAACATTGCTGCTCCCACACCTTTCTGACCTGGACCACCACAGGGGTGGGCACCTCGGCCCTGGTCATAGGCTGCCATTTGGGCTAGGGTCAGGCTGAAGAGATCTAAAGAGCCTCGAGCTCCAGGAACACTGGTGCTGGAAAGGGCCTGCCAAGGCCATCGCAGCAGTGCCCCAACATTGCTGTTCCTCCATCGTTCTGAGCTGGAGAAGCCAGGGAGTGTGTTGGGGTAATTAAGTTGGGCTAGGGTTAGGGTTACGCCTAGGGTTAGGGTTAGGAGATCTAAAGGGCCTGGAGCTCCAGGAGCACTGGGGTTGGAAAGAGCCTGCCAAGGCCAATGCGGCAAGGCCCCAACCTTGCTGCTCCCACACCGTTCTGATCTGGACCACCCACAGGGGTGGGCACCATGGCCCCGGCCACAAGCTGCCTTTTGGGCTGGGGTCAGGGTTGAGAGAGGGAAAGAGCCTCGAGCTCCAGGGACACTGGCACTGGAAAGAGCCTGCCAAGGCCTATGCGGCAGTGCCCCAACATTGCTGCTCCCACACTGTTCTGACCTAGACCCCCACAGGGGTGGTCATGTCGGCCACGGCCACAAGCTGCCCTTTGGGCTGGGATTAGGGTTGAGAGAGGGAAAGAGCCTAGAGCTCCAGGAATACTGGGGCTGGAAACGGCCTACCGAGGCCATCGTGGCAAGGCCCCAACATTGCTGCTCCCACACCTTTCTGACCTGGACCCCCACAGGGGTGGGCACCTCGGCCGCGGTCATAGGCTGCCATTTGGGCTGGGGTCAGGCTGGAGAGATCTAAAGAGCCTCGAGCCCCAGGAACACTGGTGCTGGAAAGAGCCTGCAAAGTCAAACGTGACAAGGTCCCAACCTTGCTGCTCCCACACTGTTCTGACCTGCACCCCCACAGGGGTGGTCATGTCGACCACGGCCACAAGCTGCCCTTTGGGCTGGGATTAGGGTTGAGAGAGGGAAAGAGCCTAGAGCTCCAGGAATACCGGGACTGGAAACGGCCTACCGAGGCCATCGTGGCAAGGCCCCAACATTGCTGCTCCCACACCTTTCTGACCTGGACCCCCACAGGGGTGGGCACCTCGGCCGCGGTCATAGGCTGCCATTTGGGCTGGGGTCAGGCTGGAGAGATCTGAAGTGCCTCGAGCTCCAGGAACACTGGTGCTGGAAAGGGCCTGCCAAGGCCATCGCAGCAGTGCCCCAACATTGCTGCTCCTCCATCGTTCTGAGCTGGAGAAGCCAGGGAGTGTGTTGGGGTAATTAAGTTGGGCTAGGGTTAGGGTTACGCCTAGGGTTAGGGTTAGGAGATCTAATAGGCCTGGAGCTCCAGGAACACTGAGGTGGGAAAGATCCTGCCAAGGCCAATGCAGCAAGGCCCCAACCTTGTTGCTGCCACAGTGTTTTGAGCCGGATCCCCACAGCAGTGTGCACCTTGGCCTCGGCCACGAGCTGCCATTTGGGCTGGGGTCAGGCTGGAGAGATCTAAAGAGCCTCGAGCTCCAGGAACACTGGTGCTGGAAAGAGCCTGCCAAGGCCTATGCGGCAGTGCCCCAACATTGCTGCTCCTCCATCGTTCTGAGCTGGAGAAGCCAGGGAGTTTGTTGGGGTAATTAAGTTGGGCTAGGGTTAGGGTTACGCCTAGGGTTAGGGTTAGGAGATCTAATAGGCCTGGAGCTCCAGGAGCACTGGGGTTGGAAAGAGCCTGCCAAGGCCAATGCGGCAAGGCCCCAACCTTGTTGCTGCCACAGTGTTTTGAGCCGGATCCCCACAGGGGTGGGCACCTTGGCCCCGGCCACAAGCTGCCATTTGGGCTGGGGTCAGGCTGGAGAGATCTAAAGAGCCTCGAGCTCCAGGAACACTGGTGCTGGAAAGAGCCTGCCAAGACCTATGCGGCAGTGCCCCAACATTGCTGCTCCCACACCGTTCTGACCTGGACCCCCACAGGGGTGGTCATGTCGGCCACGGCCACAAGCTGCCCTTTGGGCTGGGATTAGGGTTGAGAGAGGGAAAGAGCCTCGAGCTCCAGGAACACTGGGGCTGGAAAGGGCCTACCGAGGCCATCGTGGCAAGGCCCCAACATTGCTGCTCCCACACCTTTCTGACCTGGACCCCCACAGGGGTGGGCACCTCGGCCCCGGTCATAGGCTGCCATTTGGGCTGGGGTCAGGCTGGAGAGATCTAAAGAGCCTCGAGCTCCAGGAACACTGGTGCTGGAAAGGGCCTGCCAAGGCCATCGCAGCAGTGCCCCAACATTGCTGCTCCTCCATCGTTCTGAGCTGGAGAAGCCAGGGAGTGTGTTGGGGTAATTAAGTTGGGCTAGGGTTAGGGTTACGCCTAGGGTTAGGGTTAGGAGATCTAAAGGGCCTGGAGCTCCAGGAGCACTGGGGTTGGAAAGAGCCTGCCAAGGCCAATGCGGCAAGGCCCCAACCTTGCTGCTCCCACACCGTTCTGATCTGGACCACCCACAGGGGTGGGCACCTTGGCCCCGGCAACAAGCTGCCATTTGGGCTGGGGTCAGGGCTGAGAGAGGGAAAGAGCCTCGAGCTCCAGGGACACTGGCACTGGAAAGAGCCTGCCAAGGCCTATGCGGCAGTGCCCCAACATTGCTGCTCCCACACCGTTCTGACCTGGACCCCCACAGGGGTGGTCATGTCGGCCACGGCCACAAGCTGCCCTTTGGGCTGGGATTAGGGTTGAGAGAGGGAAAGAGCCTAGAGCTCCAGGAATACTGGGGCTGGAAACGGCCTACCGAGGCCATCGTGGCAAGGCCCCAACATTGCTGCTCCCACACCTTTCTGACCTGGACCCCCACAGGAGTGGGCACCTCGGCCCGGGCCACAAGCTGCCATTTGGGCTGGGGTCAGGGTTGAGAGAGGGAAAGAGCCTCGAGCTCCCGGGACACTGGGGCTGGAAAGAGCCTGCAAAGGCAAACCTGACAAGGTCCCAACCTTGCTGCTCCCACACTGTTCTGACCTGGACCCCCACAGGGGTGGTCATGTCCGCCACGGCCACAAGCTGCCCTTTGGGCTGGGATTAGGGTTGAGAGAGGGAAAGAGCCTCGAGCTCCAGGAATACTGGGGCTGGAAACGGCCTACCGAGGCCATCGTGGCAAGACCCCAACATTGCTGCTCCCACACCTTTCTGACCTGGACCCCCACAGGGGTGGGCACCTCGGCCGCGGTCATAGGCTGCCATTTGGGCTGGGGTCAGGCTGGAGAGATCTAAAGAGCCTCGAGCTCCAGGAACACTGGTGCTGGAAAGGGCCTGCCAAGGCCATCGCAGCAGTGCCCCAACATTGCTGCTCCTCCATCGTTCTGAGCTGGAGAAGCCAGGGAGTGTGTTGGGGTAATTAAGTTGGGCTAGGGTTAGGGTTACGCCTAGGGTTCGGGTTAGGAGATCTAAAGGGCCTGGAGCTCCAGGAGCACTGGGGTTGGAAAGAGCCTGCCAAGGCCAATGCGGCAAGGCCCCAACCTTGTTGCTGTCACACTGTTTTGAGCCGGATCCCCACAGCGGTGGGCACCTTGGCCCCGGCCATAAGCTGCCATTTGGGCTGGGGTCAGGCTGGAGAGATCTAAAGAGCCTCGAGCTCCAGGAATACTGGCACTGGAAAGAGCCTGCCAAGGCCTATGCGGCAGTGCCCCAACATTGCTGCTCCCACACCGTTCTGACCTGGACCCCCACAGGGGTGGGCACCTCGGCCCCGGCCACAAGCTGCCATTTGGGCTGGGGTCAGGCTGGAGAGATCTAAAGAGCCTCGAGCTCCAGGGACACTGGCACTGGAAAGAGCCTGCCAAGGCCTATGCGGCAGTGCCCCAACATTGCTGCTCCCACACCGTTCTGACCTGGACCACCCACAGGGGTGGTCATGTCGGCCACGGCCACAAGCTGCCCTTTGGGCTGGGATTAGGGTTGAGAGAGGGAAAGAGCCTAGAGCTCCAGGAATACAGGGGCTGGAAACGGCCTACCGAGGCCATCGTGGCAAGGCCCCAACATTGCTGCTCCCACACCTTTCTGACCTGGACCACCACAGGGGTGGGCACCTCGGCCCTGGTCATAGGCTGCCATTTGGGCTAGGGTCAGGCTGAAGAGATCTAAAGAGCCTCGAGCTCCAGGAACACTGGTGCTGGAAAGGGCCTGCCAAGGCCATCGCAGCAGTGCCCCAACATTGCTGTTCCTCCATCGTTCTGAGCTGGAGAAGCCAGGGAGTGTGTTGGGGTAATTAAGTTGGGCTAGGGTTAGGGTTACGCCTAGGGTTAGGGTTAGGAGATCTAAAGGGCCTGGAGCTCCAGGAGCACTGGGGTTGGAAAGAGCCTGCCAAGGCCAATGCGGCAAGGCCCCAACCTTGCTGCTCCCACACCGTTCTGATCTGGACCACCCACAGGGGTGGGCACCATGGCCCCGGCCACAAGCTGCCTTTTGGGCTGGGGTCAGGGTTGAGAGAGGGAAAGAGCCTCGAGCTCCAGGGACACTGGCACTGGAAAGAGCCTGCCAAGGCCTATGCGGCAGTGCCCCAACATTGCTGCTCCCACACTGTTCTGACCTAGACCCCCACAGGGGTGGTCATGTCGGCCACGGCCACAAGCTGCCCTTTGGGCTGGGATTAGGGTTGAGAGAGGGAAAGAGCCTAGAGCTCCAGGAATACTGGGGCTGGAAACGGCCTACCGAGGCCATCGTGGCAAGGCCCCAACATTGCTGCTCCCACACCTTTCTGACCTGGACCCCCACAGGGGTGGGCACCTCGGCCGCGGTCATAGGCTGCCATTTGGGCTGGGGTCAGGCTGGAGAGATCTAAAGAGCCTCGAGCTCCAGGAACACTGGTGCTGGAAAGAGCCTGCAAAGTCAAACGTGACAAGGTCCCAACCTTGCTGCTCCCACACTGTTCTGACCTGCACCCCCACAGGGGTGGTCATGTCGACCACGGCCACAAGCTGCCCTTTGGGCTGGGATTAGGGTTGAGAGAGGGAAAGAGCCTAGAGCTCCAGGAATACCGGGACTGGAAACGGCCTACCGAGGCCATCGTGGCAAGGCCCCAACATTGCTGCTCCCACACCTTTCTGACCTGGACCCCCACAGGGGTGGGCACCTCGGCCGCGGTCATAGGCTGCCATTTGGGCTGGGGTCAGGCTGGAGAGATCTGAAGTGCCTCGAGCTCCAGGAACACTGGTGCTGGAAAGGGCCTGCCAAGGCCATCGCAGCAGTGCCCCAACATTGCTGCTCCTCCATCGTTCTGAGCTGGAGAAGCCAGGGAGTGTGTTGGGGTAATTAAGTTGGGCTAGGGTTAGGGTTACGCCTAGGGTTAGGGTTAGGAGATCTAATAGGCCTGGAGCTCCAGGAACACTGAGGTGGGAAAGATCCTGCCAAGGCCAATGCAGCAAGGCCCCAACCTTGTTGCTGCCACAGTGTTTTGAGCCGGATCCCCACAGCAGTGTGCACCTTGGCCTCGGCCACGAGCTGCCATTTGGGCTGGGGTCAGGCTGGAGAGATCTAAAGAGCCTCGAGCTCCAGGAACACTGGTGCTGGAAAGAGCCTGCCAAGGCCTATGCGGCAGTGCCCCAACATTGCTGCTCCTCCATCGTTCTGAGCTGGAGAAGCCAGGGAGTTTGTTGGGGTAATTAAGTTGGGCTAGGGTTAGGGTTACGCCTAGGGTTAGGGTTAGGAGATCTAATAGGCCTGGAGCTCCAGGAGCACTGGGGTTGGAAAGAGCCTGCCAAGGCCAATGCGGCAAGGCCCCAACCTTGTTGCTGCCACAGTGTTTTGAGCCGGATCCCCACAGGGGTGGGCACCTTGGCCCCGGCCACAAGCTGCCATTTGGGCTGGGGTCAGGCTGGAGAGATCTAAAGAGCCTCGAGCTCCAGGAACACTGGTGCTGGAAAGAGCCTGCCAAGACCTATGCGGCAGTGCCCCAACATTGCTGCTCCCACACCGTTCTGACCTGGACCCCCACAGGGGTGGTCATGTCGGCCACGGCCACAAGCTGCCCTTTGGGCTGGGATTAGGGTTGAGAGAGGGAAAGAGCCTCGAGCTCCAGGAACACTGGGGCTGGAAAGGGCCTACCGAGGCCATCGTGGCAAGGCCCCAACATTGCTGCTCCCACACCTTTCTGACCTGGACCCCCACAGGGGTGGGCACCTCGGCCCCGGTCATAGGCTGCCATTTGGGCTGGGGTCAGGCTGGAGAGATCTAAAGAGCCTCGAGCTCCAGGAACACTGGTGCTGGAAAGGGCCTGCCAAGGCCATCACAGCAGTGCCCCAACATTGCTGCTCCTCCATCGTTCTGAGCTGGAGAAGCCAGGGAGTGTGTTGGGGTAATTAAGTTGGGCTAGGGTTAGGGTTACGCCTAGGGTTCGGGTTAGGAGATCTAAAGGGCCTGGAGCTCCAGGAGCACTGGGGTTGGAAAGAGCCTGCCAAGGCCAATGTGGCAAGGCCCCAACCTTGCTGCTCCCACACCGTTCTGATCTGGACCACCCACAGGGGTGGGCACCATGGCCCCGGCCACAAGCTGCCATTTGGGCTGGGGTCAGGGTTGAGAGAGGGAAAGAGCCTCGAGCTCCAGGGACACTGGCACTGGAAAGAGCCTGCCAAGGCCTATGCGGCAGTGCCCCAACATTGCTGCTCCCACACCGTTCTGACCTGGACCCCCACAGGGGTGGTCATGTCGGCCACGGCCACAAGCTGCCCTTTGGGCTGGGATTAGGGTTGAGAGAGGGAAAGAGCCTCGAGCTCCAGGAATACTGGGGCTGGAAACAGCCTACCGAGGCCATCGTGGCAAGGCCCCAACATTGCTGCTCCCACACCTTTCTGACCTGGACTCCCACAGGGGTGGGCACCTTGGCCGCGGTCATAGGCTGCCATTTGGGCTGGGGTCAGGCTGGAGAGATCTAAAGAGCCTCGAGCTCCAGGGACACTGGCACTGGAAAGAGCCTGCCAAGGCCTATGCGGCAGTGCCCCAACATTGCTGCTCCCACACCGTTCTGACCTGGACCACCCACAGGGGTGGTCATGTCGGCCACGGCCACAAGCTGCCCTTTGGGCTGGGATTAGGGTTGAGAGAGGGAAAGAGCCTAGAGCTCCAGGAATACAGGGGCTGGAAACGGCCTACCGAGGCCATCGTGGCAAGGCCCCAACATTGCTGCTCCCACACCTTTCTGACCTGGACCCCCACAGGGGTGGGCACCTCGGCCCTGGTCATAGGCTGCCATTTGGGCTAGGGTCAGGCTGAAGAGATCTAAAGAGCCTCGAGCTCCAGGAACACTGGTGCTGGAAAGGGCCTGCCAAGGCCATCGCAGCAGTGCCCCAACATTGCTGTTCCTCCATCGTTCTGAGCTGGAGAAGCCAGGGAGTGTGTTGGGGTAATTAAGTTGGGCTAGGGTTAGGGTTACGCCTAGGGTTAGGGTTAGGAGATCTAAAGGGCCTGGAGCTCCAGGAGCACTGGGGTTGGAAAGAGCCTGCCAAGGCCAATGCGGCAAGGCCCCAACCTTGCTGCTCCCACACCGTTCTGATCTGGACCACCCACAGGGGTGGGCACCATGGCCCCGGCCACAAGCTGCCTTTTGGGCTGGGGTCAGGGTTGAGAGAGGGAAAGAGCCTCGAGCTCCAGGGACACTGGCACTGGAAAGAGCCTGCCAAGGCCTATGCGGCAGTGCCCCAACATTGCTGCTCCCACACTGTTCTGACCTAGACCCCCACAGGGGTGGTCATGTCGGCCACGGCCACAAGCTGCCCTTTGGGCTGGGATTAGGGTTGAGAGAGGGAAAGAGCCTAGAGCTCCAGGAATACTGGGGCTGGAAACGGCCTACCGAGGCCATCGTGGCAAGGCCCCAACATTGCTGCTCCCACACCTTTCTGACCTGGACCCCCACAGGGGTGGGCACCTCGGCCGCGGTCATAGGCTGCCATTTGGGCTGGGGTCAGGCTGGAGAGATCTAAAGAGCCTCGAGCTCCAGGAACACTGGTGCTGGAAAGAGCCTGCAAAGTCAAACGTGACAAGGTCCCAACCTTGCTGCTCCCACACTGTTCTGACCTGGACCCCCACAGGGGTGGTCATGTCGACCACGGCCACAAGCTGCCCTTTGGGCTGGGATTAGGGTTGAGAGAGGGAAAGAGCCTAGAGCTCCAGGAATACCGGGACTGGAAACGGCCTACCGAGGCCATCGTGGCAAGGCCCCAACATTGCTGCTCCCACACCTTTCTGACCTGGACCCCCACAGGGGTGGGCACCTCGGCCCCGGTCATAGGCTGCCATTTGGGCTGGGGTCAGGCTGGAGAGATCTGAAGTGCCTCGAGCTCCAGGAACACTGGTGCTGGAAAGGGCCTGCCAAGGCCATCGCAGCAGTGCCCCAACATTGCTGCTCCTCCATCGTTCTGAGCTGGAGAAGCCAGGGAGTGTGTTGGGGTAATTAAGTTGGGCTAGGGTTAGGGTTACGCCTAGGGTTAGGGTTAGGAGATCTAATAGGCCTGGAGCTCCAGGAACACTGAGGTGGGAAAGATCCTGCCAAGGCCAATGCAGCAAGGCCCCAACCTTGTTGCTGCCACAGTGTTTTGAGCCGGATCCCCACAGCAGTGTGCACCTTGGCCTCGGCCACGAGCTGCCATTTGGGCTGGGGTCAGGCTGGAGAGATCTAAAGAGCCTCGAGCTCCAGGAACACTGGTGCTGGAAAGAGCCTGCCAAGGCCTATGCGGCAGTGCCCCAACATTGCTGCTCCTCCATCGTTCTGAGCTGGAGAAGCCAGGGAGTTTGTTGGGGTAATTAAGTTGGGCTAGGGTTAGGGTTACGCCTAGGGTTAGGGTTAGGAGATCTAATAGGCCTGGAGCTCCAGGAGCACTGGGGTTGGAAAGAGCCTGCCAAGGCCAATGCGGCAAGGCCCCAACCTTGTTGCTGCCACAGTGTTTTGAGCCGGATCCCCACAGGGGTGGGCACCTTGGCCCCGGCCACAAGCTGCCATTTGGGCTGGGGCCAGGCTGGAGAGATCTAAAGAGCCTCGAGCTCCAGGAACACTGGTGCTGGAAAGAGCCTGCCAAGACCTATGCGGCAGTGCCCCAACATTGCTGCTCCCACACCGTTCTGACCTGGACCCCCACAGGGGTGGTCATGTCGGCCACGGCCACAAGCTGCCCTTTGGGCTGGGATTAGGGTTGAGAGAGGGAAAGAGCCTCGAGCTCCAGGAACACTGGGGCTGGAAAGGGCCTACCGAGGCCATCGTGGCAAGGCCCCAACATTGCTGCTCCCACACCTTTCTGACCTGGACCCCCACAGGGGTGGGCACCTCGGCCCCGGTCATAGGCTGCCATTTGGGCTGGGGTCAGGCTGGAGAGATCTAAAGAGCCTCGAGCTCCAGGAACACTGGTGCTGGAAAGGGCCTGCCAAGGCCATCGCAGCAGTGCCCCAACATTGCTGCTCCTCCATCGTTCTGAGCTGGAGAAGCCAGGGAGTGTGTTGGGGTAATTAAGTTGGGCTAGGGTTAGGGTTACGCCTAGGGTTAGGGTTAGGAGATCTAAAGGGCCTGGAGCTCCAGGAGCACTGGGGTTGGAAAGAGCCTGCCAAGGCCAATGCGGCAAGGCCCCAACCTTGCTGCTCCCACACCGTTCTGATCTGGACCACCCACAGGGGTGGGCACCTTGGCCCCGGCCACAAGCTGCCATTTGGGCTGGGGTCAGGGCTGAGAGAGGGAAAGAGCCTCGAGCTCCAGGGACACTGGCACCGGAAAGAGCCTGCCAAGGCCTATGCGGCAGTGCCCCAACATTGCTGCTCCCACACCGTTCTGACCTGGACCCCCACAGGGGTGGTCATGTCGGCCACGGCCACAAGCTGCCCTTTGGGCTGGGATTAGGGTTGAGAGAGGGAAAGAGCCTAGAGCTCCAGGAATACTGGGGCTGGAAACGGCCTACCGAGGCCATCGTGGCAAGGCCCCAACATTGCTGCTCCCACACCTTTCTGACCTGGACCCCCACAGGAGTGGGCACCTCGGCCCGGGCCACAAGCTGCCATTTGGGCTGGGGTCAGGGTTGAGAGAGGGAAAGAGCCTCGAGCTCCCGGGACACTGGGGCTGGAAAGAGCCTGCAAAGGCAAACGTGACAAGGTCCCAACCTTGCTGCTCCCACACTGTTCTGACCTGGACCCCCACAGGGGTGGTCATGTCGGCCACGGCCACAAGCTGCCCTTTGGGCTGGGATTAGGGTTGAGAGAGGGAAAGAGCCTCGAGCTCCAGGAATACTGGGGCTGGAAACGGCCTACCGAGGCCATCGTGGCAAGGCCCCAACATTGCTGCTCCCACACCTTTCTGACCTGGACCCCCACAGGGGTGGGCACCTCGGCCCCGGTCATAGGCTGCCATTTGGGCTGGGGTCAGGCTGGAGAGATCTAAAGAGCCTCGAGCTCCAGGAACACTGGTGCTGGAAAGGGCCTGCCAAGGCCATCGCAGCAGTGCCCCAACATTGCTGCTCCTCCATCGTTCTGAGCTGGAGAAGCCAGGGAGTGTGTTGGGGTAATTAAGTTGGGCTAGGGTTAGGGTTACACCTAGGGTTAGGGTTAGGAGATCTAAAGGGCCTGGAGCTCCAGGAGCACTGGGGTTGGAAAGAGCCTGCCAAGGCCAATGTGGCAAGGCCCCAACCTTGTTGCTCCCACACTGTTCTGATCTGGACCACCCACAGGGGTGGGCACCATGGCCCCGGCCACAAGCTGCCATTTGGGCTGGGGTCAGGGTTGAGAGAGGGAAAGAGCCTCGAGCTCCAGGGACACTGGTGCTGGAAAGAGCCTGCCAAGGCCTATGCGGCAGTGCCCCAACATTGCTGCTCCCACACCTTTCTGACCTGGACCCCCACAGGGGTGGTCATGTCGGCCACGGCCACAAGCTGCCATTTGGGCTGGGATTAGGGTTGAGAGAGGGAAAGAGCCTAGAGCTCCAGGAATACTGGGGCTGGAAACGGCCTACTGAGGCCATCGTGGCAAGGCCCCAACATTGCTGCTCCCACACCTTTCTGACCTGGACCCCCACAGGGGTGGGCACCTCGGCCCCGGCCACAAGCTGCCATTTGGGCTGGGGTCAGGGTTGAGAGAGGGAAAGAGCCTCGAGCTCCAGGGACACTGGCACTGGAAAGAGCCTGCAAAGGCAAACGTGACAAGGTCCCAACCTTGCTGCTCCCACACTGTTCTGACCTGGACCCCCACAGGGGTGGTCATGTCGGCCACGGCCACAAGCTGCCCTTTGGGCTGGGATTAGGGTTGAGAGAGGGAAAGAGCCTCGAGCTCCAGGAATACTGGGGCTGGAAACGGCCTACCGAGGCCATCGTGGCAAGGCCCCAACATTGCTGCTCCCACACCTTTCTGACCTGGACCCCCACAGGGGTGGGCACCTCGGCCGCGGTCATAGGCTGCCATTTGGGCTGGGGTCAGGGTTGAGAGAGGGAAAGAGCCTCGAGCTCCAGGGACACTGGGGCTGGACAGAGCCTGCAAAGGCAAACGTGACAAGGTCCCAACCTTGCTGCTCCCACACTGTTCTGACCTGGACCCCCACAGGGGTGGTCATGTCGGCCACGGCCACAAGCTGCCCCTTGGGCTGGGATTAGGGTTGAGAGAGGGAAAGAGCCTAGAGCTCCAGGAATACTGGGGCTGGAAACGGCCTACCGAGGCCATAGTGGCAAGGCCCCAACATTGCTGCTCCCACACCGTTCTGACCTGGACCCCCACAGGGGTGGTCATGTCGGCCACGGCCACAAGCTGCCCTTTGGGCTGGGATTAGGGTTGAGAGAGGGAAAGAGCCTAGAGCTCCAGGAATACTGGGGCTGGAAACGGCCTACCGCGGCCATCGTGGCATGACCCCAACATTGCTGCTCCCATAACTTTCTGACCGGGACCCCCACAGGGGTGGGCACCTCGGCCCCGGTCATAGGCTGCCATTTGGGCTGGGGTCAGGCTGGAGAGATCTGAAGAGCCTCGAGCTCCAGGAACACTGGTGCTGGATAGGGCCTGCCAAGGCCATCGCAGCAGTGCCCCAACATTGCTGCTCCTCCATCGTTCTGAGCTGGAGAAGCCAGGGAGTGTGTTGGGGTAATTAAGTTGGGCTAGGGTTAGGGTTACGCCTAGGGTTAGGGTTAGGAGATCTAATAGGCCTGGAGCTCCAGGAACACTGAGGTGGGAAAGATCCTGCCAAGGCCAATGCAGCAAGGCCCCAACCTTGTTGCTGCCACAGTGTTTTGAGCCGGATCCCCACAGCAGTGTGCACCTTGGCCTCGGCCACGAGCTGCCATTTGGGCTGGGGTCAGGCTGGAGAGATCTAAAGAGCCTCGAGCTCCAGGAACACTGGTGCTGGAAAGAGCCTGCCAAGGCCTATGCGGCAGTGCCCCAACATTGCTGCTCCTCCATCGTTCTGAGCTGGAGAAGCCAGGGAGTTTGTTGGGGTAATTAAGTTGGGCTAGGGTTAGGGTTACGCCTAGGGTTAGGGTTAGGAGATCTAATAGGCCTGGAGCTCCAGGAGCACTGGGGTTGGAAAGAGCCTGCCAAGGCCAATGCGGCAAGGCCCCAACCTTGTTGCTGCCACAGTGTTTTGAGCCGGATCCCCACAGGGGTGGGCACCTTGGCCCCGGCCACAAGCTGCCATTTGGGCTGGGGTCAGGCTGGAGAGATCTAAAGAGCCTCGAGCTCCAGGAACACTGGTGCTGGAAAGAGCCTGCCAAGACCTATGCGGCAGTGCCCCAACATTGCTGCTCCCACACCGTTCTGACCTGGACCCCCACAGGGGTGGTCGTGTCGGCCACGGCCACAAGCTGCCCTTTGGGCTGGGATTAGGGTTGAGAGAGGGAAAGAGCCTCGAGCTCCAGGAACACTGGGGCTGGAAAGGGCCTACCGAGGCCATCGTGGCAAGGCCCCAACATTGCTGCTCCCACACCTTTCTGACCTGGACCCCCACAGGGGTGGGCACCTCGGCCCCGGTCATAGGCTGCCATTTGGGCTGGGGTCAGGCTGGAGAGATCTAAAGAGCCTCGAGCTCCAGGAACACTGGTGCTGGAAAGGGCCTGCCAAGGCCATCGCAGCAGTGCCCCAACATTGCTGCTCCTCCATCGTTCTGAGCTGGAGAAGCCAGGGAGTGTGTTGGGGTAATTAAGTTGGGCTAGGGTTAGGGTTACGCCTAGGGTTCGGGTTAGGAGATCTAAAGGGCCTGGAGCTCCAGGAGCACTGGGGTTGGAAAGAGCCTGCCAAGGCCAATGTGGCAAGGCCCCAACCTTGCTGTTCCCACACCGTTCTGATCTGGACCACCCACAGGGGTGGGCACCATGGCCCCGGCCACAAGCTGCCATTTGGGCTGGGGTCAGGGTTGAGAGAGGGAAAGAGCCTCGAGCTCCAGGGACACTGGCACTGGAAAGAGCCTGCCAAGGCCTATGCGGCAGTGCCCCAACATTGCTGCTCCCACACCGTTCTGACCTGGACCCCCACAGGGGTGGTCATGTCGGCCACGGCCACAAGCTGCCCTTTGGGCTGGGATTAGGGTTGAGAGAGGGAAAGAGCCTCGAGCTCCAGGAATACTGGGGCTGGAAACAGCCTACCGAGGCCATCGTGGCAAGGCCCCAACATTGCTGCTCCCACACCTTTCTGACCTGGACTCCCACAGGGGTGGGCACCTCGGCCCCGGTCATAGGCTGCCATTTGGGCTGGGGTCAGGCTGGAGAGATCTAAAGAGCCTCGAGCTCCAGGAACACTGGTGCTGGAAAGGGCCTGCCAAGGCCATCGCAGCAGTGCCCCAACATTGCTGCTCCTCCATCGTTCTGAGCTGGAGAAGCCAGGGAGTGTGTTGGGGTAATTAAGTTGGGCTAGGGTTAGGGTTACGCCTAGGGTTCGGGTTAGGAGATCTAAAGGGCCTGGAGCTCCAGGAGCACTGGGGTTGGAAAGAGCCTGCCAAGGCCAATGCGGCAAGGCCCCAACCTTGCTGCTCCCACACCGTTCTGATCTGGACCACCCACAGGGGTGGGCACCTTGGCCCCGGCCACAAGCTGCCATTTGGGCTGGGGTCAGGGTTGAGAGAGGGAAAGAGCCTCGAGCTCCAGGGACACTGGCACTGGACAGAGCCTGCAAAGGCAAACGTGACAAGGTCCCAACCTTGCTGCTCCCACACCTTTCGAACCTGGACCCCCACAGGGGTGGTCATGTCGGCCACGGCCACAAGCTGCCCCTTGGGCTGGGATTAGGGTTGAGAGAGGGAAAGAGCCTAGAGCTCCAGGAATACTGGGGCTGGAAACGGCCTACCGAGGCCATCGTGGCAAGGCCCCAACATTGCTGCTCCCACACCTTTCTGACCTGGACCCCCACAGGGGTGGGCACCTCGGCCCCGGTCATAGGCTGCCATTTGGGTTGGGGTCAGGCTGGAGAGATCTAAAGAGCCTCGAGCTCCAGGAACACTGGTGCTGGAAAGGGCCTGCCAAGGCCATCGCAGCAGTGCCCCAACATTGCTGCTCCTCCATCGTTCTGAGCTGGAGAAGCCAGGGAGTTTGTTGGGGTAATTAAGTTGGGCTAGGGTTAGGGTTACGCCTAGGGTTAGGGTTAGGAGATCTAAAGGGCCTGGAGCTCCAGGAGCACTGGGGTTGGAAAGAGCCTGCCAAGGCCAATGCGGCAAGGCCCCAACCTTGCTGCTCCCACACCGTTCTGATCTGGACCACCCACAGGGGTGGGCACCTTGGCCCCGGCCACAAGCTGCCATTTGGGCTGGGGTCAGGGTTGAGAGAGGGAAAGAGCCTCGAGCTCCAGGGACACTGGCACTGGAAAGAGCCTGCCAAGGCCTATGCGGCAGTGCCCCAACATTGCTGCTCCCACACCGTTCTGACCTGGACCCCCACAGGGGTGGTCATGTCGGCCACGGCCACAAGCTGCCCTTTGGGCTGGGATTAGGGTTGAGAGAGGGAAAGAGCCTCGAGCTCCAGGAATACTGGGGCTGGAAACGGCCTACCGAGGCCATCGTGGCAAGGCCCCAACATTGCTGCTCCCACACCTTTCTGACCTGGACCCCCACAGGAGTGGGCACCTCGGCCCGGGCCACAAGCTGCCATTTGGGCTGGGGTCAGGGTTGAGAGAGGGAAAGAGCCTCGAGCTCCCGGGACACTGGGGCTGGAAAGAGCCTGCAAAGGCAAACGTGACAAGGTCCCAACCTTGCTGCTCCCACACTGTTCTGACCTGGACACCCACAGCGGTGGTCATGTCGGCCACGGCCACAAGCTGCCCTTTGGGCTGGGATTAGGGTTGAGAGAGGGAAAGAGCCTCGAGCTCCAGGAATACTGGGGCTGGAAACGGCCTACCGAGGCCATCGTGGCAAGGCCCCAACATTGCTGCTCCCACACCTTTCTGACCTGGACCCCCACAGGGGTGGGCACCTCGGCCCCGGTCATAGGCTGCCATTTGGGCTGGGGTCAGGCTGGAGAGATCTAAAGAGCCTCGAGCTCCAGGAACACTGGTGCTGGAAAGGGCCTGCCAAGGCCATCGCAGCAGTGCCCCAACATTGCTGCTCCTCCATCGTTCTGAGCTGGAGAAGCCAGGGAGTGTGTTGGGGTAATTAAGTTGGGCTAGGGTTAGGGTTACGCCTAGGGTTAGGGTTAGGAGATCTAAAGGGCCTGGAGCTCCAGGAGCACTGGGGTTGGAAAGAGCCTGCCAAGGCCAATGTGGCAAGGCCCCAACCTTGTTGCTCCCACACTGTTCTGATCTGGACCACCCACAGGGGTGGGCACCATGGCCCCGGCCACAAGCTGCCATTTGGGCTGGGGTCAGGGTTGAGAGAGGGAAAGAGCCTCGAGCTCCAGGGACACTGGTGCTGGAAAGAGCCTGCCAAGGCCTATGCGGCAGTGCCCCAACATTGCTGCTCCAACACTGTTCTGACCTGGACCCCCACAGGGGTGGTCATGTCGGCCACGGCCACAAGCTGCCCTTTGGGCTGGGATTAGGGTTGAGAGAGGGAAAGAGCCTAGAGCTCCAGGAATACTGGGGCTGGAAACGGCCTACTGAGGCCATCGTGGCAAGGCCCCAACATTGCTGCTCCCACACCTTTCTGACCTGGACCCCCACAGGGGTGGGCACCTCGGCCCCGGCCACAAGCTGCCATTTGGGCTGGGGTCAGGGTTGAGAGAGGGAAAGAGCCTCGAGCTCCAGGGACACTGGGGCTGGAAAGAGCCTGCAAAGGCAAACGTGACAAGGTCCCAACCTTGCTGCTCCCACACTGTTCTGACCTGGACCCCCACAGGGGTGGTCATGTCGGCCACGGCCACAAGCTGCCCTTTGGGCTGGGATTAGGGTTGAGAGAGGGAAAGAGCCTAGAGCTCCAGGAATACTGGGGCTGGAAACGGCCTACCGAGGCCATCGTGGCAAGGCCCCAACATTGCTGCTCCCACACATTTCTGACCTGGACCCCCACAGGGGTGGGCACCTCGGCCGCGGTCATAGGCTGCCATTTGGGCTGGGGTCAGGCTGGAGAGATCTAAAGAGCCTCGAGCTCCAGGAACACTGGTGCTGGAAAGGGCCTGCCAAGGCCATCGCAGCAGTGCCCCAACATTGCTGCTCCTCCATCGTTCTGAGCTGGAGAAGCCAGGGAGTGTGTTGGGGTAATTAAGTTGGGCTAGGGTTAGGGTTACGCCTAGGGTTCGGGTTAGGAGATCTAAAGGGCCTGGAGCTCCAGGGACAGTGGCACTGGAAAGAGCCTGCCAAGGCCAATGCGGCAAGGCCCCAACCTTGCTGTTCCCACACCGTTCTGATCTGGACCACCCACAGGGGTGGGCACCTTGGCCCCGGCCACAAGCTGCCATTTGGGCTGGGGTCAGGGTTGAGAGAGGGAAAGAGCCTCGAGCTCCAGGGACACTGGCACTGGAAAGAGCCTGCCAAGGCCTATGCGGCAGTGCCCCAACATTGCTGCTCCCACACCGTTCTGACCTGGACCCCCACAGGGGTGGTCATGTCGGCCACGGCCACAAGCTGCCCTTTGGGCTGGGATTAGGGTTGAGAGAGGGAAAGAGCCTAGAGCTCCAGGAATACTGGGGCTGGAAACGGCCTACTGAGGCCATCGTGGCAAGGCCCCAACATTGCTGCTCCCACACCGTTCTGACCTGGACCCCCACAGGGGTGGTCATGTCGGCCACGGCCACAAGCTGCCCTTTGGGCTGGGATTAGGGTTGAGAGAGGGAAAGAGCCTCGAGCTCCAGGAATACTGGGGCTGGAAACGGCCTACCGAGGCCATCGTGGCAAGACCCCAACATTGCTGCTCCCACACCTTTCTGACCTGGACCCCCACAGGGGTGGGCACCTCGGCCGCGGTCATAGGCTGCCTTTTGGGCTGGGGTCAGGCTGGAGAGATCTAAAGAGCCTCGAGCTCCAGGAACACTGGTGCTGGAAAGGGCCTGCCCAGGCCATCACAGCAGTGCCCCAACATTGCTGCTCCTCCATCGTTCTGAGCTGGAGAAGCCAGGGAGTGTGTTGGGGTAATTAAGTTGGGCTAGGGTTAGGGTTACGCCTAGGGTTAGGGTTAGGAGATCTAAAGGGCCTGGAGCTCCAGGAGCACTGGGGTTGGAAAGAGCCTGCCAAGGCCAATGCGGCAAGGCCCCAACCTTGTTGCTTCCACACTGTTTTGAGCTGGACCCCCACAGGTGTGTGCACCATGGCCCCGGCACCAAGCTGCCATTTGGGCTGGGGTCAGGGTTGAGAGAGGGAAAGAGCCTCGAGCTCCAGGGACACTGGCACTGGAAAGAGCCTGCCAAGGCCTATGCGGCAGTGCCCCAACATTGCTGCTCCCACACCGTTCTGACCTGGACCCCCACAGGGGTGGTCATGTCGGCCACGGCCACAAGCTGCCCTTTGGGCTGGGATTAGGGTTGAGAGAGGGAAAGAGCCTCGAGCTCCAGGAATACTGGGGCTGGAAACGGCCTACTGAGGCCATCGTGGCAAGGCCCCAACATTGCTGCTCCCACACCGTTCTGACCTGGACACCCACAGGGGTGGGCACCTCGGCCGCGGTCATAGGCTGCCATTTGGGCTGGGGTCAGGGTTGAGAGAGGGAAAGAGCCTCGAGCTCCAGGGACACTGGGGCTGGACAGAGCCTGCAAAGGCAAACGTGACAAGGTCCCAACCTTGCTGCTCCCACACTGTTCTGACCTGGACCCCCACAGGGGTGGTCATGTCGGCCACGGCCACAAGCTGCCCCTTGGGCTGGGATTAGGGTTGAGAGAGGGAAAGAGCCTAGAGCTCCAGGAATACTGGGGCTTGAAACGGCCTACCGAGGCCATAGTGGCAAGGCCCCAACATTGCTGCTCCCACACCGTTCTGACCTGGACCCCCACAGGGGTGGTCATGTCGGCCACGGCCACAAGCTGCCCTTTGGGCTGGGATTAGGGTTGAGAGAGGGAAAGAGCCTAGAGCTCCAGGAATACTGGGGCTGGAAACGGCCTACCGCGGCCATCGTGGCAAGGCCCCAACATTGCTGCTCCCACACCTTTCTGACCTGGACCCCCACAGGGGTGGGCACCTCGGCCGCGGTCATAGGCTGCCATTTGGGCTGGGGTCAGGCTGGAGAGATCTGAAGAGCCTCGAGCTCCAGGAACACTGGTGCTGGAAAGGGCCTGCCAAGGCCATCGCAGCAGTGCCCCAACATTGCTGCTCCTCCATCGTTCTGAGCTGGAGAAGCCAGGGAGTGTGTTGGGGTAATTAAGTTGGGCTAGGGTTAGGGTTACACCTAGGGTTCGGGTTAGGAGATCTAAAGGGCCTGGAGCTCCAGGAGCACTGGGGTTGGAAAGAGCCTGCCAAGGCCAATGCGGCAAGGCCCCAACCTTGTTGCTGCCACACTGTTTTGAGCTGGACCCCCACAGGGGTGGGCACCTTGGCCGCGGCCACAAGCTGCCATTTGGGCTGGGGTCAGGGTTGAGAGAGGGAAAGAGCCTCGAGCTCCAGGGACACTGGCAATGGAAAGAGCCTGCCAAGGCCTATGCGGCAGTGCCCCAACATTGCTGCTCCCACACCGTTCTGACCTGGACCCCCACAGGGGTGGTCATGTCGGCCACGGCCACAAGCTGCCCTTTGGGCTGGGATTAGGGTTGAGAGAGGGAAAGAGCCTAGAGCTCCAGGAATACTGGGGCTGGAAACGGCCTACCGAGGCCATCGTGGCAAGGCCCCAACATTGCTGCTCCCACACCGTTCTGACCTGGACCCCCACAGGGGTGGTCATGTCGGCCACGGCCACAAGCTGCCCTTTGGGCTGGGATTAGGGTTGAGAGAGGGAAAGAGCCTAGAGCTCCAGGAATACTGGGGCTGGAAACGGCCTACCGAGGCCATCGTGGCAAGGCCCCAACATTGCTGCTCCCACACCTTTCTCACCTGGACACCCACAGGGGTGGGCACCTCGGCCCCGGCCACAAGCTGCCATTTGGGCTGGAGTCAGGGTTGAGAGAGGGAAAGAGCCTCGAGCTCCAGGGACACTGGGGCTGGAAAGAGCCTGCAAAGGCAAACGTGACAAGGTCCCAACCTTGCTGCTCCCACACCGTTCTGACCTGCACCCCCACAGGGGTGGGCACCTCGGCCCCGGTCATAGGCTGCCATTTGGGCTGGGGTCAGGCTGGAGAGATCTAAAGAGCCTCGAGCTCCAGGAACACTGGTGCTGGAAAGGGCCTGCCCAGGCCATCACAGCAGTGCCCCAACATTGCTGCTCCTCCATCGTTCTGAGGTGGAGAAGCCAGGGAGTGTGTTGGGGTAATTAAGTTGGGCTAGGTTTAGGGTTACGCCTAGGGTTAGGGTTAGGAGTCTAAAGGGCCTGGAGCTCCAGGAGCACTGGGGTTGGAAAGAGCCTGCCAAGGCCAATGCGGCAAGGCCCCAACCTTGCTGCTCCCACACCGTTCTGATCTGGACCACCCACAGGTGTGGGCACCTTGGCCCCGGCCACAAGCTGCCATTTGGGCTGGGGTCAGGGTTGAGAGAGGGAAAGAGCCTCGAGCTCCAGGGACACTGGCACTGGAAAGAGCCTGCCAAGGCCTATGCGGCAGTGCCCCAACATTGCTGCTCCCACACCGTTCTGACCTGGACCCCCACAGGGGTGGTCATGTCGGCCACGGCCACAAGCTGCCATTTGGGCTGGGATTAGGGTTGAGAGAGGGAAAGAGCCTAGAGCTCCAGGAATACTGGGGCTGGAAACGGCCTACCGAGGCCATAGTGGCAAGGCCCCAACATTGCTGCTCCCACACCGTTCTGACCTGGACCCCCACAGGGGTGGTCATGTCGGCCACGGCCACAAGCTGCCCTTTGGGCTGGGATTAGGGTTGAGAGAGGGAAAGAGCCTAGAGCTCCAGGAATACTGGGGCTGGAAACGGCCTACCGAGGCCATCGTGGCAAGACCCCAACATTGCTGCTCTCACACCTTTCTGACCTGGACCCCCACAGGGGTGGGCACCTCGGCCCTGGTCATAGGCTGCCATTTGGGCTAGGGTCAGGCTGAAGAGATCTAAAGAGCCTCGAGCTCCAGGAACACTGGTGCTGGAAAGGGCCTGCCAAGGCCATCGCAGCAGTGCCCCAACATTGCTGCTCCTCCATCGTTCTGAGCTGGAGAAGCCAGGGAGTGTGTTGGGGAAATTAAGTTGGGCTAGGGTTAGGGTTACGCCTAGGGTTAGGGTTAGGAGATCTAAAGGGCCTGGAGCTCCAGGGACACTGGCACTGGAAAGAGCCTGCCAAGGCCTATGCGGCAGTGCCCCAACATTGCTGCTCCCACAGTGTTCTGACCTGGACCCCCACAGGGGTGGTCATGTCGGGCACGGCCACAAGCTGCCATTTGGGTTGGGGTCAGGCTGGAGAGATCTAAAGAGCCTCGAGCTCCAGGAACACTGGTGCTGGAAAGAGCCTGCCAAGGCCTATGTGGCAGTGCCCCAACATTGCTGCTCCCACACCGTTCTGACCTGGACCCCCACAGGGGTGGTCATGTCGGCCACGGCCACAAGCTGCCGTTTGGGCTGGGATTAGGGTTGAGAGAGGGAAAGAGCCTCGAGCTCCAGGAACACTGGGGCTGGAAAGGGCCTACCGAGGCCATCGTGGCAAGGCCCCAACATTGCTGCTCCCACACCTTTCTGACCTGGACCCCGACAGGGGTGGGCACCTCGGCCGCGGTCATAGGCTGCCATTTGGGCTGGGGTCAGGCTGGAGAGATCTAAAGAGCCTCGAGCTCCAGGAACACTGGTGCTGGAAAGGGCCTGCCAAGGCCATCGCAGCAGTGCCCCAACATTGCTGCTCCTCCATCGTTCTGAGCTGGAGAAGCCAGGGAGTGTGTTGGGGTAATTAAGTTGGGCTAGGGTTAGGGTTACGCCTAGGGTTAGGGTTAGGAGATCTAAAGGGCCTGGAGCTCCAGGAGCACTGGGGTTGGAAAGAGCCTGCCAAGGCCAATGTGGCAAGGCCCCAACCTCGCTGTTCCCACACTGTTCTGATCTGGACCACCCACAGGGGTGGGCACCATGGCGCCGGCCACAAGCTGCCATTTGGGCTGGGGTCAGGGTTGAGAGAGGGAAAGAGCCTCGAGCTCCAGGGACACTGGCACTGGAAAGAGCCTGCCAAGGCCTATGCGGCAGTGCCCCAACATTGCTGCTCCCACACCGTTCTGGCCTGGACCCCCACAGGGGTGGTCATGTCGGCCACGGCCACAAGCTGCCCTTTGGGCTGGGATTAGGGTTGAGAGAGGGAAAGAGCCTCGAGCTCCAGGAATACTGGGGCTGGAAACGGCCTACCGAGGCCATAGTGGCAAGGCCCCAACATTGCTGCTCCCACACCTTTCTGACCTGGACTCCCACAGGGGTGGGCACCTCGGCCGCGGTCATAGGCTGCCATTTGGGCTGGGGTCAGGCTGGAGAGATCTGAAGAGCCTCGAGCTCCAGGAACACTGGTGCTGGAAAGGGCCTGCCAAGGCCATCGCAGCAGTGCCCCAACATTGCTGCTCCTCCATCGTTCTGAGCTGGAGAAGCCAGGGAGTGTGTTGGGGTAATTAAGTTGGGCTAGGGTTAGGGTTACGCCTAGGGTTTGGGTTAGGAGATCTAAAGGGCCTGGAGCTCCAGGAGCACTGGGGTTGGGAAGAGCCTGCCATGGCCAATGCGGCAAGGCCCCAACCTTGCTGCTCCCACACCGTTCTGATCTGGACCACCCACAGGGGTGGGCACCTTGGCACCTTGGCCCCGGCCACAAGCTGCCATTTGGGCTGGGGTCAGGGTTGAGAGAGGGAAAGAGCCTCGAGCTCCAGGGACACTGGCACTGGAAAGAGCCTGCCAAGGCCTATGCGGCAGTGCCCCAACATTGCTGCTCCCACACCGTTCTGACCTGGACCCCCACAGGGGTGGTCATGTCGGCCACGGCCACAAGCTGCCCTTTGGGCTGGGATTAGGGTTGAGAGAGGGAAAGAGCCTAGAGCTCCAGGAATACTGGGGCTGGAAACGGCCTACCGAGGCCATCGTGGCAAGGCCCCAACATTGCTGCTCCCACACCGTTCTGACCTGGACCCCCACAGGGGTGGTCATGTCGGCCACGGCCACAAGCTGCCCTTTGGGCTGGGATTAGGGTTGAGAGAGGGAAAGAGCCTAGAGCTCCAGGAATACTGGGGCTGGAAACGGCCTACCGAGGCCATCGTGGCAAGACCCCAACATTGCTGCTCCCACACCTTTCTGACCTGGACCCCCACAGGGGTGGGCACCTCGGCCCCGGTCATAGGCTGCCATTTGGGCTGGGGTCAGGCTGGAGAGATCTGAAGAGCCTCGAGCTCCAGGAACACTGGTGCTGGATAGGGCCTGCCAAGGCCATCGCAGCAGTGCCCCAACATTGCTGCTCCTCCATCGTTCTGAGCTGGAGAAGCCAGGGAGTGTATTGGGGTAATTAAGTTGGGCTAGGGTTAGGGTTACGCCTAGGGTTAGGGTTAGGAGATCTAATAGGCCTGGAGCTCCAGGAACACTGAGGTGGGAAAGATCCTGCCAAGGCCAATGCAGCAAGGCCCCAACCTTGTTGCTGCCACAGTGTTTTGAGCCGGATCCACACAGCGGTGGGCACCTTGGCCCCGGCCACAAGCTGCCATTTGGGCTGGAGTCAGGGTTGAGAGAGGGAAAGAGCCTCGAGCTCCAGGGACACTGGCACTGGAAAGAGCCTGCCAAGGCCTATGCGGCAGTGCCCCAACATTGCTGCTCCCACACCGTTCTGACCTGGACCCCCACAGGGGTGGTCATGTCGGCCACGGCCACAAGCTGCCCCTTGGGCTGGGATTAGGGTTGAGAGAGGGAAAGAGCCTAGAGCTCCAGGAATACTGGGGCTGGAAACGGCCTACCGAGGCCATCGTGGCAAGGCCCCAACATTGCTGCTCCCACACCTTTCTGACCTGGACCCCCACAGGGGTGGGCACCTCGGCCCCGGTCATAGGCTGCCATTTGGGCTGGGGTCAGGCTGGAGAGACCTAAAGAGCCTCGAGCTTCAGGAACAATGGGGCTTGAAGGAGCCTGCCAAGGCAAACGTGACAAGCTCCCAGCCTTGTTGCTCCCACACTGTTCTGACCGGGACCACCCACAGCGGTGGTCATGTCGGCCACGGCCACAAGCTGCCCTTTGGGCTGGGATTAGGGTTGAGAGAGGGAAAGAGCCTAGAGCTCCAGGAATACTGGGGCTGGAAACGGCCTACCGAAGCCATCGTGGCAAGGCCCCAACCTTGCTGCTCCCACACCTTTCTGACCTGGACCCCCACAGGGGTGGGCACCTCGGCCCCGGTCATAGGCTGCCATTTGGGCTGGGGTCAGGCTGGAGAGATCTGAAGAGCCTCGAGCTCCAGGAACACTGGTGCTGGAAAGGGCCTGCCAAGGCCATCGCAGCAGTGCCCCAACATTGCTGCTCCTCCATCGTTCTGAGCTGGAGAAGCCAGGGAGTGTGTTGGGGTAATTAAGTTGGGCTAGGGTTAGGGTTACGCCTAGGGTTAGGGTTAGGAGATCTAAAGGGCCTGGAGCTCCAGGAGCACTGGGGTTGGAAAGAGCCTGCCAAGGCCAATGCGGCAAGGCCCCAACCTTGCTGCTCCCACACCGTTCTGATCTGGACCACCCACAGGGGTGGGCACCTTGGCCCCGGCCACAAGCTGCCATTTGGGCTGGGGTCAGGGTTGAGAGAGGGAAAGAGCCTCGAGCTCCAGGGACACTGGCACTGGAAAGAGCCTGCCAAGGCCTATGCGGCAGTGCCCCAACATTGCTGCTCCCACACCGTTCTGACCTGGACCCCCACAGGGGTGGTCATGTCGGCCACGGCCACAAGCTGCCCTTTGGGCTGGGATTAGGGTTGAGAGAGGGAAAGAGCCTAGAGCTCCAGGAATACTGGGGCTGGAAACGGCCTACCGAGGCCATCGTGGCAAGGCCCCAACATTGCTGCTCCCACACCTTTCTGACCTGGACCCCCACAGGGGTGGGCACCTCGGCCCCGGTCATAGGCTGCCATTTGGGCTGGGGTCAGGCTGGAGAGATCTGAAGAGCCTCGAGCTCCAGGAACACTGGTGCTGGAAAGGGCCTGCCAAGGCCATCGCAGCAGTGCCCCAACATTGCTGCTCCTCCATTGTTCTGAGCTGGAGAAGCCAGGGAGTGTGTTGGGGTAATTAAGTTGGGCTAGGGTTAGGGTTACGCCTAGGGTTTGGGTTAGGAGATCTAAAGGGCCTGGAGCTCCAGGAGCACTGGGGTTGGAAAGAGCCTGCCAAGGCCAATGCGGCAAGGCCCCAACCTTGTTGCTTCCACACTGTTTTGAGCTGGACCCCCACAGGTGTGTGCACCATGGCCCCGGCACCAAGCTGCCCTTTGGGCTGGGGTCAGGGTTGAGAGAGGGAAAGAGCCTCGAGCTCCAGGAATACTGGGGCTGGAAACGGCCTACTGAGGCCATCGTGGCAAGGCCCCAACATTGCTGCTCCCACACCGTTCTGATCTGGACCACCCACAGGGGTGGGCACCTTGGCCCCGGCCACAAGCTGCCATTTGGGCTGGGGTCAGGGTTGAGAGAGGGAAAGAGCCTCGAGCTCCAGGGACACTGGCACTGGAAAGAGCCTGCCAAGGCCTATGCGGCAGTGCCCCAACATTGCTGCTCCCACACCGTTCTGACCTGGACCCCCACAGGGGTGGTCATGTCGGCCACGGCCACAAGCTGCCCTTTGGGCTGGGATTAGGGTTGAGAGAGGGAAAGAGCCTAGAGCTCCAGGAATACTGGGGCTGGAAACGGCCTACTGAGGCCATCGTGGCAAGGCCCCAACATTGCTGCTCCCACACCTTTCTGACCTGGACCCCCACAGGGGTGGGCACCTCGGCCGCGGTCATAGCCTGCCATTTGGGCTGGGGTCAGGGTTGAGAGAGGGAAAGAGCCTCGAGCTTCAGGAACACTGGGGCTGGAAAGAGCCTGCCAATGCAAACGTGACAAGGCCCCAGCCTTGTTGCTCCCACACTGTTCTGACCTGGACCACACACAGCGGTGGTCATGTCGGCCACGGCCACAAGCTGTCCTTTGGGCTGGGATTAGGGTTGAGAGAGGGAAAGAGCCTAGAGCTCCAGGAATACTGGGGCTGGAAACGGCCTACCGAGGCCATCGTGGCAAGGCCCCAACATTGCTGCTCCCACACCTTTCTGACCTGGACCCCCACAGGGGTGGGCACCTCGGCCGCGGTCATAGGCTGCCATTTGGGCTGGGGTCAGGCTGGAGAGATCTAAAGAGCCTCGAGCTCCAGGAACACTGGTGCTGGAAAGGGCCTGCCAAGGCCATCGCAGCAGTGCCCCAACATTGCTGCTCCTCCATCGTTCTGAGCTGGAGAAGCCAGGGAGTGTGTTGGGGTAATTAAGTAGGGCTAGGGTTAGGGTTACGCCTAGGGTTAGGGTTAGGAGATCTAAAGGGCCTGGAGCTCCAGGAGCACTGGGGTTGGAAAGAGCCTGCCAAGGCCAATGCGGCAAGGCCCCAACCTTGCTGCTCCCACACCGTTCTGATCTGGACCACCCACAGGGGTGGGCACCTTGGCCCCGGCCACAAGCTGCCATTTGGGCTGGGGTCAGGGTTGAGAGAGGGAAAGAGCCTCGAGCTCCAGGGACACTGGCACTGGAAAGAGCCTGCCAAGGCCTATGCGGCAGTGCCCCAACATTGCTGCTCCCACACCGTTCTGACCTGGACCCCCACAGGGGTGGTCATGTCGGCCACGGCCACAAGCTGCCCCTTGGGCTGGGATTAGGGTTGAGAGAGGGAAAGAGCCTAGAGCTCCAGGAATACTGGGGCTGGAAACGGCCTACCGAGGCCATCGTGGCAAGGCCCCAACATTGCTGCTCCCACACCTTTCTGACCTGGACACCCACAGGGGTGGGCACCTCGGCCCCGGCCACAAGCTGCCATTTGGGCTGGAGTCAGGGTTGAGAGAGGGAAAGAGCCTCGAGCTCCAGGGACACTGGGGCTGGAAAGAGCCTGCAAAGGCAAACGTGACAAGGTCCCAACCTTGCTGCTCCCACACCGTTCTGACCTGCACCCCCACAGGGGTGGGCACCTCGGCCCCGGTCATAGGCTGCCTTTTGGGCTGGGGTCAAGCTGGAGAGATCTAAAGAGCCTCGAGCTCCAGGAACACTGGTGCTGGAAAGGGCCTGCCCAGGCCATCACAGCAGTGCCCCAACATTGCTGCTCCTCCATCGTTCTGAGCTGGAGAAGCCAGGGAGTGTGTTGGGGTAATTGAGTTGGGCTAGGGTTAGGGTTACGGCTAGGGTTAGGGTTAGGAGTCTAAAGGGCCTGGAGCTCCAGGAGCACTGGGGTTGGAAAGAGCCTGCCAAGGCCAATGCGGCAAGGCCCCAACCTTGCTGCTCCCACACCGTTCTGATCTGGACCACCCACAGGGGTGGGCACCTTGGCCCCGGCCACAAGCTGCCATTTGGGCTGGGGTCAGGGTTGAGAGAGGGAAAGAGCCTCGAGCTCCAGGAATACTGGGGCTGGAAACGGCCTACCGAGGCCATCGTGGCAAGGCCCCAACATTGCTGCTCCCACAGCTTTCTGACCTGGACCCCCACAGGGGTGGGCACCTCGGCCCCGGTCATAGGCTGCCATTTGGGCTGGGGTCAGGCTGGAGAGATCTGAAGAGCCTCGAGCTCCAGGAACTCTGGTGCTGGATAGGGCCTGCCAAGGCCATCGCAGCAGTGCCCCAACATTGCTGCTCCTCCATCGTTCTGAGCTGGAGAAGGCAGGGAGTGTATTGGGGTAATTAAGTTGGGCTAGGGTTAGGGTTACGCCTAGGGTTAGGGTTAGGAGATCTAATAGGCCTGGAGCTCCAGGAACACTGAGGTGGAAAGATCCTGCCAAGGCCAATGCAGCAAGGCCCCAACCTTGTTGCTGCCACAGTGTTTTGAGCCGGATCCCCACAGCGGTGGGGACCTGGCCCCGGCCACAAGTCTGCCATTTGGGCTGGGGTCAGGCTGGAGAGATCTAAAGAGCTCGAGCTCCAGGAACACTGGTGCTGGAAAGGGCCTGCAAGGCCATCGCAGCAGTGCCCCAACATTGCTGCTCCTCCATCGTTCTGAGCTGGAGAAGCCAGGAGTGTGTTGGGGTAATTAAGTTGGGCTAGGGTTAGGGTTACGCTAGGGTTCGGGTTAGGAGATCTAAAGGGCCTGGAGCTCCAGGAGCACTGGGGTTGGAAAGATCCTGCCAAGGCCAATGCGGCAAGGCCCAACCTTGCTGCTCCCACACCGTTCTGATGTGGACCACCCACAGGTGTGGCACCTTGGCCCCGGCCCACAAGCTGCCATTTGGGCTGGGGTCAGGGTTGAGAGAGGGAAAGAGCCTCGAGCTCCAGGACACTGGCACTGGAAAGAGCCTGCCAAGGCCTATGCGGCAGTGCCCCAACATTGCTGCTCCCACACCGTTCTGACCTGGACCCCCACAGGGGTGGTCATGTCGGCCACGGCCACAAGCTGCCCTTGGGCTGGGATTAGGGTTGAGAGAGGGAAAGAGCCTAGAGCTCCAGGAATACTGGGGCTGGAAACGGCCTACCGAGGCCATCGTGGCAAGGCCCCAACATTGCTGCTCCCACACCTTTCTGACCTGGACCCCCACAGGGTGGGCACCTCGGCCCCGGTCATAGGCTGCCATTTGGGCTGGGGTCAGGCTGGAGAGATCTAAAGAGCCTCGAGCTCCAGGAACACTGGTGCTGGAAAGGGCCTGCCAAGGCCATCGCAGCAGTGCCCCAACATTGCTGCTCCTCCATCGTTCTGAGCTGGAGAAGCCAGGGAGTGTGTTGGGGTAATTAAGTTGGGCTAGGGTTAGGGTTACGCCTAGGGTTCGGGTTAGGAGATCTAATAGGCCTGGAGCTCCAGGAGCACTGGGGTTGGAAAGATCCTGCCAAGGCCAATGCGGCAAGGCCCCAACCTTGCTGCTCCACACCCGTTCTGATCTGACCACCCACAGGGGTGGGCACCTTGGCCCCGGCCACAAGCTGCCCTTTGGGCTGGGGTCAGGGTTGAGAGAGGGAATGAGCCTCGAGGTCCAGGGACACTGCACTGGAAAGAGCCTGCCAAGGCCTATGCGGCAGTGCCCCAACATTGCTGCTCCCACACCGTTCTGACCTGGACCCCCACAGCGGTGGTCATGTCGGCCACGGCCACAAGCTGCCCCTTGGGCTGGGATTAGGGTTGAGAGAGGGAAAGAGCCTAGAGCTCCAAGGAATACTGGGCTGGAAACGGCCTACCGAGGCCATCGTGGCAAGGCCCCAACATTGCTGCTCCCACACCGTTCTGACCTGGACACCCACAGGGGTGGGCACCTCGGCCCCGGCCACAAGCTGCCATTTGGGCTGGAGTCAGGGTTGAGAGAGGGAAAGAGCCTCGAGCTCCAGGGACACTGGGGCTGGAAAGAGCCTGCAAAGGCAAACGTGACAAGGTCCCAACCTTGCTGCTCCCACACCGTTCTGACCTGCACCCCCACAGGGGTGGGCACCTCGGCCGCGGTCATAGGCTGCCATTTGGGCTGGGGTCAGGCTGGAGAGATCTAAAGAGCCTCGAGCTCCAGAAACACTGGTGCTGGAAAGGGCCTGCGCAGGCCATCACAGCAGTGCCCCAACATTGCTGCTCCTCCATCGTTCTGAGCTGGAGAAGCCAGGGAGTGTGTTGGGGTAATTGAGTTGGGCTAGGGTTAGGGTTACGCCTAGGGTTAGGGTTAGGAGATTTAATGGGCCTGGAGCTCCAGGAGCACTGGGGTTGGAAAGAGCCTGCCAAGGCCAATGCGGCAAGGCCCCAACCTTGTTGCTGCCACAGTGTTTTGAGCCGGATCCCCACAGGGGTGGGCACCTTGGCCCCGGCCACAAGCTGCCATTTGGGCTGGGGTCAGGCTGGAGAGATCTAAAGAGCCTCGAGCTCCAGGAACACTGGTGCTGGAAAGAGCCTGCCAAGGCCTATGCGGCAGTGCCCCAACATTGCTGCTCCCACACCGTTCTGACCTGGACCCCCACAGGGGTGGTCATGTCGGCCACGGCCACAAGCTGCCCTTTGGGCTGGGATTAGGGTTGAGAGAGGGAAAGAGCCTCGAGCTCCAGGAACACTGGGGCTGGAAACGGCCTACCGAGGCCATCGTGGCAAGGCCCCAACATTGCTGCTCCCACACCTTTCTGACCTGGACCCCCACAGGGGTGGGCACCTCGGCCCCGGTCATAGGCTGCCATTTGGGCTGGGGTCAGGCTGGAGAGATCTGAAGAGCCTCGAGCTCCAGGAACACTGGTGCTGGAAAGGGCCTGCCAAGGCCATCGCAGCAGTGCCCCAACATTGCTGCTCCTCCATCGTTCTGAGCTGGAGAAGCCAGGGAGTGTGTTGGGGTAATTAAGTTGGGCTAGGGTTAGGGTTACGCCTAGGGTTAGGGTTAGGAGATCTAAAGGGCCTGGAGCTCCAGGAGCACTGGGGTTGGAAAGAGCCTGCCAAGGCCAATGCGGCAAGGCCCCAACCTTGCTGCTCCCACACCGTTCTGATCTGGACCACCCACAGGGGTGGGCACCTTGGCCCCGGCCACAAGCTGCCATTTGGGCTGGGGTCAGGGTTGAGAGAGGGAAAGAGCCTCGAGCTCCAGGGACACTGGCACTGGAAAGAGCCTGCCAAGGCCTATGCGGCAGTGCCCCAACATTGTTGCTCCCACACTGTTCTGACCTGGACCCCCACAGGGGTGGTCATGTCGGCCACGGCCACAAGCTGCCATTTGGGTTGGGGTCAGGCTGGAGAGATCTAAAGAGCCTCGAGCTCCAGGAACACTGGTGCTGGAAAGAGCCTGCCAAGGCCTATGCGGCAGTGCCCCGACATTGCTGCTCCCACACCGTTCTGACCTGGACCCCCACAGGGGTGGTCATGTCGGCCACGGCCACAAGCTGCCCTTTGGGCTGGGATTAGGGTTGAGAGAGGGAAAGAGCCTCGAACTCCAGGAACACTGGGGCTGGAAAGGGCCTACCGAGGCCATCGTGGCAAGGCCCCAACATTGCTGCTCCCACACCGTTCTGACCTGGACCCCCACAGGGGTGGTCATGTCGGCCACGGCCACAAGCTGCCCTTGGGCTGGGATTAGGGTTGAGAGAGGGAAAGAGCCTAGAGCTCCAGGAATACTGGGGCTGGAAACGGCCTACCGCGGCCATCGTGGCATGACCCCAACATTGCTGCTCCCATAACTTTTTGACCTGGACCCCCACAGGGGTGGGCACCTCGGCCCCGGTCATAGGCTGCCATTTGGGCTGGGGTCAGGCTGGAGAGATCTGAAGAGCCTCGAGCTCCAGGAACACTGGTGCTGGAAAGGGCCTGCCAAGGCCATCGCAGCAGTGCCCCAACATTGCTGCTCCTCCATCGTTCTGAGCTGGAGAAGCCAGGGAGTGTGTTGGGGTAATTAAGTTGGGCTAGGGTTAGGGTTACACCTAGGGTTAGGGTTAGGAGATCTAAAGGGCCTGGAGCTCCAGGAGCACTGGGGTTGGAAAGAGCCTGCCAAGGCCAATGCGGCAAGGCCCCAACCTTGCTGCTCCCACACCGTTCTGATCTGGACCACCCACAGGGGTGGGCACCTTGGCCCCGGCCACAAGCTGCCATTTGGGCTGGGGTCAGGGTTGAGAGAGGGAAAGAGCCTCGAGCTCCAGGGACACTGGCACTGGAAAGAGCCTGCCAAGGCCTATGCGGCAGTGCCCCAACATTGCTGCTCCCACACCGTTCTGACCTGGACCCCCACAGGGGTGGTCATGTCGGCCACGGCCACAAGCTGCCCTTTGGGCTGGGATTAGGGTTGAGAGAGGGAAAGAGCCTAGAGCTCCAGGAATACTGGGGCTGGAAACGGCCTACCGAGGCCATCGTGGCAAGACCCCAACATTGCTGCTCTCACACCTTTCTGACCTGGACCCCCACAGGGGTGGGCACCTCGGCCCTGGTCATAGGCTGCCATTTGGTCTAGGGTCAGGCTGAAGAGATCTAAAGAGCCTCGAGCTCCAGGAACACTGGTGCTGGAAAGGGCCTGCCAAGGCCATCGCAGCAGTGCCCCAACATTGCTGCTCCTCCATCGTTCTGAGCCGGAGAAGCCAGGGAGTGTGTTGGGGTAATTAAGTTGGGCTAGGGTTAGGGTTACGCCTAGGGTTAGGGTTAGGAGATCTAATGGGCCTGGAGCTCCAGGAGCACTGGGGTTGGAAAGAGCCTGCCAAGGCCAATGCGGCAAGGCCCCAACCTTGTTGCTGTCACAGTGTTTTGAGCCGGATCCCCACAGGGGTGGGCACCTTGGCCCCGGCCACAAGCTGCCATTTGGGTTGGGGTCAGGCTGGAGAGATCTAAAGAGCCTCGAGCTACAGGAACACTGGTGCTGGAAAGAGCCTGCCAAGGCCTATGCGGCAGTGCCCCAACATTGCTGCTCCCACAGTGTTCTGACCTGGACCCCCACAGGGGTGGTCATGTCGGCCACGGCCACAAGCTGCCCTTTGGGCTGGGATTAAGGTTGAGAGAGGGAAAGAGCCTCGAACTCCAGGAACACTGGGGCTGGAAAGGGCCTACCGAGGCCATCGTGGCAAGGCCCCAACATTGCTGCTCCCACACCTTTCTGACCTGGACCCCGACAGGGGTGGGCACCTCGGCCCCGGTCATAGGCTGCCATTTGGGCTGGGGTCAGGCTGGAGAGATCTGAAGAGCCTCGAGCTCCAGGAACACTGGTGCTGGAAAGGGCCTGCCAAGGCCATCGCAGCAGTGCCCCAACATTGCTGCTCCTCCATCGTTCTGAGCTGGAGAAGCCAGGGAGTGTGTTGGGGTAATTAAGTTGGGCTAGGGTTAGGGTTACGCCTAGGGTTCGGGTTAGGAGATCTAAAGGGCCTGGAGCTCCAGGAGCACTGGGGTTGGAAAGATCCTGCCAAGGCCAATGCGGCAAGGCCCCAACCTTGCTGCTCCCACACCGTTCTGATGTGGACCACCCACAGGTGTGGGCACCTTGGCCCCGGCCACAAGCTGCCATTTGGGCTGGGGTCAGGGTTGAGAGAGGGAAAGAGCCTCGAGCTCCAGGGACACTGGCACTGGAAAGAGCCTGCCAAGGCCTATGCGGCAGTGCCCCAACATTGCTGCTCCCACACCGTTCTGACCTGGACCCCCACAGGGGTGGTCATGTCGGCCACGGCCACAAGCTGCCCCTTGGGCTGGGATTAGGGTTGAGAGAGGGAAAGAGCCTAGAGCTCCAGGAATACTGGGGCTGGAAACGGCCTACCGAGGCCATCGTGGCAAGGCCCCAACATTGCTGCTCCCACACCGTTCTGACCTGGACCCCCACAGGGGTGGGCACCTCGGCCCCGGTCATAGGCTGCCATTTGGGCTGGGGTCAGGCTGGAGAGATCTAAAGAGCCTCGAGCTCCAGGAACACTGGTGCTGGAAAGGGCCTGCCAAGGCCATCGCAGCAGTGCCCCAACATTGCTGCTCCTCCATCGTTCTGAGCTGGAGAAGCCAGGGAGTGTGTTGGGGTAATTAAGTTGGGCTAGGGTTAGGGTTACGCCTAGGGTTCGGGTTAGGAGATCTAATAGGCCTGGAGCTCCAGGAGCACTGGGGTTGGAAAGATCCTGCCAAGGCCAATGCGGCAAGGCCCCAACCTTGCTGCTCCCACACCGTTCTGATCTGGACCACCCACAGGTGTGGGCACCTTGGCCCCGGCCACAAGCTGCCATTTGGGCTGGGGTCAGGGTTGAGAGAGGGAAAGAGCCTCGAGCTCCAGGGACACTGGCACTGGAAAGAGCCTGCCAAGGCCTATGCGGCAGTGCCCCAACATTGCTGCTCCCACACCGTTCTGACCTGGACCCCCACAGCGGTGGTCATGTCGGCCACGGCCACAAGCTGCCCCTTGGGCTGGGATTAGGGTTGAGAGAGGGAAAGAGCCTAGAGCTCCAGGAATACTGGGGCTGGAAACGGCCTACCGAGGCCATCGTGGCAAGGCCCCAACATTGCTGCTCCCACACCTTTCTGACCTGGACACCCACAGGGGTGGGCACCTCGGCCCGGCCACAAGCTGCCATTTGGGCTGGAGTCAGGGTTGAGAGAGGGAAAGAGCCTCGAGCTCCAGGGACACTGGGGCTGGAAAGAGCCTGCAAAGGCAAACGTGACAAGGTCCCAACCTTGCTGCTCCCACACCGTTCTGACCTGCACCCCCACAGGGGTGGGCACCTCGGCCGCGGTCATAGGCTGCCATTTGGGCTGGGGTCAGGCTGGAGAGATCTAAAGAGCCTCGAGCTCCAGAAACACTGGTGCTGGAAAGGGCCTGCCCAGGCCATCACAGCAGTGCCCCAACATTGCTGCTCCTCCATCGTTCTGAGCTGGAGAAGCCAGGGAGTGTGTTGGGGTAATTGAGTTGGGCTAGGGTTAGGGTTACGCCTAGGGTTAGGGTTAGGAGTCTAAAGGGCCTGGAGCTCCAGGAGCACTGGGGTTGGAAAGAGCCTGCCAAGGCCAATGCGGCAAGGCCCCAACCTTGCTGCTCCCACACCGTTCTGATCTGGACCACCCACAGGTGTGGGCACCTTGGCCCCGGCCACAAGCTGCCATTTGGGCTGGGGTCAGGGTTGAGAGAGGGAAAGAGCCTCGAGCTCCAGGGACACTGGCACTGGAAAGAGCCTGCCAAGGCCTATGCGGCAGTGCCCCAACATTGCTGCTCCCACACCGTTCTGACCTGGACCCCCACAGGGGTGGTCATGTCGGCCACGGCCACAAGCTGCCTTTGGGCTGGGATTAGGGTTGAGAGAGGGAAAGAGCCTAGAGCTCCAGGAATACTGGGGCTGGGAACGGCCTACCGAGGCCATAGTGGCAAGGCCCCAACATTGCTGCTCCCACACCGTTCTGACCTGGACCCCCACAGGGGTGGTCATGTCGGCCACGGCCACAAGCTGCCCCTTGGGCTGGGATTAGGGTTGAGAGAGGGAAAGAGCCTAGAGCTCCAGGAATACTGGGGCTGGAAACGGCCTACCGCGGCCATCGTGGCATGACCCCAACATTGCTGCTCCCATAACTTTCTGACCGGGACCCCCACAGGGGTGGGCACCTCGGCCCCGGTCATAGGCTGCCATTTGGGCTGGGGTCAGGCTGGAGAGATCTGAAGAGCCTCGAGCTCCAGGAACACTGGTGCTGGAAAGGGCCTGCCAAGGCCATCGCAGCAGTGCCCCAACATTGCTGCTCCTCCATCGTTCTGAGCTGGAGAAGCAGGGAGTGTGTTGGGGTAATTAAGTAGGGCTAGGTTAGGGTTACGCCTAGGGTTAGGGTTAGGAGATCTAAAGGGCCTGGAGCTCCAAGAGCACTGGGGTTGGAAAGAGCCTGCCAAGGCCAATGCGGCAAGCCCCAACCTTGCTGCTCCCACACCGTTCTGATCTGGACCACCCACAGGGGTGGGCACCTTGGCCCCGGCCACAAGCTGCCATTTGGGCTGGGGTCAGGCTGGAGAGATCTAAAGAGCCTCGAGCTCCAGGAACACTGGTGCTGGAAAGAGCCTGCCAAGGCCTATGCGGCAGTGCCCCAACATTGCTGCTCCCACACCGTTCTGACCTGGACCCCCACAGGGGTGGTCATGTCGGCCACGGCCACAAGCTGCCCTTTGGGCTGGGATTAGGGTTGAGAGAGGGAAAGAGCCTAGAGCTCCAGGAACACTGGGGCTGGAAACGGCCTACCGAGGCCATCGTGGCAAGGCCCCAACATTGCTGCTCCCACACCTTTCTGACCTGGACCCCCACAGGGGTGGGCACCTCGGCCGCGGTCATAGGCTGCCATTTGGGCTGGGGTCAGGCTGGAGAGATCTGAAGTGCCTCGAGCTCCAGGAACACTGGTGCTGGAAAGGGCCTGCCAAGGCCATCGCAGCAGTGCCCCAACATTGCTGCTCCTCCATCGTTCTGAGCTGGAGAAGCCAGGGAGTGTGTTGGGGTAATTAAGTTGGGCTAGGGTTAGGGTTACGCCTAGGGTTAGGGTTAGGAGATCTAAAGGGCCTGGAGCTCCAGGAGCACTGGGGTTGGAAAGAGCCTGCCAAGGCCAATGTGGCAAGGCCCCAACCTTGCTGTTCCCACACCGTTCTGATCTGGACCACCCACAGGGGTGGGCACCATGGCCCCGGCCACAAGCTGCCATTTGGGCTGGGGTCAGGGTTGAGAGAGGGAAAGAGCCTCGAGCTCCAGGGACACTGGCACTGGAAAGAGCCTGCCAAGGCCTATGCGGCAGTGCCCCAACATTGCTGCTCCCACACCGTTCTGGCCTGGACCCCCACAGGGGTGGTCATGTCGGCCACGGCCACAAGCTGCCCTTTGGGCTGGATTAGGGTTGAGAGAGGGAAAGAGCCTCGAGCTCCAGGAATACTGGGGCTGGAAACAGCCTACCGAGGCCATAGTGGCAAGGCCCCAACATTGCTGCTCCCACACCTTTCTGACCTGGACTCCCACAGGGGTGGGCACCTCGGCCGCGGTCATTGGCTGCCATTTGGGCTGGGGTCAGGCTGGAGAGATCTGAAGAGCCTCGAGCTCCAGGAACACTGGTGCTGGAAAGGGCCTGCCAAGGCCATCGCAGCAGTGCCCCAACATTGCTGCTCCTCCATCGTTCTGAGCTGGAGAAGCCAGGGAGTGTGTTGGGTAATTAAGTTGGGCTAGGGTTAGGGTTACGCCTAGGGTTCGGGTTAGGAGATCTAAAGGGCCTGGAGCTCCAGGAGCACTGGGGTTGGAAAGAGCCTGCCAAGGCCAATGCGGCAAGGCCCCAACCTTGCTGCTCCCACACCGTTCTGATCTGGACCACCCACAGGGGTGGGCACCTTGGCCCCGGCCACAAGCTGCCATTTGGGCTGGGGTCAGGGTTGAGAGAGGGAAAGAGCCTCGAGCTCCAGGGACACTGGCACTGGAAAGAGCCTGCCAAGGCCTATGCGGCAGTGCCCAACATTGCTGCTCCCACACCGTTCTGACCTGGACCCCCACAGGGGTGGTCATGTCGGCCACGGCCACAAGCTGCCCTTTGGGCTGGGATTAGGGTTGAGAGAGGGAAAGAGCCTAGAGCTCCAGGAATACTGGGGCTGGAAACGGCCTACCGAGGCCATCGTGGCAAGGCCCCAACATTGCTGCTCCCATAACTTTCTGACCTGGACCCCCACAGGGGTGGGCACCTCGGCCGCGGTCATAGGCTGCCATTTGGGCTGGGGTCAGGCTGGAGAGATCTAAAGAGCCTCGAGCTCCAGGAACACTGGTGCTGGAAAGGGCCTGCCAAGGCCATCGCAGCAGTGCCCCAACATTGCTGCTCCTCCATCGTTCTGAGCTGGAGAAGCCAGGGAGTGTGTTGGGGTAATTAAGTTGGGCTAGGGTTAGGGTTATGCCTAGGGTTAGGGTTAGGAGATCTAAAGGGCCTGGAGCTCCAGGAGCACTGGGGTTGGAAAGAGCCTGCCAAGGCCAATGCGGCAAGGCCCCAACCTTGTTGCTTCCACACTGTTTTGAGCTGGACCCCCACAGGGGTGGGCACCATGGCCCCGGCAACAAGCTGCCATTTGGGCTGGGGTCAGGTTGAGAGAGGGAAAGAGCCTCGAGCTCCAGGGACACTGGCACTGGAAAGAGCCTGCCAAGGCCTATGCGGCAGTGCCCCAACATTGCTGCTCCCACACCGTTCTGACCTGGACCCCCACAGGGGTGGTCATGTCGGCCACGGCCACAAGCTGCCCTTTGGGCTGGGATTAGGGTTGAGAGAGGGAAAGAGCCTCGAGCTCCAGGAATACTGGGGCTGGAACGGCCTACTGAGGCCATCGTGGCAAGGCCCCAACATTGCTGCTCCCACACCTTTCTGACCTGGACCCCCACAGGGATGGGCACCTCGGCCGCGGCCATAGGCTGCCATTTGGGCTGGGGTCAGGCTGGAGAGATCTAAAGAGACTCGAGCTTCAGGAACACTGGGGCTGGAAAGAGCCTGCCAATGCAAACGTGACAAGGCCCCAGCCTTGTTGCTCCCACACTGTTCTGACCTGGACCACACACAGCGGTGGTCATGTCGGCCACGGCCACATGCTGCCCTTTGGGCTGGGATTAGGGTTGAGAGAGGAAAGAGCCTAGAGCTCCAGGAATACTGGGGCTGGAAACGGCCTACCGAGGCCATCGTGGCAAGGCCCCAACATTGCTGCTCCCACACCTTTCTGACCTGGACCCCCACAGGGGTGGGCACCTCGGCCGCGGTCATAGGCTGCCATTTGGGCTGGGGTCAGGCTGGAGAGATCTAAAGAGCCTCGAGCTCCAGGAACACTGGTGCTGGAAAGGGCCTGCCAAGGCCATCGCAGCAGTGCCCAACATTGCTGCTCCTCCATCGTTCTGAGCTGGAGAAGCCAGGGAGTGTGTTGGGGTAATTAAGTTGGGCTAGGGTTAGGGTTACGCCTAGGGGTTAGGGTTAGGAGATCTAAAGGGCCTGGAGCTCCAGGAGCACTGGGGTTGGAAAGATCCTGCCAAGGCCAATGCAGCAAGGCCCCAACATTGCTGCTCCCACACCGTTCTGATCTGGACCACCCACAGGGGTGGGCACCTTGGCCCCGGCCACAAGCTGCCATTTGGGCTGGGGTCAGGTTGAGAGAGGGAAAGAGCCTCGAGCTCCAGGGACACTGGCACTGGAAAGAGCCTGCCAAGGCCTATGCGGCAGTGCCCCAACATTGCTGCTCCCACACCGTTCTGACCTGGACCCCCACAGGGGTGGTCATGTCGGCCACGGCCACAAGCTGCCCTTGGGCTGGGATTAGGGTTGAGAGAGGGAAAGAGCCTAGAGCTCCAGGATACTGGGGCTGGAAACGGCCTACCGAGGCCATCGTGGCAAGGCCCCAACATTGCTGCTCCCACACCTTTCTGACCTGGACCCCCACAGGGGTGGGCACCTCGGCCCTGGCCACAAGCTGCCATTTGGGCTGGAGTCAGGGTTTGAGAGAGGGAAAGAGCCTCGAGCTCCAGGGACACTGGGGCTGGAAAGAGCCTGCAATGGCAAACGTGACAAGGTCCCAACCTTGCTGCTCCCACACCGTTCTGACCTGTACCCCCACAGGGGTGGTCATGTCGGCCACGGCCACAAGCGGCCCCTTGGGCTGGGATTAGGGTTGAGAGAGGGAAAAAGCCTAGAGCTCCAGGAATACTGGGGCTGGAAACGGCCTACCGAGGCCATCGTGGCAAGGCCCCAACATTGCTGCTCCCACACCTTTCTGACCTGGACCCCCACAGGGTGTGGGCAGCTTGGCCCCGGTCATAGGGTGCCATTTGGGCTGGGGTCAGGCTGGAGAGATCTAAAGAGCCTCGAGCTCCAGGAACACTGGTGCTGGAAAGGGCCTGCCAAGGCCATCGCAGCAGTGCCCCAACATTGCTGCTCCTCCATCGTTCTGAGCTGGAGAAGCCAGGGAGTGTGTTGGGGTAATTAAGTTGGGCTAGGGTTAGGGTTACGCCTAGGGTTAGGGTTAGGAGATCTAAAGGGCCTGGAGCTCCAAGAACACTGAGGTGGGAAAGATCCTGCCAAGGCCAATGCAGCAAGGCCCCAACCTTGTTGCTGCCACAGTGTTTTGAGCCGGATCCCCACAGAGGTGGGCACCTTGGCCCCGGCCACAAGCTGCCATTTGGGCTGGGGTCAGGCTGGAGAGATCTAAAGAGCCTCGAGCTCCAGGAACACTGGTGCTGGAAAGGGCCTGCCAAGGCCATCGCAGCAGTGCCCCAACATTGCTGCTCCTCCATCGTTCTGAGCTGGAGAAGCCAGGGAGTGTGTTGGGGTAATTAAGTTGGGCTAGGGTTATGGTTACGCCTAGGGTTAGGGTTAGGAGATCTAAAGGGCCTGGAGCTCCAGGAGCACTGGGGTTGGAAAGAGCCTGCAAGGCCAATGCGGCAAGGCCCCAACCTTGCTGCTCCCACACCGTTCTGATCTGGACCACCCACAGGGGTGGGCACCTTGGCCCCGGCCACAAGCTGCCGTTTGGGCTGGGGTCAGGGTTGACAGAGGGAAAGAGCCTCGAGCTCCAGGGACACTGGCACTGGAAAGAGCCTGCCAAGGCCTATGCGGCAGTGCCCCAACATTGCTGCTCCCACACCGTTCTGACCTGGACCCCCACAGGGGTGGTCATGTCGGCCACGGCCACAAGCTGCCCCTTGGGCTGGGATTAGGGTTGAGAGAGGGAAAGAGCCTAGAGCTCCAGGAATACTGGTGCTGGAAAGGGCCTGCCAAGGCCTATGCAGCAGTGCCCCCACATTGCTGCTCCTCCATCGTTCTGAGCTGGAGAAGCCAGGGAGTGTCTTGGGGTAATTAAGTTGGGCTAGGGTTAGGGTTACGCCTGGGTTAGGGTTAGGAGATCTAAAGGGCCTGGAGCTCCAGGAGCACTGGGGTTGGAAAGAGCCTGCCAAGGCCAATGTGGAAAGGCCCCAACCTTGCTGCTCCCACACCGTTCTGATCTGGACCACCCACAGGGGTGGGCACCTTGGCCCCGGCCACAAGCTGCCCTTTGGGCTGGGGTCAGGGTTGAGAGAGGGAAAGAGCCTCGAGCTCCAGGAATACTGGGGCTGGAAACGGCCTACCGAGGCCATCGTGGCAGGGCCCCAACATTGCTGCTCCCACACCTTTCTGACCTGGACCCCCACAGGGGTGGGCACCTCGGCCCCGGTCATAGGCTGCCATTTGGGCTGGGGTCAGGCTGGAGAGATCTGAAGAGCCTCGAGCTCCAGGAACACTGGTGCTGGATAGGGCCTGCCAAGGCCATCGCAGCAGTGCCCCAACATTGCTGCTCCTCCATCGTTCTGAGCTGGAGAAGCCAGGGAGTGTGTTGGGGTAATTAAGTTGGGCTAGGGTTAGGGTTACGCCTAGGGTTAGGGTTAGGAGATCTAATATGCCTGGAGCTCCAGGAACACTGAGGTGGGAAAGATCCTGCCAAGGCCAATGCAGCAAGGCCCCAACCTTGTTGCTGCCACAGTGTTTTGAGCCGGATCCCCACAGCGGTGGGCACCTTGGCCCGGCCACAAGCTGCCATTTGGGCTGGGTCAGGCTGGAGAGATCTAAAGAGCCTCGAGCTCCAGGAACACAGGTGCTGGAAAGAGCCTGCCAAGGCCTATGCGGCAGTGCCCCAACATTGCTGCTCCCACACCGTTCTGATCTGGACCCCGACAGGGGTGGTCATGTCGGCCACGGCACAAGCTGCCCTTTGGGGTGGGATTGGAGTTGAGAGAGGGAAAGAGCATCGAGCTCCAGGGACACTGGCACTGGAAAGAGCCTGCCAAGGCCTATGCGGCAGTGCCCCAACATTGCTGCTCCCACACCGTTCTGACCTGCACCCCCACAGGGGTGGTCATGTCGGCCACGGCCACAAGCTGCCCTTTGGGCTGGGATTAGGGTTGAGAGAGGGAAAGAGCCTAGAGCTCCAGGAATACAGGGGCTGGAAACGGCCTACCGCGGCCATAGTGGCAAGGCCCCAACATTGCTGCTCCCACACCTTTCTGACCTGGACCCCCACAGGGGTGGGCACCTCGGCCCCGGTCATAGGCTGCCATTTGGGCTGGGGTCAGGCTGGAGAGATCTGAAGAGCCTCGAGCTCCAGGAACACTGGTGCTGGAAAGGGCCTGCCAAGGCCATCGCAGCAGTGCCCCAACATTGCTGCTCCTCCATCGTTCTGAGCTGGAGAAGCCAGGGAGTGTGTTGGGGTAATTAAGTTGGGCTAGGGTTAGGGTTACGCCTAGGGTTAGGGTTAGGAGATCTAAAGGGCCTGGAGCACCAGGAGCACTGGGGTTGGAAAGAGCCTGCCAAGGCCAATGCGGCAAGGCCCCAACCTTGCTGCTCCCACACCGTTCTGATCTGGACCACGCACAGGGGTGGGCACCTTGGCCCCGGCCACAAGCTGCCATTTGGGCTGGGGTCAGGGTTGAGAGAGGGAAAGAGCCTCGAGCTCCAGGGACACTGGCACTGGAAAGAGCCTGCCAAGGCCTATGCGGCAGTGTCCCAACATTGCTGCTCCCACACCGTTCTGACCTGGACCCCCACAGGGGTGGTCATGTCTGCCACGGCCACAAGCTGCCCTTTGGGCTGGGATTAGGGTTGAGAGAGGGAAAGAGCCTAGAGCTCCAGGAATACTGGGGCTGGAAACGGCCTACCGAGGCCATCGTGGCAAGGCCCCAACATTGCTGCTCCCACACCTTTCTGACCTGGACCCCCACAGGGGTGGGCACCTCAGCCCCGGTCATAGGCTGCCATTTGGGCTGGGGTCAGGCTGGAGAGATCTGAAGAGCCTCGATCTCCAGGAACACTGGTGCTGGAATGGGCCTGCCAAGGCCAATGCAGCAAGGCCCCAACCTTGTTGCTGCCACACTGTTTTGAGCCGGACCCCCACAGGGGTCGGCACCATGGCCCCGGCCACAAGCTGCCATTTGGGCTAGGGTCAGGGTTGAGAGAGGGAAAGAGCCTCGAGCTCCAGGGACACTGGCACTGGAAAGAGCCTGCCAAGGCCTATGCGGCAGTGCCCCAACATTGCTGCTCCCACACTGTTCTGACCTGGACCCCCACAGGGGTGGTCATGTCGGCCCCGGCCACAAGCTGCCATTTGGGCTGGGATTAGGGTTGAGAGAGGGAAAGAGCCTAGAGCTCCAGGAATCCTGGGGCTGGAAACGGCCTACCGAGGCCATCGTGGCAAGGCCCCAACATTGCTGCTCCCACACCTTTCTGACCTGGACCCCCACAGGGGTGGGCACCTCGGCCGCGGTCATAGGCTGCCATTTGGGATGGGGTCAGGCTGGAGAGATCTGAAGAGCCTCGAGCTTCAGGAACACTGGTGCTGGAAAGGGCCTGCCAAGGCCATCGCAGCAGTGCCCCAACATTGCTGCTCCTCCATCGTTCTGAACTGGAGAAGCCAGGGAGTGTGTTGGGGTAATTAAGTTGGGCTAGGGTTAGGGTTACGCCTAGGGTTCGGGTTCGGAGATCTAAAGGGCCTGGAGCTCCAGGAGCACTGGGGTTGGAAAGAGCCTGCCAAGGCCAATGCAGCAAGGCCCCAACCTTGTTGCTGCCACACTGTTTTGAGCCGGACCCCCACAGGGGTGGGCACCATGGCCCCGGCAACAAGCTGCCATTTGGGCTGGGGTCAGGGTTGAGAGAGGGAAAGAGCCTCGAGCTCCAGGGACACTGGCACTGGAAAGAGCCTGCCAAGGCCTATGCGGCAGTGCCCCAACATTGCTGCTCCCACACCGTTCTGACCTGGACCCCCACAGGGGTGGTCATGTCGGCCACGGCCACAAGCTGCCCCTTGGGCTGGGATTAGGGTTGAGAGAGGGAAAGAGCCTAGAGCTCCAGGAATACTGGGGCTGGAAACGGCCTACCGAGGCCATCGTGGCAAGGCCCCAACATTGCTGCTCCCACACCTTTCTGACCTGGACACCACAGGGGAGGGCACCTCGGCCCCGGCCACAAGCTGCCATTTGGGCTGGAGTCAGGGTTGAGAGAGGGAAAGAGCCTCGAGCTCCAGGGACACTGGGGCTGGAAAGAGCCTGCAAAGGCAAACGTGGCAAGTCCCAACCTTGCTGCTCCCACACCGTTCTGACCTGCACCCCCACAGGGGTGGTCATGTCGGCCACGGCCACAAGCTGCCCCTTGGGCTGGGATTAGGCTTGAGAGAGGGAAAGAGCCTAGAGCTCCAGGAATACTGGGGCTGGAAACGGCCTACCGAGGCCATCGTGGCAAGGCCCCAACATTGCTGCTCCCACGCCTTTCTGACCTGGACCCCCACAGGGGTGGGCCCCTCGGCCCCGGTCGTAGGCTGCCATTTGGGCTGGGGTTAGGCTGGAGAGATCTGAAGAGCCTCGAGCTCCAGGAACACTGGTGCTGGAAAGGGCCTGCCAAGGCCATCGCAGCAGTGCCCCAACATTGCTGCTCCTCCATCGTTCTGAGCTGGAGAAGCCAGGGAGTGTGTTGGGGTAATTAAGTTGGGCTAGGGTTAGGGTTACGCCTAGGGTTAGGGTTAGGAGATCTAAAGGGCCTGGAGCTCCAGGAGCACTGGGGTTGGAAAGAGCCTGCCAAGGCCAATGCGGCCAGGCCCCAACCTTGTTGCTGCCAAAGTGTTTTGAGCCGGATCCCCAAAGCGGTGGGCACCTTGGCCGCGGCCACAAGCTGCCATTTGGGCTGGGGTCAGGCTGGAGAGATCTAAAGAGCCTCGAGCTCCAGGAACACTGGTGCTGGAAAGGGCCTGCCAAGGCCATCGCAGCAGTGCCCCAACATTGCTGCTCCTCCATCGTTCTGAGCTGGAGAAGCCAGGGAGTGTGTTGGGGTAATTAAGTTGGGCTAGGGTTAGGGTTACGCCTAGAGTTCGGGTTAGGAGATCTAAGAGGCCTGGAGCTCCAGGAACACTGAGGTGGGAAAGATCCTGCCAAGGCCAATGCAGCAAGGCCCCAACCTTGTTGCTGCCACACTGTTTTGAGCCGGACCCCCACAGGGGTGGGCACCTTGGCCCCGGCAACAAGCTGCCATTTGGGCTGGGGTCAGGGTTGAGAGAGGGAAAGAGCCTCGAGCTCCAGGGACACTGGCACTGGAAAGAGCCTGCCAAGGCCTATGCGGCAGTGCCCCAACATTGCTGCTCCCACACCGTTCTGACCTGGACCCCCACAGGGGTGGTCATGTCGACCACGGCCACAAGCTGCCCTTTGGGCTGGGATTAGGGTTGAGAGAGGGAAAGAGCCTAGAGCTCCAGGAATACTGGGGCTGGAAACGGCCTACCGAGGCCATCGTGGCAAGGCCCCAACATTGCTGCTCCCACACCTTTCTGACCTGGACTCCCACAGGGGTGGGCACCTCGGCTCCGGTCATAGGCTGCCCTTTGGGCTGGGGTCAGGCTGGAGAGATCTGAAGAGCCTCGAGCTCCAGGAACACTGGTGCTGGAAAGGGCCTGCCAAGGCCATCTCAGCAGTGCCCCAACATTGCTGCTCCTCCATCGTTCTGAGCTGGAGAAGCCAGGGAGTGTGTTGGGGTAATTAAGTTGGGCTAGGGTTAGGGTTACACCTAGGGTTAGGGTTAGGAGATCTAAAGGGCCTGGAGCTCCAGGAGCACTGGGGTTGGAAAGAGCCTGCCAAGGCCAATGCGGCAAGGCTCCAACCTTGCTGCTCCCACACCGTTCTGATCCGGACCACCCACAGGGGTGGGCACCTTGGCCCCGGCCACAAGCTGCCATTTGGGCTGGGGTCAGGGTTGAGAGAGGGAAAGAGCCTCGAGCTCCAGGGACACTGGCACTGGAAAGAGCCTGCCAAGGCCTATGCGGCCGTGCCCCAACATTGCTGCTCCCACACCGTTCTGACCTGGACCCCCACAGGGGTGGTCATGTCTGCCACGGCCACAAGCTGCCCTTTGGGCTGGGATTAGGGTTGAGAGAGGGAAAGAGCCTAGAGCTCCAGGAATACTGGGGCTGGAAACGGCCTACCGAGGCCATCGTGGCAAGGCCCCAACATTGCTGCTCCCACACCTTTCTGACCTGGACCCCCACAGGGGTGGGCACCTCGGCCGCGGTCATAGACTGCCATTTGGGCTGGGGTCAGGCTGGAGAGATCTAAAGAGCCTCGAGCTCCAGGAACACTGGTGCTGGAAAGGGCCTGCCAAGGCCATCGCAGCAGTGCCCCAACATTGCTGCTCCTCCATCGTTGTGAACTGGAGAAGCCAGGGAGTGTGTTGGGGTAATTAAGTTGGGCTAGGGTTAGGGTTACGCCTAGGGTTCGGGTTAGGAGATCTAAAGGGCCTGGAGCTCCAGGAGCACTGGGGTTGGAAAGAGCCTGCCAAGGCCAATGCAGCAAGGCCCCAACCTTGTTGCTTCCACACTGTTTTGAGCCGGACCCCCACAGGGGTGGGCACCATGGCCCCGGCACCAAGCTGCCATTTGGGCTGGGTTCAGGGTTGAGAGAGGGAAAGAGCCTCGAGCTCCAGGGACACTGGCACTGGAAAGAGCCTGCCAAGGCCTATGCGGCAGTGCCCCAACATTGCTGCTCCCACACCGTTCTGACCTGGACCCCCACAGGGGTGGTCATGTCGACCACGGCCACAAGCTGCCCTTTGGGCTGGGATTAGGGTTGAGAGAGGGAAAGAGCCTCGAGCTCCAGGAATACTGGGGCTGGAAACGGCCTACCGAGGCCATCGTGGCAAGACCCCAACATTGCTGCTCCCACACCGTTCTGACCTGGACCCCCACAGGGGTGGTCATGTCGGCCACGGCCACAAGCTGCCCTTTGGGCTGGGATTAGGGTTGAGAGAGGGAAAGAGCCTCGAGCTCCAGGAATACTGGGGCTGGAAACGGCCTACCGAGGCCATCGTGGCAAGGCCCCAACATTGCTGCTCCCACACCTTTCTGACCTGGACCCCCACAGGGGTGGGCACCTCCGCCGCAATCAGAGGCTGCCATTTGGGCTGGGGTCAGGCTGGAGAGATCTAAAGAGCCTCGAGCTCCAGGAACACTGGTGCTGGAACGGGCCTGCCAAGGCCATCACAGCAGTGCCCCACAATTGCTGCTCCTCCATCGTTCTGAGCTGGAGAAGCCAGGGAGTGTGTTGGGGTAATTAAGTTGGGCTAGGGTTAGGGTTACACCTAGGGTTAGGGTTAGGAGATCTAAAGGGCCTGGAGCTCCAGGAGCACTGGGGTTGGAAAGAGCCTGCCAAGGCCAATGCGGCAAGGCCCCAACCTTGCTGCTCCCACACCGTTCTGATCTGGACCACCCACAGGGGTGGGCACCATGGCCCCAGCCACAAGCTGCCATTTGGGCTGGGGTCAGGGTTGAGAGAGGGAAAGAGCCTCGAGCTCCAGGGACACTGGCACTGGAAAGAGCCTGCCAAGGCCTATGCGGCAGTGCCCCAACATTGCTGCTCCCACACCGTTCTGACCTGGACCCCCACAGGGGTGGTCATGTCGGCCACGGCCACAAGCTGCCCTTTGGGCTGGGATTAGGGTTGAGAGAGGGAAAGAGCCTCGAGCTCCAGGAATACTGGGGCTGGAAACGGCCTACTGAGGCCATCGTGGCAAGGCCCCAACATTGCTGCTCCCACACCGTTCTGACCTGGACACCCACAGGGGTGGGCACCTCGGCCGCGGTCATAGGCTGCCATTTGGGCTGGGGTCAGGGTTGAGAGAGGGAAAGAGCCTCGAGCTCCAGGGACACTGGGGCTGGACAGAGCCTGCAAAGGCAAACGTGACAAGGTCCCAACATTGCTGCTCCTCCATCGTTCTGAGCTGGAGAAGCCAGGGAGTGTGTTGGGGTAATTAAGTTGGGCTAGGGTTAGGGTTACGCCTAGGGTTCGGGTTAGGAGATCTAAAGGGCCTGGAGCTCCAGGAGCACTGGGGTTGGAAAGAGCCTGCCAAGGCCAATGCAGCAAGGCCCCAACCTTGTTGCTGCCACACTGTTTTGAGCCGGACCTCCACAGGGGTGGGCACCTTGGCCCCGGCCACAAGCTGCCATTTGGGCTGGGGTCAGGGTTGAGAGAGGGAAAGAGCCTCGAGCTCCAGGGACACTGGCACTGGAAAGAGCCTGCCAAGGCCTATGCGGCAGTGCCCCAACATTGCTGCTCCCACACCGTTCTGACCTGGACCCCCACAGGGGTGGTCATGTCGGCCACGGCCACAAGCTGCCCTTTGGGCTGGGATTAGGGTTGAGAGAGGGAAAGAGCCTAGAGCTCCAGGAATACTGGGGCTGGAAACGGCCTACCGAGGCCATCGTGGCAAGGCCCCAACATTGCTGCTCCCACACCTTTCTGACCTGGACCCCCACAGGGGTGGGCACCTCGGCCGCGGTCATAGGCTGCCATTTGGGCTGGGGTCAGGCTGGAGAGATCTGAAGAGCCTCGAGCTCCAGGAACACTGGTGCTGGAAAGGGCCTGCCAAGGCCATCGCAGCAGTGCCCCAACATTGCTGCTCCTCCATCGTTCTGAGCTGGAGAAGCCAGGGAGTGTGTTGGGGTAATTAAGTTGGGCTAGGGTTAGGGTTACACCTAGGGTTAGGGTTAGGAGATCTAAAGGGCCTGGAGCTCCAGGAGCACTGGGGTTGGAAAGAGCCTGCCAAGGCCAATGCGGCAAGGCCCCAACCTTGCTGCTCCCACACCGTTCTGATCTGGACCACCCACAGGGGTGGGCACCTTGGCCCCGGCCACAAGCTGCCATTTGGGCTGGGGTCAGGGTTGAGAGAGGGAAAGAGCCTCGAGCTCCAGGGACACTGGCACTGGAAAGAGCCTGCCAAGGCCTATGCGGCAGTGCCCCAACATTGCTGCTCCCACACTGTTCTGACCTGGACCCCCACAGGGGTGGGCACCTCGGCCGCGGTCATAGGCTGCCATTTGGGCTGGGGTCAGGCTGGAGAGATCTGAAGAGCCTCGAGCTCCAGGAACACTGGTGCTGGAAAGGGCCTGCCAAGGCCATCGCAGCAGTGCCCCAACATTGCTGCTCCTCCATCGTTCTGAGCTGGAGAAGCCAGGGAGTGTGTTGGGGTAATTAAGTTGGGCTAGGGTTAGGGTTACACCTAGGGTTAGGGTTAGGAGATCTAAAGGGCCTGGAGCTCCAGGAGCACTGGGGTTGGAAAGAGCCTGCCAAGGCCAATGCGGCAAGGCCCCAACCTTGCTGCTCCCACACCGTTCTGATCTGGACCACCCACAGGGGTGGGCACCTTGGCCCCGGCCACAAGCTGCCATTTGGGCTGGGGTCAGGGTTGAGAGAGGGAAAGAGCCTCGAGCTCCAGGGACACTGGCACTGGAAAGAGCCTGCCAAGGCCTATGCGGCAGTGCCCCAACATTGCTGCTCCCACACTGTTCTGACCTGGACCCCCACAGGGGTGGGCACCTCGGCCGCGGTCATAGGCTGCCATTTGGGCTGGGGTCAGGCTGGAGAGATCTAAAGAGCCTCGAGCTCCAGGAACACTGGTGCTGGAAAGGGCCTGCCAAGGCCATCGCAGCAGTGCCCCAACATTGCTGCTCCTCCATCGTTCTGAGCTGGAGAAGCCAGGGAGTGTGTCGGGGTAATTAAGTTGGGCTAGGGTTAGGGTTACACCTAGGGTTAGGGTTAGGAGATCTAAAGGGCCTGGAGCTCCAGGAGCACTGGGGTTGGAAAGAGCCTGCCAAGGCCAATGCAGCAAGGCCCCAACCTTGCTGCTCCCACACCGTTCTGATCTGGACCACCCACAGGGGTGGGCACCTTGGCCCCGGCCACAAGCTGCCATTTGGGCTAGGGTCAGGGTTGAGAGAGGGAAAGAGCCTCGAGCTCCAGGGACACTGGCACTGGAAAGAGCCTGCCAAGGCCTATGCGGCAGTGCCCCAACATTGCTGCTCCCACAGTGTTCTGACCTGGACCCCCACAGGGGTGGTCATGTCGGCCACGGCCACAAGCTGCCGTTTGGGCTGGGATTAGGGTTGAGAGAGGGAAAGAGCCTAGAGCTCCAGGAATACTGGGGCTGGAAACGGCCTACCGAGGCCATCGTGGCAAGGCCCCAACATTGCTGCTCCCACACCTTTCTGACCTGGACCCCCACAGGGGTGGGCACCTCGGCCGCGGTCATAGGCTGCCATTTGGGCTGGGGTCAGGCTGGAGAGATCTGAAGAGCCTCGAGCTCCAGGAACACTGGTGCTGGAAAGGGCCTGCCAAGGCCATCGCAGCAGTGCCCCAACATTGCTGCTCCTCCATCGTTCTGAGCTTGAGAAGCCAGGGAGTGTGTTGGGGTAATTAAGTTGGGCTAGGGTTAGGGTTACACCTAGGGTTAGGGTTAGGAGATCTAAAGGGCCTGGAGCTCCAGGAGCACTGGGGTTGGAAAGAGCCTGCCAAGGCCAATGCGGCAAGGCCCCAACCTTGCTGCTCCCACACCGTTCTGATCTGGACCACCCACAGGGGTGGGCACCTTGGCCCCGGCCACAAGCTGCCATTTGGGCTGGGGTCAGGGTTGAGAGAGGGAAAGAGCCTCGAGCTCCAGGGACACTGGCACTGGAAAGAGCCTGCCAAGGCCTATGCGGCAGTGCCCCAACATTGCTGCTCCCACACCGTTCTGACCTGGACCCCCACAGGGGTGGGCACCTCGGCCGCGGTCATAGGCTGCCATTTGGGCTGGGGTCAGGCTGGAGAGATCTGAAGAGCCTCGAGCACCAGGAACACTGGTGCTGGAAAGGGCCTGCCAAGGCCATCGCAGCAGTGCCCCAACATTGCTGCTCCTCCATCGTTCTGAGCTGGAGAAGCCAGGGAGTGTGTTGGGGTAATTAAGTTGGGCTAGGGTTAGGGTTACACCTAGGGTTAGGGTTAGGAGATCTAAAGGGCCTGGAGCTCCAGGAGCACTGGGGTTGGAAAGAGCCTGCCAAGGCCAATGCGGCAAGGCCCCAACCTTGCTGCTCCCACACCGTTCTGATCTGGACCACCCACAGGGGTGGGCACCTTGGCCCCGGCCACAAGCTGCCATTTGGGCTGGGGTCAGGGTTGAGAGAGGGAAAGAGCCTCGAGCTCCAGGAATACTGGGGCTGGAAACGGCCTACCGAGGCCATCGTGGCAAGGCCCCAACATTGCTGCTCCCACACCTTTCTGACCTGGACCCCCACAGGGGTGGGCACCTCGGCCGCGGTCATAGGCTGCCATTTGGGCTGGGGTCAGGTTGGAGAGATCTGAAGAGCCTCGAGCTCCAGGAACACCGGTGCTGGAAAGGGCCTGCCAAGGCCATCGCAGCAGTGCCCCAACATTGCTGCTCCTCCATCGTTCTGAGCTGGAGAAGCCAGGGAGTGTGTTGGGGTAATTAAGTTGGGCTAGGGTTAGGGTTACGCCTAGGGTTAGGGTTAGGAGATCTAAAGGGCCTGGAGCTCCAGGAGCACTGGGGTTGGAAAGAGCCTGCCAAGGCCAATGCAGCAAGGCCCCAACCTTGTTGCTGCCACACTGTTTTGAGCCGGACCCCCACAGGGGTGGGCACCATGGCCCCGGCCTCAAGCTGCCATTTGGGCTAGGGTCAGGGTTGAGAGAGGGAAAGAGCCTCGAGCTCCAGGGACACTGGCACTGGAAAGAGCCTGCCAAGGCCTATGCGGCAGTGCCCCAACATTGCTGCTCCCACACCGTTCTGACCTGGACCCCCACAGGGGTGGTCATGTCGGCCACGGCCACAAGCTGCCCTTTGGGCTGGGATTAGGGTTGAGAGAGGGAAAGAGCCTAGAGCTCCAGGAATACTGGGGCTGGAAACGGCCTACCGAGGCCATCGTGGCAAGGCCCCAACATTGCTGCTCCCACACCTTTCTGACCTGGACCCCCACAGGGGTGGGCACCTCGGCCGCGGTCATAGGCTGCCATTTGGGCTGGGGTCAGGCTGGAGAGATCTGAAGAGCCTCGAGCTCCAGGAACACTGGTGCTGGAAAGGGCCTGCCAAGGCCATCGCAGCAGTGCCCCAACATTGCTGCTCCTCCATCGTTCTGAGCTGGAGAAGCCAGGGAGTGTGTTGGGGTAATTAAGTTGGGCTAGGGTTAGGGTTACGCCTAGGGTTCGGGTTAGGAGATCTAATAGGCCTGGAGCTCCAGGAGCACTGGGGTTGGAAAGAGCCTGCCAAGGCCAATGCAGCAAGGCCCCAACCTTGCTGCTCCCACACCGTTCTGATCTGGACCACCCACAGGGGTGGGCACCTTGGCCCCGGCCACAAGCTGCCATTTGGGCTGGGGTCAGGGTTGAGAGAGGGAAAGAGCCTCAAGCTCCAGGGACACTGGCACTGGAAAGAGCCTGCCAAGGCCTATGCGGCAGTGCCCCAACATTGCTGCTTCCACACCGTTCTGACCTGGACCCCCACAGGGGTGGTCATGTCGGCCACGGCCACAAGCTGCCCCTTGGGCTGGGATTAGGGTTGAGAGAGGGAAAGAGCCTAGAGCTCCAGGAATACTGGGGCTGGAAAGGGCCTACCGAGGCCATCGTGGCAAGGCCCCAACATTGCTGCTCCCACACCTTTCTGACCTGGACCCCCACAGGGGTGGGCACCTCGGCCGCGGTCATAGGCTGCCATTTGGGCTGGGGTCAGGCTGGAGAGATCTGAAGAGCCTCGAGCTCCAGGAACACTGGTGCGGGAAAGGGCCTGCCAAGGCCATCGCAGCAGTGCCCCAACATTGCTGCTCCTCCATCGTTCTGAGCTGGAGAAGCCAGGGAGTGTGTTGGGGTAATTAAGTTGGGCTAGGTTTAGGGTTACGCCTAGGGTTCGGGTTAGGAGATCTAAAGGGCCTGGAGCTCCAGGAGCACTGGGGTTGGAAAGAGCCTGCCAAGGCCAATGCAGCAAGGCCCCAACCTTGTTGCTCCCACACTGTTTTGAGCCGGACCCCCACAGCGGTAGGCACCATGGCCCCGGCCACAAGCTGCCATTTGGGCTGGGGTCAGGGTTGAGAGAGGGAAAGAGCCTCGAGCTCCAGGGACACTGGCACTGGAAAGAGCCTGCCAAGGCCTATGCGGCAGTGCCCCAACATTGCTGCTCTCACACCGTTCTGACCTGGACCCCCACAGGGGTGGTCATGTCGGCCACGGCCACAAGCTGCCCTTTGGGCTGGGATTAGGGTTGAGAGAGGGAAAGAGCCTAGAGCTCCAGGAATCCTGGGGCTGGAAACGGCCTACCGAGGCCATTGTGGCAAGGCCCCAACATTGCTGCTCCCACACCTTTCTGACCTGGACCCCCACAGGGGTGGGCACCTCGGCCCCGGTCATAGGCTGCCATTTGGGCTGGGGTCAGGCTGGAGAGATCTGAAGAGCCTCGAGCTCCAGGAACACTGGTGCTGGAAAGGGCCTGCCAAGGCCATCGCAGCAGTGCCCCAACATTGCTGCTCCTCCATCGTTCTGAGCTGGAGAAGCCAGGGAGTGTGTTGGGGTAATTAAGTTGGGCTAGGGTTAGGGTTACGCCTAGGGTTCGGGTTAGGAGATCTAAAGGGCCTGGAGCTCCAGGAGCACTGGGGTTGGAAAGAGCCTGCCAAGGCCAATGCAGCAAGGCCCCAACCTTGCTGCTCCCACACCGTTCTGATCTGGACCACCCACAGGGGTGGGCACCTTGGCCCCGGCCACAAGCTGCCATTTGGGCTGGGGTCAGGGTTGAGAGAGGGAAAGAGCCTCAAGCTCCAGGGACACTGGCACTGGAAAGAGCCTGCCAAGGCCTATGCGGCAGTGCCCCAACATTGCTGCTTCCACACCGTTCTGACCTGGACCCCCACAGGGGTGGTCATGTCGGCCACGGCCACAAGCTGCCCCTTGGGCTGGGATTAGGGTTGAGAGAGGGAAAGAGCCTAGAGCTCCAGGAATACTGGGGCTGGAAACGGCCTACCGAGGCCATCGTGGCAAGGCCCCAACATTGCTGCTCCCACACCTTTCTGACCTGGACCCCCACAGGGGTGGGCACCTCGGCCGCGGTCATAGGCTGCCATTTGGGCTGGGGTCAGGCTGGAGAGATCTGAAGAGCCTCGAGCTCCAGGAACACTGGTGCGGGAAAGGGCCTGCCAAGGCCATCGCAGCAGTGCCCCAACATTGCTGCTCCTCCATCGTTCTGAGCTGGAGAAGCCAGGGAGTGTGTTGGGGTAATTAAGTTGGGCTAGGGTTAGGGTTACGCCTAGGGTTCGGGTTAGGAGATCTAAAGGGCCTGGAGCTCCAGGAGCACTGGGGTTGGAAAGAGCCTGCCAAGGCCAATGCAGCAAGGCCCCAACCTTGTTGCTCCCACACTGTTTTGAGCCGGACCCCCACAGCGGTAGGCACCATGGCCCCGGCCACAAGCTGCCATTTGGGCTGGGGTCAGGGTTGAGAGAGGGAAAGAGCCTCGAGCTCCAGGGACACTGGCACTGGAAAGAGCCTGCCAAGGCCTATGCGGCAGTGCCCCAACATTGCTGCTCTCACACCGTTCTGACCTGGACCCCCACAGGGGTGGTCATGTCGGCCACGGCCACAAGCTGCCCTTTGGGCTGGGATTAGGGTTGAGAGAGGGAAAGAGCCTAGAGCTCCAGGAATACTGGGGCTGGAAACAGCCTACCGAGGCCATTGTGGCAAGGCCCCAACATTGCTGCTCCCACACCTTTCTGACCTGGACCCCCACAGGGGTGGGCACCTCGGCCCCGGTCATAGGCTGCCATTTGGGCTGGGGTCAGGCTGGAGAGATCTAAAGAGCCTCGAGCTCCAGGAACACTGGTGCTGGAAAGGGCCTGCCAAGGCCATCGCAGCAGTGCCCCAACATTGCTGCTCCTCCATCGTTCTGAGCTGGAGAAGCCAGGGAGTGTGTTGGGGTAATTAAGTTGGGCTAGGGTTAGGGTTACGCCTAGGGTTAGGGTTAGGAGATCTAAAGGGCCTGGAGCTCCAGGAGCACTGGGATTGGAAAGAGCCTGCCAAGGCCAATGCAGCAAGGCCCCAACCTTGCTGCTCCCACACTGTTTTGAGCCGGACCTCCACAGGGGTGGACACCATGGCCCCGGCCACAAGCTGCCATTTGGGCTAGGGTCAGGGTTGAGAGAGGGAAAGAGCCTCGAGCTCCAGGGACACTGGCACTGGAAAGAGCCTGCCAAGGCCTATGCGGCAGTGCCCCAACATTGCTGCTCCCACAGTTCTGACCTGGACCCCCACAGGGGTGGTCATGTCGGCCACGGCCACAAGCTGCCGTTTGGGCTGGGATTAGGGTTGAGAGAGGGAAAGAGCCTAGAGCTCCAGGAATACTGGGGCTGGAAACGGCCTACCGAGGCCATTGTGGCAAGGCCCCAACATTGCTGCTCCCACACCTTTCTGACCTGGACCCCCACAGGGGTGGGCACCTCGGCCGCGGTCATAGGCTGCCATTTGGGCTGGGGTCAGGCTGGAGAGATCTGAAGAGCCTCGAGCTCCAGGAACACTGGTGCTGGAAAGGGCCTGCCAAGGCCATCGCAGCAGTGCCCCAACATTGCTGCTCCTCCATCGTTCTGAGCTGGAGAAGCCAGGGAGTGTGTTGGGGTAATTAAGTTGGGCTAGGGTTAGGGTTACACCTAGGGTTAGGGTTAGGAGATCTAAAGGGCCTGGAGCTCCAGGAGCACTGGGGTTGGAAAGAGCCTGCCAAGGCCAATGCGGCAAGGCCCCAACCTTGCTGCTCCCACACCGTTCTGATCTGGACCACCCACAGGGGTGGGCACCTTGGCCCCGGCCACAAGCTGCCATTTGGGCTGGGGTCAGGGTTGAGAGAGGGAAAGAGCCTCGAGCTCCAGGGACACTGGCACTGGAAAGAGCCTGCCAAGGCCTATGCGGCAGTGCCCCAACATTGCTGCTCCCACACCGTTCTGACCTGGACCCCCACAGGGGTGGGCACCTCGGCCGCGGTCATAGGCTGCCATTTGGGCTGGGGTCAGGCTGGAGAGATCTGAAGAGCCTCGAGCACCAGGAACACTGGTGCTGGAAAGGGCCTGCCAAGGCCATCGCAGCAGTGCCCCAACATTGCTGCTCCTCCATCGTTCTGAGCTGGAGAAGCCAGGGAGTGTGTTGGGGTAATTAAGTTGGGCTAGGGTTAGGGTTACACCTAGGGTTAGGGTTAGGAGATCTAAAGGGCCTGGAGCTCCAGGAGCACTGGGGTTGGAAAGAGCCTGCCAATGCCAATGCGGCAAGGCCCCAACCTTGCTGCTCCCACACCGTTCTGATCTGGACCACCCACAGGGGTGGGCACCTTGGCCCCGGCCACAAGCTGCCATTTGGGCTGGGGTCAGGGTTGAGAGAGGGAAAGAGCCTCGAGCTCCAGGGACACTGGCACTGGAAAGAGCCTGCCAAGGCCTATGCGGCAGTGCCCCAACATTGCTGCTCCCACAGTGTTCTGACCTGGACCCCCACAGGGGTGGTCATGTCGGCCCCGGCCACAAGCTGCCCTTTGGGCTGGGATTAGGGTTGAGAGAGGGAAAGAGCCTAGAGCTCCAGGAATACCGGGGCTGGAAACGGCCTACCGAGGCCATCGTGGCAAGGCCCCAACATTGCTGCTCCCACACCTTTCTGACCTGGACCCCCACAGGGGTGGGCACCTCGGCCGCGGTCATAGGCTGCCATTTGGGCTGGGGTCAGGTTGGAGAGATCTGAAGAGCCTCGAACTCCAGGAACACCGGTGCTGGAAAGGGCCTGCCAAGGCCATCGCAGCAGTGCCCCAACATTGCTGCTCCTCCATCGTTCTGAGCTGGAGAAGCCAGGGAGTGTGTTGGGGTAATTAAGTTGGGCTAGGGTTAGGGTTACGCCTAGGGTTAGGGTTAGGAGATCTAAAGGGCCTGGAGCTCCAGGAGCACTGGGGTTGGAAAGAGCCTGCCAAGGCCAATGCAGCAAGGCCCCAACCTTGTTGCTGCCACACTGTTTTGAGCCGGACCCCCACAGGGGTGGGCACCATGGCCCCGGCCTCAAGCTGCCATTTGGGCTAGGGTCAGGGTTGAGAGAGGGAAAGAGCCTCGAGCTCCAGGGACACTGGCACTGGAAAGAGCCTGCCAAGGCCTATGCGGCAGTGCCCCAACATTGCTGCTCCCACACCGTTCTGACCTGGACCCCCACAGGGGTGGTCATGTCGGCCACGGCCACAAGCTGCCCTTTGGGCTGGGATTAGGGTTGAGAGAGGGAAAGAGCCTAGAGCTCCAGGAATACTGGGGCTGGAAACGGCCTACCGAGGCCATCGTGGCAAGGCCCCAACATTGCTGCTCCCACACCTTTCTGACCTGGACCCCCACAGGGGTGGGCACCTCGGCCCCGGTCATAGGCTGCCATTTGGGCTGGGGTCAGGCTGGAGAGATCTGAAGAGCCTCGAGCTCCAGGAACACTGGTGCTGGAAAGGGCCTGCCAAGGCCATCGCAGCAGTGCCCCAACATTGCTGCTCCTCCATCGTTCTGAGCTGGAGAAGCCAGGGAGTGTGTTGGGGTAATTAAGTTGGGCTAGGGTTAGGGTTACGCCTAGGGTTAGGGTTAGGAGATCTAAAGGGCCTGGAGCTCCAGGAGCACTGGGGTTGGAAAGAGCCTGCCAAGGCCAATGCAGCAAGGCCCCAACCTTGCTGCTCCCACACCGTTCTGATCTGGACCACCCACAGGGGTGGGCACCATGGCCCCGGCCACAAGCTGCCATTTGGGCTGGGGTCAGGGTTGAGAGAGGGAAAGAGCCTCGAGCTCCAGGGACACTGGCACTGGAAAGAGCCTGCCAAGGCCTATGCGGCAGTGCCCCAACATTGCTGCTCCCACAGTGTTCTGACCTGGACCCCCACAGGGGTGGTCATGTCGGCCACGGCCACAAGCTGCCATTTGGGCTGGGATTAGGGTTGAGAGAGGGAAAGAGCCTAGAGCTCCAGGAGCACTGGGGTTGGAAAGAGCCTGCCAAGGCCAATGCGGCAAGGCCCCAACCTTGCTGCTCCCACACCGTTCTGATCTGGACCACCCACAGGGGTGGGCACCTTGGCCCCGGCCACAAGCTGCCATTTGGGCTGGGGTCAGGGTTGAGAGAGGGAAAGAGCCTCGAGCTCCAGGGACACTGGCACTGGAAAGAGCCTGCCAAGGCCTATGCGGCAGTGCCCCAACATTGCTGCTCCCACAGTGTTCTGACCTGGACCCCCACAGGGGTGGTCATGTCGGCCACGGCCACAAGCTGCCCTTTGGGCTGGGATTAGGGTTGAGAGAGGGAAAGAGCCTAGAGCTCCAGGAATACTGGGGCTGGAAACGGCCTACCGAGGCCATCGTGGCAAGGCCCCAACATTGCTGCTCCCACACCTTTCTGACCTGGACCCCCACAGGGGTGGGCACCTCGGCTGCGGTCATAGGCTGCCATTTGGGCTGGGGTCAGGCTGGAGAGATCTGAAGAGCCTCGAGCTCCAGGAACACTGGTGCTGGAAAGGGCCTGCCAAGGCCATCGCAGCAGTGCCCCAACATTGCTGCTCCTCCATCGTTCTGAGCTGGAGAAGCCAGGGAGTGTGTTGGGGTAATTAAGTTGGGCTAGGGTTAGGGTTACACCTAGGGTTAGGGTTAGGAGATCTAAAGGGCCTGGAGCTCCAGGAGCACTGGGGTTGGAAAGAGCCTGCCAAGACCAATGCGGCAAGGCCCCAACCTTGCTGCTCCCACACCGTTCTGATCTGGACCACCCACAGAGGTGGGCACCTTGGCCCCGGCCACAAGCTGCCATTTGGGCTGGGGTCAGGGTTGAGAGAGGGAAAGAGCCTCAAGCTCCAGGGACACTGGCACTGGAAAGAGCCTGCCAAGGCCTATGCGGCAGTGCCCCAACATTGCTGCTTCCACACCGTTCTGACCTGGACCCCCACAGGGGTGGTCATGTCGGCCACGGCCACAAGCTGCCCCTTGGGCTGGGATTACGGTTGAGAGAGGGAAAGAGCCTAGAGCTCCAGGAATACTGGGGCTGGAAACGGCCTACCGAGGCCATCGTGGCAAGGCCCCAACATTGCTGCTCCCACACCTTTCTGACCTGGACCCCCACAGGGGTGGGCACCTCGGCCGCGGTCATAGGCTGCCATTTGGGCTGGGGTCAGGCTGGAGAGATCTGAAGAGCCTCGAGCTCCAGGAACACTGGTGCGGGAAAGGGCCTGCCAAGGCCATCGCAGCAGTGCCCCAACATTGCTGCTCCTCCATCGTTCTGAGCTGGAGAAGCCAGGGAGTGTGTTGGGGTAATTAAGTTGGGCTAGGGTTAGGGTTACGCCTAGGGTTCGGGTTAGGAGATCTAAAGGGCCTGGAGCTCCAGGATCACTGGGGTTGGAAAGAGCCTGCCAAGGCCAATGCAGCAAGGCCCCAACCTTGTTGCTCCCACACTGTTTTGAGCCGGACCCCCACAGCGGTAGGCACCATGGCCCCGGCCACAAGCTGCCATTTGGGCTGGGGTCAGGGTTGAGAGAGGGAAAGAGCCTCGAGCTCCAGGGACACTGGCACTGGAAAGAGCCTGCCAAGGCCTATGCGGCAGTGCCCCAACATTGCTGCTCTCACACCGTTCTGACCTGGACCCCCACAGGGGTGGTCATGTCGGCCACGGCCACAAGCTGCCCTTTGGGCTGGGATTAGGGTTGAGAGAGGGAAAGAGCCTAGAGCTCCAGGAATACTGGGGCTGGAAACGGCCTACCGAGGCCATCGTGGCAAGGCCCCAACATTGCTGCTCCCACACCTTTCTGACCTGGACCCCCACAGGGGTGGGCACCTCGGCCCCGGTCATAGGCTGCCATTTGGGCTGGGGTCAGGCTGGAGAGATCTAAAGAGCCTCGAGCTCCAGGAACACTGGTGCTGGAAAGGGCCTGCCAAGGCCATCGCAGCAGTGCCCCAACATTGCTGTTCCTCCATCGTTCTGAGCTGGAGAAGCCAGGGAGTGTGTTGGGGTAATTAAGTTGGGCTAGGGTTAGGGTTACGCCTAGGGTTAGGGTTAGGAGATCTAAAGGGCCTGGAGCTCCAGGAGCACTGGGGTTGGAAAGAGCCTGCCAAGGCCAATGCAGCAAGGCCCCAACCTTGTTGCTGCCACACTGTTTTGAGCCGGACCTCCACAGGGGTGGGCACCATGGCCCCGGCCACAAGCTGCCATTTGGGCTAGGGTCAGGGTTGAGAGAGGGAAAGAGCCTCGAGCTCCAGGGACACTGGCACTGTAAAGAGCCTGCCAAGGCCTATGCAGCAGTGCCCCAACATTGCTGCTCCCACACCGTTCTGACCTGGACCCCCACAGGGGTGGTCATGTCGGCCACGGCCACAAGCTGCCCTTTGGGCTGGGATTAGGGTTGAGAGAGGGAAAGAGCCTCGAGCTCCAGGAATACTGGGGCTGGAAACGGCCTACCGAGGCCATCGTGGCAAGGCCCCAACATTGCTGCTCCCACACCTTTCTGACCTGGACCCCCACAGGGGTGGGCACCTCGGCCCCGGTCATAGGCTGCCATTTGGGCTGGGGTCAGGCTGGAGAGATCTGAAGAGCCTCGAGCTCCAGGAACACTGGTGCTGGAAAGGGCCTGCCAAGGCCATCGCAGCAGTGCCCCAACATTGCTGCTCCTCCATCGTTCTGAGCTGGAGAAGCCAGGGAGTGTGTTGGGGTAATTAAGTTGGGCTAGGGTTAGGGTTACACCTAGGGTTAGGGTTAGGAGATCTAAAGGGCCTGGAGCTCCAGGAGCACTGGGGTTGGAAAGAGCCTGCCAAGGCCAATGCGGCAAGGCCCCAACCTTGCTACTCCCACACCGTTCTGATCTGGACCACCCACAGGGGTGGGCACCATGGCCCCGGCCACAAGCTGCCGTTTGGGCTGGGGTCAGGGTTGACAGAGGGAAAGAGCCTCGAGCTCCAGGGACACTGGCACTGGAAAGAGCCTGCCAAGGCCTATGCGGCAGTGCCCCAACATTGCTGCTCCCACACCGTTCTGACCTGGACCCCCACAGGGGTGGTCATGTCGGCCACGGCCACAAGCTGCCCTTTGGGCTGGGATTAGGGTTGAGAGAGGGAAAGAGCCTAGAGCTCCAGGAATACTGGGGCTGGAAACGGCCTACCGAGGCCATAGTGGCAAGGCCCCAACATTGCTGCTCCCACACCTTTCTGACCTGGACCCCCACAGGGGTGGGCACCTCGGCCGCGGTCATAGGCTGCCATTTGGGCTGGGGTCAGGCTGGAGAGATCTGAAGAGCCTCGAGCTCCAGGAACACTGGTGCTGGAAAGGGCCTGCCCAGGCCATCGCAGCAGTGCCCCAACATTGCTGCTCCTCCATCGTTCTGAGCTGGAGAAGCCAGGGAGTGTGTTGGGGTAATTAAGTTGGGCTAGGGTTAGGGTTACACCTAGGGTTAGGGTTAGGAGATCTAAAGGGCCTGGAGCTCCAGGAGCACTGGGGTTGGAAAGACCCTGCCAAGGCCAATGCGGCAAGGCCCCAACCTTGCTGCTCCCACACCGTTCTGATCTGGACCACCCACAGGGGTGGGCACCTTGGCCCCGGCCACAAGCTGCCATTTGGGCTGGGGTCAGGGTTGAGAGAGGGAAAGAGCCTCGAGCTCCAGGGACACTGGCACTGGAAAGAGCCTGCCAAGGCCTATGCGGCAGTGCCCCAACATTGCTGCTCCCACACTGTTCTGACCTGGGCCCCCACAGGGGTGGGCACATCGGCCGCGGTCATAGGCTGCCATTTGGGCTGGGGTCAGGCTGGAGAGATCTGAAGAGCCTCGAGCTCCAGGAACACTGGTGCTGGAAAGGGCCTGCCAAGGCCATCGCAGCAGTGCCCCAACATTGCTGCTCCTCCATCGTTCTGAGCTGGAGAAGCCAGGGAGTGTGTTGGGGTAATTAAGTTGGGCTAGGGTTAGGGTTACACCTAGGGTTAGGGTTAGGAGATCTAAAGGGCCTGGAGCTCCAGGAGCACTGGGGTTGGAAAGAGCCTGCCAAGGCCAATGCAGCAAGGCCCCAACCTTGCTGCTCCCACACCGTTCTGATCTGGACCACCCACAGGGGTGGGCACCTTGGCCCCGGCCACAAGCTGCCATTTGGGCTGGGGTCAGGGTTGAGAGAGGGAAAGAGCCTCGAGCTCCAGGGACACTGGCACTGGAAAGAGCCTGCCAAGGCCTATGCGGCAGTGCCCCAACATTGCTGCTCCCACACCGTTCTGACCTGGACCCCCACAGGGGTGGTCATGTCGGCCACGGCCACAAGCTGCCCTTTGGGCTGGGATTAGGGTTGAGAGAGGGAAAGAGCCTAGAGCTCCAGGAATACTGGGGCTGGAAACGGCCTACCGAGGCCATCGTGGCAAGGCCCCAACATTGCTGCTCCCACACCTTTCTGACCTGGACCCCCACAGGGGTGGGCACCTCGGCCGCGGTCATAGGCTGCCATTTGGGCTGGGGTCAGGCTGGAGAGATCTGAAGAGCCTCGAGCTCCAGGAACACTGGTGCTGGAAAGGGCCTGCCAAGGCCATCGCAGCAGTGCCCCAACATTGCTGCTCCTCCATCGTTCTGAGCTGGAGAAGCCAGGGAGTGTGTTGGGGGTAATTAAGTTGGGCTAGGGTTAGGGTTACGCCTAGGGTTCGGGTTAGGAGATCTAAAGGGCCTGGAGCTCCAGGAGCACTGGGGTTGGAAAGAGCCTGCCAAGGCCAATGCAGCAAGGCCCCAACCTTGTTGCTGCCACACTGTTTTGAGCCGGACCTCCACAGGGGTGGGCACCATGGCCCCTGCCACAAGCTGCCATTTGGGCTAGGGTCAGGGTTGAGAGAGGGAAAGAGCCTCGAGCTCCAGGGACACTGGCACTGGAAAGAGCCTGCCAAGGCCTATGCGGCAGTGCCCCAACATTGCTGCTCCCACACTGTTCTGACCTGGACCCCCACAGGGGTGGTCATGTCGGCCACGGCCACAAGCTGCCCTTTGGGCTGGGATTAGGGTTGAGAGAGGGAAAGAGCCTAGAGCTCCAGGAATACTGGGGCTGGAAACGGCCTACCGAGGCCATCGTGGCAAGGCCCCAACATTGCTGCTCCCACACCTTTCTGACCTGGACCCCCACAGGGGTGGGCACCTCGGCCCCGGTCATAGGCTGCCATTTGGGCTGGGGTCAGGCTGGAGAGATCTGAAGAGCCTCGAGCTCCAGGAACACTGGTGCTGGAAAGGGCCTGCCAAGGCCATCGCAGCAGTGCCCCAACATTGCTGCTCCTCCATCGTTCTGAGCTGGAGAAGCCAGGGAGTGTGCTGGGGTAATTAAGTTGGGCTAGGGTTAGGGTTACACCTAGGGTTAGGGTTAGGAGATCTAAAGGGCCTGGAGCTCCAGGAGCACTGGGGTTGGAAAGAGCCTGCCAAGGCCAATGCAGCAAGGCCCCAACCTTGCTGCTCCCACACCGTTCTGATCTGGACCACCCACAGGGGTGGGCACCTTGGCCCCGGCCACAAGCTGCCATTTGGGCTGGGGTCAGGGTTGAGAGAGGGAAAGAGCCTCGAGCTCCAGGGACACTGGCACTGGAAAGAGCCTGCCAAGGCCTATGCGGCAGTGCCCCAACATTGCTGCTCCCACACCGTTCTGACCTGGACCCCCACAGGGGTGGGCACCTCGGCCCCGGTCATAGGCTGCCATTTGGGCTGGGGTCAGGCTGGAGAGATCTGAAGAGCCTCGAGCTCCAGGAACACTGGTGCTGGAAAGGGCCTGCCAAGGCCATCGCAGCAGTGCCCCAACATTGCTGCTCCTCCATCGTTCTGAGCTGGAGAAGCCAGGGAGTGTGTTGGGGTAATTAAGTTGGGCTAGGGTTAGGGTTACACCTAGGGTTAGGGTTAGGAGATCTAAAGGGCCTGGAGCTCCAGGAGCACTGGGATTGGAAAGAGCCTGCCAAGGCCAATGCGGCAAGGCCCCAACCTTGCTGCTCCCACACCGTTCTGATCTGGACCACCCACAGGGGTGGGCACCTTGGCCCCGGCCACAAGCTGCCATTTGGGCTGGGGTCAGGCTGGAGAGATCTGAAGAGCCTCGAGCTCCAGGGACACTGGCACTGGAAAGAGCCTGCCAAGGCCTATGCGGCAGTGCCCCAACATTGCTGCTCCCACACCGTTCTGACCTGGACCCCCACAGGGGTGGGCACCTCGGCCGCGGTCATAGGCTGCCATTTGGGCTGGGGTCAGGCTGGAGAGATCTGAAGAGCCTCGAGCTCCAGGGACACTGGCACTGGAAAGAGCCTGCCAAGGCCTATGCGGCAGTGCCCCAACATTGCTGCTCCCACACCGTTCTGACCTGGACCCCCACAGGGGTGGGCACCTCGGCCGCGGTCATAGGCTGCCATTTGGGCTGGGGTCAGGCTGGAGAGATCTAAAGAGCCTCGAGCTCCAGGAACACTGGTGCTGGAAAGGGCCTGCCAAGGCCATCGCAGCAGTGCCCCAACATTGCTGCTCCTCCATCGTTCTGAGCTGGAGAAGCCAGGGAGTGTGTTGGGGTAATTAAGTTGGGCTAGGGTTAGGGTTACGCCTAGGGTTCGGGTTAGGAGATCTAAAGGGCCTGGAGCTCCAGGAGCACTGGGGTTGGAAAGAGCCTGCCAAGGCCAATGCAGCAAGGCCCCAACCTTGTTGCTGCCACACTGTTTTGAGCCGGACCTCCACAGGGGTGGGCACCATGGCCCCGGCCACAAGCTGCCATTTGGGCTAGGGTCAGGGTTGAGAGAGGGAAAGAGCCTCGAGCTCCAGGGACACTGGCACTGGAAAGAGCCTGCCAAGGCCTATGCGGCAGTGCCCCAACATTGCTGCTCCCACAGTGTTCTGACCTGGACCCCCACAGGGGTGGTCATGTCGGCCACGGCCACAAGCTGCCCTTTGGGCTGGGATTAGGGTTGAGAGAGGGAAAGAGCCTAGAGCTCCAGGAATACTGGGGCTGGAAACGGACTACCGAGGCCATCGTGGCAAGGCCCCAACATTGCTGCTCCCACACCGTTCTGACCTGGACCCCCACAGGGGTGGGCACCTCGGCCCCGGTCATAGGCTGCCATTTGGGCTGGGGTCAGGCTGGAGAGATCTGAAGAGCCTCGAGCTCCAGGAACACAGGTGCTGGAAAGGGCCTGCCAAGGCCATCACAGCAGTGCCCCAACATTGCTGCTCCTCCATCGTTCTGAGCTGGAGAAGCCAGGGAGTGTGTTGGGGTAATTAAGTTGGGCTAGGGTTAGGGTTACGCCTAGGGTTAGGGTTAGGAGATCTAAAGGGCCTGGAGCTCCAGGAGCACTGGGGTTGGAAAGAGCCTGCCAAGGCCAATGCAGCAAGGCCCCAACCTTGTTGCTGCCACACTGTTTTGAGCCGGACCTCCACAGGGGTGGGCACCATGGCCCCGGCCACAAGCTGCCATTTGGGCTAGGGTCAGGGTTGAGAGAGGGAAAGAACCTCGAGCTCCAGGGACACTGGCACTGGAAAGAGCCTGCCAAGGCCTATGCGGCAGTGCCCCAACATTGCTGCTCCCACAGTGTTCTGACCTGGACCCCCACAGGGGTGGTCATGTCGGCCACGGCCACAAGCTGCCCTTTGGGCTGGGATTAGGGTTGAGAGAGGGAAAGAGCCTAGAGCTCCAGGAATACTGGGGCTGGAAACGGCCTACCGAGGCCATCGTGGCAAGGCCCCAACATTGCTGCTCCCACACCTTTCTGACCTGGACCCCCACAGGGGTGGGCACCTCGGCCCCGGTCATAGGCTGCCATTTGGGCTGGGGTCAGGCTGGAGAGATCTGAAGAGCCTCGAGCTCCAGGAACACTGGTGCTGGAAAGGGCCTGCCAAGGCCATCGCAGCAGTGCCCCAACATTGCTGCTCCTCCATCGTTCTGAGCTGGAGAAGCCAGGGAGTGTGTTGGGGTAATTAAGTTGGGCTAGGGTTAGGGTTACGCCTAGGGTTCGGGTTAGGAGATCTAAAGGGCCTGGAGCTCCAGGAGCACTGGGGTTGGAAAGAGCCTGCCAAGGCCAATGCGGCAAGGCCCCAACCTTGCTGCTCCCACACCGTTCTGATCTGGACCGCCCACAGGGGTGGGCACCTTGGCCCCGGCCACAAGCTGCCATTTGGGCTGGGGTCAGGGTTGAGAGAGGGAAAGAGCCTCGAGCTCCAGGGACACTGGCACTGGAAAGAGCCTGCCAAGGCCTATGCGGCAGTGCCCCAACATTGCTGCTCCCACAGTGTTCTGACCTGGACCCCCACAGGGGTGGTCATGTCGGCCACGGCCACAAGCTGCCCTTTGGGCTGGGATTAGGGTTGAGAGAGGGAAAGAGCCTAGAGCTCCAGGAATACTGGGGCTGGAAACGGCCTACCGAGGCCATCGTGGCAAGGCCCCAACATTGCTGCTCCCACACCTTTCTGACCTGGACCCCCACAGGGGTGGGCACCTCGGCCGCGGTCATAGGCTGCCATTTGGGCTGGGGTCAGGCTGGAGAGATCTGAAGAGCCTCGAGCTCCAGGAACACTGGTGCTGGAAAGGGCCTGCCAAGGCCATCGCAGCAGTGCCCCAACATTGCTGCTCCTCCATCGTTCTGAGCTGGAGAAGCCAGGGAGTGTGTTGGGGTAATTAAGTTGGGCTAGGGTTAGGGTTACACCTAGGGTTAGGGTTAGGAGATCTAAAGGGCCTGGAGCTCCAGGAGCACTGGGATTGGAAAGAGCCTGCCAAGGCCAATGCGGCAAGGCCCCAACCTTGCTGCTCCCACACCGTTCTGATCTGGACCACCCACAGGGGTGGGCACCTTGGCCCCGGCCACAAGCTGCCATTTGGGCTGGGGTCAGGGTTGAGAGAGGGAAAGAGCCTCGAGCTCCAGGGACACTGGCACTGGAAAGAGCCTGCCAAGGCCTATGCGGCAGTGCCCCAACATTGCTGCTCCCACACCGTTCTGACCTGGACCCCCACAGGGGTGGGCACCTCGGCCGCGGTCATAGGCTGCCATTTGGGCTGGGGTCAGGCTGGAGAGATCTAAAGAGCCTCGAGCTCCAGGAACACAGGTGCTGGAAAGGGCCTGCCAAGGCCATCGCAGCAGTGCCCCAACATTGCTGCTCCTCCATCGTTCTGAGCTGGAGAAGCCAGGGAGTGTGTTGGGGTAATTAAGTTGGGCTAGGGTTAGGGTTACGCCTAGGGTTAGGGTTAGGAGATCTAAAGGGCCTGGAGCTCCAGGAGCACTGGGGTTGGAAAGAGCCTGCCAAGGCCAATGCGGCAAGGCCCCAACCTTGTTGCTGCCACACTGTTTTGAGCCGGACCTCCACAGGGGTGGGCACCATGGCCCCGGCCACAAGCTGCCATTTGGGCTAGGGTCAGGGTTGAGAGAGGGAAAGAGCCTCGAGCTCCAGGGACACTGGCACTGGAAAGAGCCTGCCAAGGCCTATGCGGCAGTGCCCCAACATTGCTGCTCCCACAGTGTTCTGACCTGGACCCCCACAGGGGTGGTCATGTCGGCCACGGCCACAAGCTGCCCTTTGGGCTGGGATTAGGGTTGAGAGAGGGAAAGAGCCTAGAGCTCCAGGAATACTGGGGCTGGAAACGGCCTACCGAGGCCATCGTGGCAAGGCCCCAACATTGCTGCTCCCACACCTTTCTGACCTGGACCCCCACAGGGGTTGGCACCTCGGCCGCGGTCATAGGCTGCCATTTGGGCTGGGGTCAGGCTGGAGAGATCTGAAGAGCCTCGAGCTCCAGGAACACTGGTGCTGGAAAGGGCCTGCCAAGGCCATCGCAGCAGTGCCCCAACATTGCTGCTCCTCCATCGTTCTGAGCTGGAGAAGCCAGGGAGTGTGTTGGGGTAATTGAGTTGGGCTAGGGTTAGGGTTACGCCTAGGGTTAGGGTTAGGAGATCTAAAGGGCCTGGAGCTCCAGGAGCACTGGGGTTGGAAAGAGCCTGCCAAGGCCAATGCGGCAAGGCCCCAACCTTGCTGCTCCCACACCGTTCTGATCTGGACCACCCACAGGGGTGGGCACCTTGGCCCCGGCCACAAGCTGCCATTTGGGCTGGGGTCAGGGTTGAGAGAGGGAAAGAGCCTCAAGCTCCAGGGACACTGGCACTGGAAAGAGCCTGCCAAGGCCTATGCGGCAGTGCCCCAACATTGCTGCTCCCACACCGTTCTGACCTGGACCCCCACAGGGGTGGTCATGTCGGCCACGGCCACAAGCTGCCCTTTGGGCTGGGATTAGGGTTGAGAGAGGGAAAGAGCCTAGAGCTCCAGGAATACTGGGGCTGGAAACGGCCTACCGAGGCCATCGTGGCAAGGCCCCAACATTGCTGCTCCCACACCTTTCTGACCTGGACCCCCACAGGGGTGGGCACCTCGGCCGCGGTCATAGGCTGCCATTTGGGCTAGGGTCAGGCTGGAGAGATCTGAAGAGCCTCGAGCTCCAGGAACACTGGTGCTGGAAAGGGCCTGCCAAGGCCATCGCAGCAGTGAGCCAACATTGCTGCTCCTCCATCGTTCTGAGCTGGAGAAGCCAGGGAGTGTGTTGGGGTAATTAAGTTGGGCTAGGGTTAGGGTTACACCTAGGGTTAGGGTTAGGAGATCTAAAGGGCCTGGAGCTCCAGGAGCAATGGGGTTGGAAAGAGCCTGCCAAGGCCAATGCGGCAAGGCCCCAACCTTGCTGCTCCCACACCGTTCTGATCTGGACCACCCACAGGGGTGGGCACCTTGGCCCCGGCCACAAGCTGCCATTTGGGCTGGGGTCAGGGTTGAGAGAGGGAAAGAGCCTCGAGCTCCAGGGACACTGGCACTGGAAAGAGCCTGCCAAGGCCTATGCGGCAGTGCCCCAACATTGCTGCTCCCACACCGTTCTGACCTGGACCCCCACAGGGGTGGGCACCTCGGCCGCGGTCATAGGCTGCCATTTGGGCTGGGGTCAGGCTGGAGAGATCTAAAGAGCCTCGAGCTCCAGGAACACAGGTGCTGGAAAGGGCCTGCCAAGGCCATCGCAGCAGTGCCCCAACATTGCTGCTCCTCCATCGTTCTGTGCTGGAGAAGCCAGGGAGTGTGTTGGGGTAATTAAGTTGGGCTAGGGTTAGGGTTACGCCTAGGGTTCGGGTTAGGAGATCTAAAGGGCCTGGAGCTCCAGGAGCACTGGGGTTGGAAAGAGCCTGCCAAGGCCAATGCGGCAAGGCCCCAACCTTGCTGCTCCCACACCGTTCTGATCTGGACCACCCACAGGGGTGGGCACCTTGGCCCCGGCCACAAGCTGCCATTTGGGCTGGGGTCAGGGTTGAGAGAGGGAAAGAGCCTCGAGCTCCAGGGACACTGGCACTGGAAAGAGCCTGCCAAGGCCTATGCGGCAGTGCCCCAACATTGCTGCTCCCACACCGTTCTGACCTGGACCCCCACAGGGGTGGTCATGTCGGCCACGGCCACAAGCTGCCCTTTGGGCTGGGATTAGGGTTGAGAGAGGGAAAGAGCCTAGAGCTCCAGGAATACTGGGGCTGGAAACGGCCTACCGAGGCCATCGTGGCAAGGCCCCAACATTGCTGCTCCCACACCTTTCTGACCTGGACCCCCACAGGGGTGGGCACCTCGGCCGCGGTCATAGGCTGCCATTTGGGCTGGGGTCAGGCTGGAGAGATCTGAAGAGCCTCGAGCTCCAGGAACACTGGTGCTGGAAAGGGCCTGCCAAGGCCATCGCAGCAGTGCCCCAACATTGCTGCTCCTCCATCGTTCTGAGCTGGAGAAGCCAGGGAGTGTGTTGGGGTAATTAAGTTGGGCTAGGGTTAGGGTTACACCTAGGGTTAGGGTTAGGAGATCTAAAGGGCCTGGAGCTCCAGGAGCACTGGGGTTGGAAAGAGCCTGCCAAGGCCAATGCGGCAAGGCCCCAACCTTGCTGCTCCCACACCGTTCTGATCTGGACCACCCACAGGGGTGGGCACCTTGGCCCCGGCCACAAGCTGCCATTTGGGCTGGGGTCAGGGTTGAGAGAGGGAAAGAGCCTCGAGCTCCAGGGACACTGGCACTGGAAAGAGCCTGCCAAGGCCTATGCGGCAGTGCCCCAACATTGCTGCTTCCACACCGTTCTGACCTGGACCCCCACAGGGGTGGTCATGTCGGCCACGGCCACAAGCTGCCCCTTGGGCTGGGATTAGGGTTGAGAGAGGGAAAGAGCCTAGAGCTCCAGGAATACTGGGGCTGGAAACGGCCTACCGAGGCCATCGTGGCAAGGCCCCAACATTGCTGCTCCCACACCTTTCTGACCTGGACCCCCACAGGGGTGGGCACCTCGGCCGCGGTCATAGGCTGCCATTTGGGCTGGGGTCAGGCTGGAGAGATCTAAAGAGCCTCGAGCTCCAGGAACACTGGTGCGGGAAAGGGCCTGCCAAGGCCATCGCAGCAGTGCCCCAACATTGCTGCTCCTCCATCGTTCTGAGCTGGAGAAGCCAGGGAGTGTGTTGGGGTAATTAAGTTGGGCTAGGGTTAGGGTTACGCCTAGGGTTCGGGTTAGGAGATCTAAAGGGCCTGGAGCTCCAGGAGCACTGGGGTTGGAAAGAGCCTGCCAAGGCCAATGCAGCAAGGCCCCAACCTTGTTGCTGCCACACTGTTTTGAGCCGGACCCCCACAGGGGTGGGCACCATGGCCCCGGCACCAAGCTGCCATTTGGGCTGGGGTCAGGGTTGAGAGAGGGAAAGAGCCTCGAGCTCCAGGGACACTGGCACTGGAAAGAGCCTGCCAAGGCCTATGCGGCAGTGCCCCAACATTGCTGCTCTCACACCGTTCTGACCTGGACCCCCACAGGGGTGGTCATGTCGGCCACGGCCACAAGCTGCCCTTTGGGCTGGGATTAGGGTTGAGAGAGGGAAAGAGCCTAGAGCTCCAGGAATACTGGGGCTGGAAACGGCCTACCGAGGCCATCGTGGCAAGGCCCCAACATTGATTGCTGCTCCCACACCTTTCTGACCTGGACCCCCACAGGGGTGGGCACCTCGGCCGCAGTCATAGGCTGCCATTTGGGCTGGGGTCAGGCTGGAGAGATCTGAAGAGCCTCGAGCTCCAGGAACACTGGTGCTGGAAGGGCCTGCCAGGCCAATGCAGCAAGGCCCCAACCTTGTTGCTGCCACACTGTTTGAGCCGGACCTCCACAGGGGTGGGCACCATGGCTCCGGCCACAAGCTGCCATTTGGGCTAGGGTCAGGGTGAGAGAGGGAAAGAGCCTCGAGCTCCAGGGACACTGGCACTGGAAAGAGCCTGCCAAGGCCTATGCGGCAGTGCCCCAACATTGCTGCTCCCACAGTGTTCTGACCTGGACCCCCACAGGGGTGGTCATGTCGGCCACGGCCACAAGCTGCCCTTTGGGCTGGGATTAGGGTTGAGAGAGGGAAAGAGCCTAGAGCTCCAGGAATACTGGGGCTGGAAACGGCCTACCGAGGCCATCGTGGCAAGGCCCCAACATTGCTGCTCCCACACCGTTCTGACCTGGACCCCCACAGGGGTGGGCACCTCGGCCACGGTCATAGGCTGCCATTTGGGCTGGGGTCAGGCTGGAGAGATCTGAAGAGCCTCGAGCACCAGGAACACTGGTGCTGGAAAGGGCCTGCCAGGCCATCGCAGCAGTGCCCCAACATTGCTGCTCCTCCATCGTTCTGAGCTGGAGAAGCCAGGGAGTGTGTTGGGGTAATTAAGTTGGGCTAGGGTTAGGGTTACACCTAGGGTTAGGGTTAGGAGATCTAAAGGCCTGGAGCTCCAGGAGCACTGGGTTGGAAAGAGCCTGCCAAGGCCAATGCAGCAAGGCCCCAACCTTGTTGCTGCCACACTGTTTTGAGCCGGACCTCCACAGGGGTGGGCACCATGGCCCCGGCCACAAGCTGCCATTTGGGCTAGGGTCAGGGTTGAGAGAGGGAAAGAGCCTCGAGCTCCCAGGGACACTGGCACTGGAAAGAGCCTGCCAAGGCCTATGCGGCAGTGCCCCAACATTGCTGCTCCCACAGTGTTCTGACCTGGACCCCCACAGGGGTGGTCATGTCGGCCACGGCCACAAGCTGCCCTTTGGGCTGGGATTAGGGTTGAGAGAGGGAAAGAGCCTAGAGCTCCAGGAATACTGGGGCTGGAAACGGCCTACCGAGGCCAACGTGGCAAGGCCCCAACATTGCTGCTCCCACACCGTTCTGACCTGGACCCCCACAGGGGTGGGCACCTCGGCCGCGGTCATAGGCTGCCATTTGGGCTGGGGTCAGGCTGGAGAGATCTGAAGAGCCTCGAGCTCCAGGAACACTGGTGCTGGAAAGGGCCTGCCAAGGCCATCGCAGCAGTGCCCCAACATTGCTGCTCCTCCATCGTTCTGAGCTGGAGAAGCCAGGGAGTGTGTTGGGGTAATAAGTTCGGGCTAGGGTTAGGGTTACACCTAGGGTTCGGGTTAGGAGATCTAAAGGGCCTGGAGCTCCAGGAGCACTGGGGTTGGAAAGAGCCTGCCAAGGCCAATGCGGCAAGGCCCCAACCTTGCTGCTCCCACACCGTTCTGATCTGGACCACCCACAGGGGTGGGCACCTTGGCCCCGGCCACAAGCTGCCATTTGGGCTGGGGTCAGGGTTGAGAGAGGAAAGAGCCTCGAGCTCCAGGGACACTGGCACTGGAAAGAGCCTGCCAAGGCCTATGCGGCAGTGCCCCAACATTGCTGCTCCCACACCGTTCTGACCTGGACCCCCACAGGGGTGGTCATGTCGGCCACGGCCACAAGCTGCCCTTTGGGCTGGGATTAGGGTTGAGAGAGGGAAAGAGCCTAGAGCTCCAGGAATACTGGGGCTGGAAACGGCCTACCGAGGCCATCGTGGCAAGGCCCCAACATTGCTGCTCCCACACCTTTCTGACCTGGACCCCCACAGGGGTGGGCACCTCGGCGCGGTCATAGGCTGCCATTTGGGCTGGGGTCAGGCTGGAGAGATCTGAAGAGCCTCGAGCTCCAGGAACACTGGTGCTGGAAAGGGCCTGCCAAGGCCATCGCAGCAGTGCCCCAACATTGCTGCTCCTCCATCGTTCTGAGCTGGAGAAGCCAGGGAGTGTGTTGGGTAATTAAGTTGGGCTAGGGTTAGGGTTACACCTAGGGTTAGGGTTAGGAGATCTAAAGGGCCTGGAGCTCCAGGAGCACTGGGGTTGGAAAGAGCCTGCCAAGGCAATGCGGCAAGGCCCCAACCTTGCTGCTCCCACACCGTTCTGATCTGGACCACCCACAGGGGTGGGCACCTTGGCCCGGCCACAAGCTGCCATTTGGGCTGGGGTCAGGGTTGAGAGAGGGAAAGAGCCTCGAGCTCCAGGGACACTGGCACTGGAAAGAGCCTGCCAAGGCCTATGCGGCAGTGCCCCAACATTGCTGCTCCCACACCGTTCTGACCTGGACCCCCACAGGGGTGGTCATGTCCGGCCACGGCCACAAGCTGCCCTTTGGGCTGGGATTAGGGTTGAGAGAGGAAGAGCCTAGAGCTCCAGGAATACTGGGGCTGAAACGGCCTACCGAGGCCATCGTGGCAAGGTCCCCAACATTGCTGCTCCCACACCTTTCTGACCTGGACCCCCACAGGGGTGGGCACCTCGGCCGCGGTCATAGGCTGCCATTTGGGCTGGGGTCAGGCGGAGAGATCTGAAGAGCCTCGAGCTCCAGGAACACTGGTGCTGGAAAGGCCTGCCAAGGCCATCGCAGCAGTGCCCCAACATTGCTGCTCCTCCATCGTTCTGAGCTGGAGAAGCCAGGGAGTGTGTTGGGGTAATTAAGTTGGGCTAGGTTAGGGTTACACCTAGGGTTAGGGTTAGGAGATCTAAAGGGCCTGGAGCTCCAGGAGCACTGGGTTGAAAGAGCCTGCCAAGGCCAATGCGGCAAGGCCCCAACCTTGCTGCTCCCACACCGTTCTGATCTGGACCACCCACAGGGGTGGCACCTTGGCCCCGGCCACAAGCTGCCATTTGGGCTGGGGTCAGGGTTGAGAGAGGGAAAGAGCCTCGAGCTCCAGGAATCCTGGGGCTGGAAAGAGCCTGCCAAGGCCTATGCGGCAGTGCCCCAACATTGCTGCTCCCACACCGTTCTGACCTGGACCCCCACAGGGGTGGTCATGTCGGCCACGGCCACAAGCTGCCCTTTGGCTGGGATTAGGGTTGAGAGAGGGAAAGAGCCTAGAGCTCCAGAATACTGGGGCTGGAAACGGCCTACCGAGGCCATCGTGGCAAGGCCCCAACATTGCTGCTCCCACACCTTTCTGACCTGGACCCCCACAGGGGTGGGCACCTCGGCCGCAGTCATAGGCTGCATTTGGGCTGGGGTCAGGCTGGAGAGATCTGAAGAGCCTCGAGCTCCAGGAACACTGGTGCTGGAAAGGGCCTGCCAAGGCCAATGCAGCAAGGCCCCAACCTTGTTGCTGCCACACTGTTTTGAGCCGGACCTCCACAGGGGTGGGCACCATGGGCTCCGGCCACAAGCTGCCATTTGGGCTAGGGTCAGGGGTTGAGAGAGGGAAAGAGCCTCGAGCTCCAGGGACACTGGCACTGGAAAGAGCCTGCCAAGGCCTATGCGGCAGTGCCCCAACATTGCTGCTCCCACAGTGTTCTGACCTGGACCCCCACAGGGGTGGTCATGTCGGCCACGGCACAAGCTGCCCTTTGGGCTGGATTAGGTTGAGAGAGGGAAAGAGCCTCGAGCTCCAGGAATACTGGGGCTGGAAACGGCCCTACCGAGGCCATCGTGGCAAGGCCCCAACATTGCTGCTCCCACACCGTTCTGACCTGGACCCCCACAGGGGTGGGCACCTCGGCCACGGTCATAGGCTGCCATTTGGGCTGGGGTCAGGCTGGAGAGATCTGAAGAGCCTCGAGCACCAGGAACACTGGTGCTGGAAAGGGCCTGCCAAGGCCATCGCAGCAGTGCCCCAACATTGCAGCTCCTCCATCGTTCTGAGCTGGAGAAGCCAGGGAGTGTGTGGGGTAATTAAGTTGGGCTAGGGTTAGGGTTACACCTAGGGTTAGGGTTAGGAGATCTAAAGGGCCTGGAGCTCCAGGAGCACTGGGGTTGGAAAAGAGCCTGCCAAGGCAATGCAGCAAGGCCCCAACCTTGTTGCTGCCACACTGTTTTGAGCCGGACCTCCACAGGGGTGGGCACCATGGCCCCGGCCACAAGCTGCCATTTGGGCTAGGGTCAGGGTGAGAGAGGGAAAGAGCCTCGAGCTCCAGGGACACTGGCACTGGAAAGAGCCTGCCAAGGCCTATGCGGCAGTGCCCCCAACATTGCTGCTCCCACAGTGTTCTGACCTGGACCCCCACAGGGGTGGTCATGTCGGCCACGGCCACAAGCTGCCCTTTGGGCTGGGATTAGGGTTGAGAGAGGGAAAGAGCCTAGAGCTCCAGGAATACTGGGGCTGGAAACGGCCTACCGAGGCCATCGTGGCAAGGCCCCAACATTGCTGCTCCCACACCGTTCTGACCTGGACCCCCACAGGGGTGGGCACCTCGGCCGCGGTCATAGGCTGCCATTTGGGCTGGGGTCAGGCTGGAGAGATCTGAAGAGCCTCGAGCTCAGGAACACTGGTGCTGGAAAGGGCCTGCCAAGGCCATCGCAGCAGTGCCCCCAACATTGCTGCTCCTCCATCGTTCTGAGCTGAGAAGCCAGGGAGTGTGTTGGGGTAATTAAGTTGGGCTAGGGTTAGGGTTACACCTAGGGTTCGGGTTAGGAGATCTAAAGGGCCTGGAGCTCCAGGAGCACTGGGGTTGGAAAGAGCCTGCCAAGGCCAATGCGGCAAGGCCCCAACCTTGCTGCTCCCACACCGTTCTGATCTGGACCACCCACAGGGTGGGCACCTTGGCCCCGGCACAAGCTGCCATTTGGGCTGGGGTCAGGGTTGAGAGAGGGAAAGAGCCTCGAGCTCCAGGGACACTGGCACTGGAAAGAGCCTGCCAAGGCCTATGCGGCAGTGCCCCAACATTGCTGCTCCCACACCGTTCTGACCTGGACCCCCACAGGGGGTGGTCATGTCGGCCACGGCCACAAGCTGCCCTTTGGGCTGGGATTAGGGTTGAGAGAGGGAAAGAGCCTAGAGCTCCAGGAATACTGGGGCTGGAAACGGCCTACCGAGGCCATCGTGGCAAGGCCCCAACATTGCTGCTCCCACACCTTTCTGACCTGGACCCCCACAGGGGTGGGCACCTCGGCCGCGGTCATAGGCTGCCATTTGGGCTGGGGTCAGGCTGGAGAGATCTGAAGAGCCTCGAGGCTCCAGGAACACTGGTGCTGGAAAGGGCCTGCCAAGGCCTATCGCAGCAGTGCCCCAACATTGCTGCTCCTCCATCGTTCTGAGCTGGAGAAGCCAGGGAGTGTGTTGGGGTAATTAAGTTGGGCTAGGGTTAGGGTTACACCTAGGTTAGGGTTAGGAGATCTAAAGGGCCTGGAGCTCCAGGAGCACTGGGGTTGGAAAGAGCCTGCCAAGGCCAATGCGGCAAGGCCCCAACCTTGCTGCTCCCACACCGTTCTGATCTGGACCACCCACAGGGGTGGGCACCTTGGCCCCGGCCACAAAGCTGCCATTTGGGCTGGGTCAGGGTTGAGAGAGGGAAAGAGCCTCGAGCTCCAGGGGACACTGGCACTGGAAAGAGCCTGCCAAGGCCTATGCGGCAAGTGCCCCAACATTGCTGCTCCCACACCGTTCTGACCTGGACCCCCACAGGGGTGGTCAATGTCGGCCACGGCCACAAGCTGCCCTTTGGGCTGGGATTAGGGTTGAGAGAGGGAAAGAGCCTAGAGCTCCAGGAATACTGGGGCTGGAAACGGCCTACCGAGGCCATCGTGGCAAGGTCCCAACATTGCTGCTCCCACACCGTTCTGACCTGGACCCCCCCCACAGGGGTGGGCACCTCGGCCCCGGTCATAGGCTGCCATTTGGGCTGGGGTCAGGCTGGAGAGATCTGAAGAGCCTCGAGCTCCAGGAACACTGGTGCTATGGAAAGGGCCTGCCAAGGCCATCGCAGCAGTTGCCCCAACATTGCTGCTCCTCCATCGTTCTGAGCTGGAGAAGCCAGGGAGTGTGTTGGGTAATTAAGTTGGGCTAGGGTTAGGGTTACACCTAGGGTTAGGTTAGGAGATCTAAAGGGCCTGGAGCTCCAGGAGCACTGGGGTTGGAAAGAGCCTGCCAAGGCCAATGCGGCAAGGCCCAACCTTGCTGCTCCCACACCGTTCTGATCTGGACCACCCACAGGGGTGGGCACCATGGCCCCCGGCCACAAGCTGCCATTTGGGCTGGGGTCAGGGTTGAGAGAGGGAAAGAGCCTCGAGCTCCAGGAATCCTGGGGCTGGAAAGAGCCTGCCAAGGCCTATGCGGCAGTGCCCAACATTGCTGCTTCCACACCGTTCTGACTCTGGACCCCCACAGGGGTGGTCATGTCGGCCACGGCCACAAGCTGCCCCTTGGGCTGGGATTAGGGTTGAGAGAGGGAAAGAGCCTAGAGCTCCAGGAATACTGGGGCTGGAAACGGCCTACCGAGGCCATCGTGGCAAGGCCCCAACATTGCTGCTCCCACACCTTTCTGACCTGGACCCCCACAGGGGTGGGCACCTCGGCCGCGGTCATAGGCTGCCATTTGGGCTGGGGTCAGGCTGGAGAGATCTGAAGAGCCTCGAGCTCCAGGAACACTGGTGCTGGAAAGGGCCTGCCAAGGCCATCGCAGCAGTGCCCCAATATTGCTGCTCCTCCATCGTTCTGAGCTGGAGAAGCCAGGGAGTGTGTTGGGGTAATTAAGTTGGGCTAGGGTTAGGGTTACACCTAGGGTTAGGGTTAGGAGATCTAAAGGGCCTGGAGCTCCAGGAGCACTGGGGTTGGAAAGAGCCTGCCAAGGCCAATGCGGCAAGGCCCCAACCTTGCTGCTCCCACACTGTTCTGATCTGGACCACCCACAGGGGTGGGCACATTGGCCCCGGCCACAAGCTGCCATTTGGGCTGGGGTCAGGGTTGAGAGAGGGAAAGAGCCTCGAGGCTCCAGGGACACTGGCACTGGAAAGAGCCTGCCAAGGCCTATGCGGCAGTGCCCCAACATTGCTGCTCCCACACCGTTCTGACCTGGACCCCCACAGGGGTGGGCACCTCGGCCGCGGTCATAGGCTGCCCTTTGGGCTGGGGTCAGGCTGGAGAGATCTAAAGAGCCTCGAGCTCCAGGAACACAGGTGCTGGAAAGGGCCTGCCAAGGCCATCGCAGCAGTGCCCCAACATTGCTGCTCCTCCATCGTTCTGAGCTGGAGAAGCCAGGGAGTGTGTTGGGGTAATTAAGTAGGGCTAGGGTTAGGGTTACGCCTAGGGTTCGGGTTAGGAGATCTAAAGGGCCTGGAGCTCCAGGAGCACTGGGGTTGGAAAGAGCCTGCCAAGGCAATGCGGCAGTGCCCCAACATTGCTGCTCTCACACCGTTCTGACCTGGACCCCCACAGGGGTGGTCATGTCGGCCACGGCCACAAGCTGCCCTTTGGGCTGGGATTAGGGTTGAGAGAGGGAAAGAGCCTAGAGCTCCAGGAATACTGGGGCTGGAAACGGCCTACCGAGGCCATTGTGGCAAGGCCCCAACATTGCTGCTCCCACACCTTTCTGACCTGGACCCCCACAGGGGTGGGCACCTCGGCCGCAGTCATAGGCTGCCATTTGGGCTGGGGTCAGGCTGGAGAGATCTGAAGAGCCTCGAGCTCCAGGAACACTGGTGCTGGAAAGGGCCTGCCAAGGCCAATGCAGCAAGGCCCCAACCTTGTTGCTGCCACACTGTTTTGATCCGGACCTCCACAGGGGTGTGCACCATGGCTCCGGCCACAAGCTGCCATTTGGGCTAGGGTCAGGGTTGAGAGAGGGAAAGAGCCTCGAGCTCCAGGGACACTGGCACTGGAAAGAGCCTGCCAAGGCCTATGCGGCAGTGCCCCAACATTGCTGCTCCCACACCGTTCTGACCTGGACCCCCACAGGGGTGGTCATGTCGGCCACGGCCACAAGCTGCCCTTTGGGCTGGGATTAGGGTTGAGAGAGGGAAAGAGCCTAGAGCTCCAGGAATACTGGGGCTGGAAACGGCCTACCGAGGCCATCGTGGCAAGGCCCCAACATTGCTGCTCCCACACCGTTCTGACCTGGACCCCCACAGGGGTGGGCACCTCGGCCCCGGTCATAGGCTGCCATTTGGGCTGGGGTCAGGCTGGAGAGATCTGAAGAGCCTCGAGCACCAGGAACACTGGTGCTGGAAAGGGCCTGCCAAGGCCATCGCAGCAGTGCCCCAACATTGCTGCTCCTCCATCGTTCTGAGCTGGAGAAGCCAGGGAGTGTGTTGGGGTAATTAAGTTGGGCTAGGGTTAGGGTTACACCTAGGGTTAGGGTTAGGAGATCTAAAGGGCCTGGAGCTCCAGGAGCACTGGGGTTGGAAAGAGCCTGCCAAGGCCAATGCGGCAAGGCCCCAACCTTGCTGCTCCCACACCGTTCTGATCTGGACCACCCACAGGGGTGGGCACCTTGGCCCCGGCCACAAGCTGCCATTTGGGCTGGGGTCAGGGTTGAGAGAGGGAAAGAGCCTCGAGCTCCAGGGACACTGGCACTGGAAAGAGCCTGCCAAGGCCTATGCGGCAGTGCCCCAACATTGCTGCTCCCACACCGTTCTGACCTGGACCCCCACAGGGGTGGTCATGTCGGCCACGGCCACAAGCTGCCCTTTGGGCTGGGATTAGGGTTGAGAGAGGGAAAGAGCCTAGAGCTCCAGGAATACCGGGGCTGGAAACGGCCTACCGAGGCCATCGTGGCAAGGCCCCAACATTGCTGCTCCCACACCTTTCTGACCTGGACCCCCACAGGGGTGGGCACCTCGGCCGCGGTCATAGGCTGCCATTTGGGCTGGGGTCAGGCTGGAGAGATCTGAAGAGCCTCGAGCTCCAGGAACACTGGTGCTGGAAAGGGCCTGCCAAGGCCATCGCAGCAGTGCCCCAACATTGCTGCTCCTCCATCGTTCTGAGCTGGAGAAGCCAGGGAGTGTGTTGGGGTAATTAAGTTGGGCTAGGGTTAGGGTTACACCTAGGGTTAGGGTTAGGAGATCTAAAGGGCCTGGAGCTCCAGGAGCACTGGGGTTGGAAAGAGGCTGCCAAGGCCAATGCGGCAAGGCCCCAACCTTGCTGCTCCCACACCGTTCTGATCTGGACCACCCACAGGGGTGGGCACCTTGGCCCCGGCCACAAGCTGCCATTTGGGCTGGGGTCAGGGTTGAGAGAGGGAAAGAGCCTCGAGCTCCAGGGACACTGGCACTGGAAAGAGCCTGCCAAGGCCTATGCGGCAGTGCCCCAACATTGCTGCTCCCACACCGTTCTGACCTGGACCCCCACAGGGGTGGGCACCTCGGCCGCGGTCATAGGCTGCCATTTGGGCTGGGGTCAGGCTGGAGAGATCTAAAGAGCCTCGAGCTCCAGGAACACAGGTGCTGGAAAGGGCCTGCCAAGGCCATCGCAGCAGTGCCCCAACATTGCTGCTCCTCCATCGTTCTGAGCTGGAGAAGCCAGGGAGTGTGTTGGGGTAATTAAGTAGGGCTAGGGTTAGGGTTACGCCTAGGGTTCGGGTTAGGAGATCTAAAGGTCCTGGAGCTCCAGGAGCACTGGGGTTGGAAAGAGCCTGCCAAGGCCAATGCGGCAGTGCCCCAACATTGCTGCTCTCACACCGTTCTGACCTGGACCCCCACAGGGGTGGTCATGTCGGCCACGGCCACAAGCTGCCCTTTGGGCTGGGATTAGGGTTGAGAGAGGGAAAGAGCCTAGAGCTCCAGGAATACTGGGGCTGGAAACGGCCTACCGAGGCCATCGTGGCAAGGCCCCAACATTGCTGCTCCCACACCTTTCTGACCTGGACCCCCACAGGGGTGGGCACCTCGGCCGCAGTCATAGGCTGCCATTTGGGCTGGGGTCAGGCTGGAGAGATCTGAAGAGCCTCGAGCTCCAGGAACACTGGTGCTGGAAAGGGCCTGCCAAGGCCAATGCAGCAAGGCCCCAACCTTGTTGCTGCCACACTGTTTTGATCCGGACCTCCACAGGGGTGGGCACCATGGCTCCGGCCACAAGCTGCCATTTGGGCTAGGGTCAGGGTTGAGAGAGGGAAAGAGCCTCGAGCTCCAGGGACACTGGCACTGGAAAGAGCCTGCCAAGGCCTATGCGGCAGTGCCCCAACATTGCTGCTCCCACACGGTTCTGACCTGGACCCCCACAGGGGTGGTCATGTCGGCCACGGCCACAAGCTGCCCTTTGGGCTGGGATTAGGGTTGAGAGAGGGAAAGAGCCTAGAGCTCCAGGAATACTGGGGCTGGAAACGGCCTACCGAGGCCATCGTGGCAAGGCCCCAACATTGCTGCTCCCACACCTTTCTGACCTGGACCCCCACAGGGGTGGGCACCTCGGCCCCGGTCATAGGCTGCCATTTGGGCTGGGGTCAGGCTGGAGAGATCTGAAGAGCCTCGAGCACCAGGAACACTGGTGCTGGAAAGGGCCTGCCAAGGCCATCGCAGCAGTGCCCCAACATTGCTGCTCCTCCATCGTTCTGAGCTGGAGAAGCCAGGGAGTGTGTTGGGGTAATTAAGTTGGGCTAGGGTTAGGGTTACACCTAGGGTTAGGGTTAGGAGATCTAAAGGGCCTGGAGCTCCAGGAGCACTGGGGTTGGAAAGAGCCTGCCAAGGCCAATGCGGCAAGGCCCCAACCTTGCTGCTCCCACACCGTTCTGATCTGGACCACCCACAGGGGTGGGCACCTTGGCCCCGGCCACAAGCTGCCATTTGGGCTGGGGTCAGGGTTGAGAGAGGGAAAGAGCCTCGAGCTCCAGGGACACTGGCACTGGAAAGAGCCTGCCAAGGCCTATGCGGCAGTGCCCCAACATTGCTGCTCCCACAGTGTTCTGACCTGGACCCCCACAGGGGTGGTCATGTCGGCCACGGCCACAAGCTGCCCCTTGGGCTGGGATTAGGGTTGAGAGAGGGAAAGAGCCTAGAGCTCCAGGAATACTGGGGCTGGAAACGGCCTACCGAGGCCATCGTGGCAAGGCCCCAACATTGCTGCTCCCACACCTTTCTGACCTGGACCCCCACAGGGGTGGGCACCTCGGCCCCGGTCATAGGCTGCCATTTGGGCTGGGGTCAGGCTGGAGAGATCTGAAGAGCCTCGAGCTCCAGGAACACTGGTGCGGGAAAGGGCCTGCCAAGGCCATCGCAGCAGTGCCCCAACATTGCTGCTCCTCCATCGTTCTGAGCTGGAGAAGCCAGGGAGTGTGTTGGGGTAATTAAGTTGGGCTAGGGTTAGGGTTACGCCTAGGGTTCGGGTTAGGAGATCTAAAGGGCCTGGAGCTCCAGGAGCACTGGGGTTGGAAAGAGCCTGCCAAGGCCAATGCAGCAAGGCCCCAACCTTGTTGCTGCCACACTGTTTTGAGCCGGACCACCCACAGGGGTGGGCACCATGGCCCCGGCCACAAGCTGCCATTTGGGCTGGGGTCAGGGTTGAGAGAGGGAAAGAGCCTCGAGCTCCAGGGACACTGGCACTGGAAAGAGCCTGCCAAGGCCTATGCGGCAGTGCCCCAACATTGCTGCTCTCACACCGTTCTGACCTGGACCCCCACAGGGGTGGTCATGTCGGCCACGGCCACAAGCTGCCCTTTGGGCTGGGATTAGGGTTGAGAGAGGGAAAGAGCCTAGAGCTCCAGGAATACTGGGGCTGGAAAGGGCCTACCGAGGCCATCGTGGCAAGGCCCCAACATTGCTGCTCCCACACCTTTCTGACCTGGACCCCCACAGGGGTGGGCACCTCGGCCGCGGTCATAGGCTGCCATTTGGGCTGGGGTCAGGCTGGAGAGATCTGAAGAGCCTCGAGCTCCAGGAACACTGGTGCTGGAAAGGGCCTGCCAAGGCCATCGCAGCAGTGCCCCAACATTGCTGCTCCTCCATCGTTCTGAGCTGGAGAAGCCAGGGAGTGTGTTGGGGTAATTAAGTTGGGCTAGGGTTAGGGTTACGCCTAGGGTTCGGGTTAGGAGATCTAAAGGGCCTGGAGCTCCAGGAGCACTGGGGTTGGAAAGAGCCTGCCAAGGCCAATGCAGCAAGGCCCCAACCTTGTTGCTGCCACACTGTTTTGAGCCGGACCACCCACAGGGGTGGGCACCATGGCCCCGGCCACAAGCTGCCATTTGGGCTGGGGTCAGGGTTGAGAGAGGGAAAGAGCCTCGAGCTCCAGGGACACTGGCACTGGAAAGAGCCTGCCAAGGCCTATGCGGCAGTGCCCCAACATTGCTGCTCTCACACCGTTCTGACCTGGACCCCCACAGGGGTGGTCATGTCGGCCACGGCCACAAGCTGCCCTTTGGGCTGGGATTAGGGTTGAGAGAGGGAAAGAGCCTAGAGCTCCAGGAATACTGGGGCTGGAAAGGGCCTACCGAGGCCATCGTGGCAAGGCCCCAACATTGCTGCTCCCACACCTTTCTGACCAGGACCCCCACAGGGGTGGGCACCTCGGCCGCGGTCATAGGCTGCCATTTGGGCTGGGGTCAGGCTGGAGAGATCTGAAGAGCCTCGAGCTCCAGGAACACTGGTGCTGGAAAGGGCCTGCCAAGGCCATCGCAGCAGTGCCCCAACATTGCTGCTCCTCCATCGTTCTGAGCTGGAGAAGCCAGGGAGTGTGTTGGGGTAATTAAGTTGGGCTAGGGTTAGGGTTACACCTAGGGTTAGGGTTAGGAGATCTAAAGGGCCTGGAGCTCCAGGAGCACTGGGGTTGGAAAGAGCCTGCCAAGGCCAATGCGGCAAGGCTCCAACCTTGCTGCTCCCACACCGTTCTGATCTGGACCACCCACAGGGGTGGGCACCTTGGCCCCGGCCACAAGCTGCCATTTGGGCTGGGGTCAGGGTTGAGAGAGGGAAAGAGCCTCGAGCTCCAGGGACACTGGCACTGGAAAGAGCCTGCCAAGGCCTATGCGGCAGTGCCCCAACATTGCTGCTCCCACACCGTTCTGACCTGGACCCCCACAGGGGTGGGCACCTCGGCCGCGGTCATAGGCTGCCATTTGGGCTGGGGTCAGGCTGGAGAGATCTGAAGAGCCTCGAGCTCCAGGAACACAGGTGCTGGAAAGGGCCTGCCAAGGCCATCGCAGCAGTGCCCCAACATTGCTGCTCCTCCATCGTTCTGAGCTGGAGAAGCCAGGGAGTGTGTTGGGGTAATTAAGTAGGGCTAGGGTTAGGGTTTCGCCTAGGGTTAGGGTTAGGAGATCTAAAGGGCCTGGAGCTCCAGGAGCACTGGGGTTGGAAAGAGCCTGCCAAGGCCAATGCAGCAAGGCCCCAACCTTGTTGCTGCCACACTGTTTTGAGCCGGACCTCCACAGGGGTGGGCACCATGGCTCCGGCCACAAGCTGCCATTTGGGCTAGGGTCAGGGTTGAGAGAGGGAAAGAGCCTCGAGCTCCAGGGACACTGGCACTGGAAAGAGCCTGCCAAGGCCTATGCGGCAGTGCCCCAACATTGCTGCTCCCACAGTGTTCTGACCTGGACCCCCACAGGGGTGGTCATGTCGGCCACGGCCACAAGCTGCCCTTTGGGCTGGGATTAGGGTTGAGAGAGGGAAAGAGCCTAGAGCTCCAGGAATACTGGGGCTGGAAACGGCCTACCGAGGCCATCGTGGCAAGGCCCCAACATTGCTGCTCCCACACCGTTCTGACCTGGACCCCCACAGGGGTGGGCACCTCGGCCCCGGTCATAGGCTGCCATTTGGGCTGGGGTCAGGCTGGAGAGATCTGAAGAGCCTCGAGCACCAGGAACACTGGTGCTGGAAAGGGCCTGCCAAGGCCATCGCAGCAGTGCCCCAACATTGCTGCTCCTCCATCGTTCTGAGCTGGAGAAGCCAGGGAGTGTGTTGGGGTAATTAAGTTGGGCTAGGGTTAGGGTTACACCTAGGGTTAGGGTTAGGAGATCTAAAGGGCCTGGAGCTCCAGGAGCACTGGGGTTGGAAAGAGCCTGCCAAGGCCAATGCGGCAAGGCCCCAACCTTGCTGCTCCCACACCGTTCTGATCTGGACCACCCACAGGGGTGGGCACCTTGGCCCCGGCCACAAGCTGCCATTTGGGCTGGGGTCAGGGTTGAGAGAGGGAAAGAGCCTCGAGCTCCAGGGACACTGGCACTGGAAAGAGCCTGCCAAGGCCTATGCGGCAGTGCCCCAACATTGCTGCTCCCACAGTGTTCTGACCTGGACCCCCACAGGGGTGGTCATGTCGGCCACGGCCACAAGCTGCCCTTTGGGCTGGGATTAGGGTTGAGAGAGGGAAAGAGCCTAGAGCTCCAGGAATACTGGGGCTGGAAACGGCCTACCGAGGCCATCGTGGCAAGGCCCCAACATTGCTGCTCCCACACCTTCTGACCTGGACCCCCACAGGGGTGGGCACCTCGGCCGCGGTCATAGGCTGCCATTTGGGCTGGGGTCAGGCTGGAGAGATCTGAAGAGCCTCGCAGGAACACTGGTGCTGGAAAGGGCCTGCCAAGGCCATCGCAGCAGTGCCCCAACATTGCTGCTCCTCCATCGTTCTGAGCTGGAGAAGCCAGGGAGTGTGTTGGGGTAATTAAGTTGGGCTAGGGTTAGGGTTACACCTAGGGTTAGGGTTAGGAGATCTAAAGGGCCTGGAGCTCCAGGAGCACTGGGGTTGGAAAGAGCCTGCCAAGGCCAATGCGGCAAGGCCCCAACCTTGCTGCTCCCACACCGTTCTGATCTGGACCACCCACAGGAGTGGGCACCTTGGCCCCGGCCACAAGCTGCCATTTGGGCTGGGGTCAGGGTTGAGAGAGGGAAAGAGCCTCGAGCTCCAGGGACACTGGCACTGGAAAGAGCCTGCCAAGGCCTATGCGGCAGTGCCCCAACATTGCTGCTCCCACACCGTTCTGACCTGGACCCCCACAGGGGTGGGCACCTCGGCCGCGGTCATAGGCTGCCATTTGGGCTGGGGTCAGGCTGGAGAGATCTGAAGAGCCTCGAGCACCAGGAACACTGGTGCTGGAAAGGGCCTGCCAAGGCCATCGCAGCAGTGCCCCAACATTGCTGCTCCTCCATCGTTCTGAGCTGGAGAAGCCAGGGAGTGTGTTGGGGTAATTAAGTTGGGCTAGGGTTAGGGTTACACCTAGGGTTAGGGTTAGGAGATCTAAAGGGCCTGGAGCTCCAGGAGCACTGGGGTTGGAAAGAGCCTGCCAAGGCCAATGCGGCAAGGCCCCAACCTTGCTGCTCCCACACCGTTCTGATCTGGACCACCCACAGGGGGTGTGTGGGCACCTTGGCCCCGGCCACAAGCTGCCATTTGGGCTGGGGTCAGGGTTGAGAGAGGGAAAGAGCCTCGAGCTCCAGGGACACTGGCACTGGAAAGAGCCTGCCAAGGCCTATGCGGCAGTGCCCCAACATTGCTGCTCCCACACCGTTCTGACCTGGACCCCCACAGGGGTGGTCATGTCGGCCACGGCCACAAGCTGCCCTTTGGGCTGGGATTAGGGTTGAGAGAGGGAAAGAGCCTAGAGCTCCAGGAATACCGGGGCTGGAAACGGCCTACCGAGGCCATCGTGGCAAGGCCCCAACATTGCTGCTCCCACACCTTTCTGACCTGGACCCCCACAGGGGTGGGCACCTCGGCCGCGGTCATAGGCTGCCATTTGGGCTGGGGTCAGGCTGGAGAGATCTGAAGAGCCTCGAGCTCCAGGAACACTGGTGCTGGAAAGGGCCTGCCAAGGCCATCGCAGCAGTGCCCCAACATTGCTGCTCCTCCATCGTTCTGAGCTGGAGAAGCCAGGGAGTGTGTTGGGGTAATTAAGTTGGGCTAGGGTTAGGGTTACGCCTAGGGTTCGGGTTAGGAGATCTAAAGGGCCTGGAGCTCCAGGAGCACTGGGGTTGGAAAGAGCCTGCCAAGGCCAATGCAGCAAGGCCCCAACCTTGCTGCTCCCACACCGTTCTGATCTGGACCACCCACAGAGGTGGGCACCTTGGCCCCGGCCACAAGCTGCCATTTGGGCTGGGGTCAGGGTTGAGAGAGGGAAAGAGCCTCAAGCTCCAGGGACACTGGCACTGGAAAGAGCCTGCCAAGGCCTATGCGGCAGTGCCCCAACATTGCTGCTCCCACACCGTTCTGACCTGGACCCCCACAGGGGTGGTCATGTCGGCCACGGCCACAAGCTGCCCCTTGGGCTGGGATTAGGGTTGAGAGAGGGAAAGAGCCTAGAGCTCCAGGAATACTGGGGCTGGAAACGGCCTACCGAGGCCATCGTGGCAAGGCCCCAACATTGCTGCTCCCACACCTTTCTGACCTGGACCCCCACAGGGGTGGGCACCTCGGCCGCGGTCATAGGCTGCCATTTGGGCTGGGGTCAGGCTGGAGAGATCTGAAGAGCCTCGAGCTCCAGGAACACTGGTGCGGGAAAGGGCCTGCCAAGGCCATCGCAGCAGTGCCCCAACATTGCTGCTCCTCCATCGTTCTGAGCTGGAGAAGCCAGGGAGTGTGTTGGGGTAATTAAGTTGGGCTAGGGTTAGGGTTACGCCTAGGGTTCGGGTTAGGAGATCTAAAGGGCCTGGAGCTCCAGGAGCACTGGGGTTGGAAAGAGCCTGCCAAGGCCAATGCAGCAAGGCCCCAACCTTGTTGCTGCCACACTGTTTTGAGCCGGACCACCCACAGGGGTGGGCACCATGGCCCCGGCCACAAGCTGCCATTTGGGCTGGGGTCAGGGTTGAGAGAGGGAAAGAGCCTCGAGCTCCAGGGACACTGGCACTGGAAAGAGCCTGCCAAGGCCTATGCGGCAGTGCCCCAACATTGCTGCTCCCACACCGTTCTGACCTGGACCCCCACAGGGGTGGGCACCTCGGCCGCGGTCATAGGCTGCCATTTGGGCTGGGGTCAGGCTGGAGAGATCTGAAGAGCCTCGAGCTCCAGGAACACAGGTGCTGGAAAGGGCCTGCCAAGGCCATCGCAGCAGTGCCCCAACATTGCTGCTCCTCCATCGTTCTGAGCTGGAGAAGCCAGGGAGTGTGTTGGGGTAATTAAGTAGGGCTAGGGTTAGGGTTTCGCCTAGGGTTAGGGTTAGGAGATCTAAAGGGCCTGGAGCTCCAGGAGCACTGGGGTTGGAAAGAGCCTGCCAAGGCCAATGCAGCAAGGCCCCAACCTTGCTGCTCCCACACCGTTCTGATCTGGACCACCCACAGAGGTGGGCACCTTGGCCCCGGCCACAAGCTGCCATTTGGGCTGGGGTCAGGGTTGAGAGAGGGAAAGAGCCTCAAGCTCCAGGGACACTGGCACTGGAAAGAGCCTGCCAAGGCCTATGCGGCAGTGCCCCAACATTGCTGCTCCCACACCGTTCTGACCTGGACCCCCACAGGGGTGGTCATGTCGGCCACGGCCACAAGCTGCCCCTTGGGCTGGGATTAGGGTTGAGAGAGGGAAAGAGCCTAGAGCTCCAGGAATACTGGGGCTGGAAACGGCCTACCGAGGCCATCGTGGCAAGGCCCCAACATTGCTGCTCCCACACCTTTCTGACCTGGACCCCCACAGGGGTGGGCACCTCGGCCGCGGTCATAGGCTGCCATTTGGGCTGGGGTCAGGCTGGAGAGATCTGAAGAGCCTCGAGCTCCAGGAACACTGGTGCGGGAAAGGGCCTGCCAAGGCCATCGCAGCAGTGCCCCAACATTGCTGCTCCTCCATCGTTCTGAGCTGGAGAAGCCAGGGAGTGTGTTGGGGTAATTAAGTTGGGCTAGGGTTAGGGTTACGCCTAGGGTTCGGGTTAGGAGATCTAAAGGGCCTGGAGCTCCAGGAGCACTGGGGTTGGAAAGAGCCTGCCAAGGCCAATGCAGCAAGGCCCCAACCTTGTTGCTGCCACACTGTTTTGAGCCGGACCACCCACAGGGGTGGGCACCATGGCCCCGGCCACAAGCTGCCATTTGGGCTGGGGTCAGGGTTGAGAGAGGGAAAGAGCCTCGAGCTCCAGGGACACTGGCACTGGAAAGAGCCTGCCAAGGCCTATGCGGCAGTGCCCCAACATTGCTGCTCCCACACCGTTCTGACCTGGACCCCCACAGGGGTGGGCACCTCGGCCGCGGTCATAGGCTGCCATTTGGGCTGGGGTCAGGCTGGAGAGATCTGAAGAGCCTCGAGCTCCAGGAACACAGGTGCTGGAAAGGGCCTGCCAAGGCCATCGCAGCAGTGCCCCAACATTGCTGCTCCTCCATCGTTCTGAGCTGGAGAAGCCAGGGAGTGTGTTGGGGTAATTAAGTAGGGCTAGGGTTAGGGTTTCGCCTAGGGTTAGGGTTAGGAGATCTAAAGGGCCTGGAGCTCCAGGAGCACTGGGGTTGGAAAGAGCCTGCCAAGGCCAATGCAGCAAGGCCCCAACCTTGTTGCTGCCACACTGTTTTGAGCCGGACCTCCACAGGGGTGGGCACCATGGCTCCGGCCACAAGCTGCCATTTGGGCTAGGGTCAGGGTTGAGAGAGGGAAAGAGCCTCGAGCTCCAGGGACACTGGCACTGGAAAGAGCCTGCCAAGGCCTATGCGGCAGTGCCCCAACATTGCTGCTCCCACAGTGTTCTGACCTGGACCCCCACAGGGGTGGTCATGTCGGCCACGGCCACAAGCTGCCCTTTGGGCTGGGATTAGGGTTGAGAGAGGGAAAGAGCCTAGAGCTCCAGGAATACTGGGGCTGGAAACGGCCTACCGAGGCCATCGTGGCAAGGCCCCAACATTGCTGCTCCCACACCGTTCTGACCTGGACCCCCACAGGGGTGGGCACCTCGGCCCCGGTCATAGGCTGCCATTTGGGCTGGGGTCAGGCTGGAGAGATCTGAAGAGCCTCGAGCACCAGGAACACTGGTGCTGGAAAGGGCCTGCCAAGGCCATCGCAGCAGTGCCCCAACATTGCTGCTCCTCCATCGTTCTGAGCTGGAGAAGCCAGGGAGTGTGTTGGGGTAATTAAGTTGGGCTAGGGTTAGGGTTACGCCTAGGGTTCGGGTTAGGAGATCTAAAGGGCCTGGAGCTCCAGGAGCACTGGGGTTGGAAAGAGCCTGCCAAGGCCAATGCAGCAAGGCCCCAACCTTGTTGCTGCCACACTGTTTTGAGCCGGACCACCCACAGGGGTGGGCACCATGGCCCCGGCCACAAGCTGCCATTTGGGCTGGGGTCAGGGTTGAGAGAGGGAAAGAGCCTCGAGCTCCAGGGACACTGGCACTGGAAAGAGCCTGCCAAGGCCTATGCGGCAGTGCCCCAACATTGCTGCTCCCACACCGTTCTGACCTGGACCCCCACAGGGGTGGGCACCTCGGCCGCGGTCATAGGCTGCCATTTGGGCTGGGGTCAGGCTGGAGAGATCTGAAGAGCCTCGAGCTCCAGGAACACAGGTGCTGGAAAGGGCCTGCCAAGGCCATCGCAGCAGTGCCCCAACATTGCTGCTCCTCCATCGTTCTGAGCTGGAGAAGCCAGGGAGTGTGTTGGGGTAATTAAGTAGGGCTAGGGTTAGGGTTTCGCCTAGGGTTAGGGTTAGGAGATCTAAAGGGCCTGGAGCTCCAGGAGCACTGGGGTTGGAAAGAGCCTGCCAAGGCCAATGCAGCAAGGCCCCAACCTTGTTGCTGCCACACTGTTTTGAGCCGGACCTCCACAGGGGTGGGCACCATGGCTCCGGCCACAAGCTGCCATTTGGGCTAGGGTCAGGGTTGAGAGAGGGAAAGAGCCTCGAGCTCCAGGGACACTGGCACTGGAAAGAGCCTGCCAAGGCCTATGCGGCAGTGCCCCAACATTGCTGCTCCCACAGTGTTCTGACCTGGACCCCCACAGGGGTGGTCATGTCGGCCACGGCCACAAGCTGCCCTTTGGGCTGGGATTAGGGTTGAGAGAGGGAAAGAGCCTAGAGCTCCAGGAATACTGGGGCTGGAAACGGCCTACCGAGGCCATCGTGGCAAGGCCCCAACATTGCTGCTCCCACACCGTTCTGACCTGGACCCCCACAGGGGTGGGCACCTCGGCCCCGGTCATAGGCTGCCATTTGGGCTGGGATCAGGCTGGAGAGATCTGAAGAGCCTCGAGCACCAGGAACACTGGTGCTGGAAAGGGCCTGCCAAGGCCATCGCAGCAGTGCCCCAACATTGCTGCTCCTCCATCGTTCTGAGCTGGAGAAGCCAGGGAGTGTGTTGGGGTAATTAAGTTGGGCTAGGGTTAGGGTTACGCCTAGGGTTCGGGTTAGGAGATCTAAAGGGCCTGGAGCTCCAGGAGCACTGGGGTTGGAAAGAGCCTGCCAAGGCCAATGCAGCAAGGCCCCAACCTTGTTGCTGCCACACTGTTTTGAGCCGGACCACCCACAGGGGTGGGCACCATGGCCCCGGCCACAAGCTGCCATTTGGGCTGGGGTCAGGGTTGAGAGAGGGAAAGAGCCTCGAGCTCCAGGGACACTGGCACTGGAAAGAGCCTGCCAAGGCCTATGCGGCAGTGCCCCAACATTGCTGCTCCCACACCGTTCTGACCTGGACCCCCACAGGGGTGGGCACCTCGGCCGCGGTCATAGGCTGCCATTTGGGCTGGGGTCAGGCTGGAGAGATCTGAAGAGCCTCGAGCTCCAGGAACACAGGTGCTGGAAAGGGCCTGCCAAGGCCATCGCAGCAGTGCCCCAACATTGCTGCTCCTCCATCGTTCTGAGCTGGAGAAGCCAGGGAGTGTGTTGGGGTAATTAAGTAGGGCTAGGGTTAGGGTTTCGCCTAGGGTTAGGGTTAGGAGATCTAAAGGGCCTGGAGCTCCAGGAGCACTGGGGTTGGAAAGAGCCTGCCAAGGCCAATGCAGCAAGGCCCCAACCTTGTTGCTGCCACACTGTTTTGAGCCGGACCTCCACAGGGGTGGGCACCATGGCTCCGGCCACAAGCTGCCATTTGGGCTAGGGTCAGGGTTGAGAGAGGGAAAGAGCCTCGAGCTCCAGGGACACTGGCACTGGAAAGAGCCTGCCAAGGCCTATGCGGCAGTGCCCCAACATTGCTGCTCCCACAGTGTTCTGACCTGGACCCCCACAGGGGTGGTCATGTCGGCCACGGCCACAAGCTGCCCTTTGGGCTGGGATTAGGGTTGAGAGAGGGAAAGAGCCTAGAGCTCCAGGAATACTGGGGCTGGAAACGGCCTACCGAGGCCATCGTGGCAAGGCCCCAACATTGCTGCTCCCACACCGTTCTGACCTGGACCCCCACAGGGGTGGGCACCTCGGCCCCGGTCATAGGCTGCCATTTGGGCTGGGATCAGGCTGGAGAGATCTGAAGAGCCTCGAGCACCAGGAACACTGGTGCTGGAAAGGGCCTGCCAAGGCCATCGCAGCAGTGCCCCAACATTGCTGCTCCTCCATCGTTCTGAGCTGGAGAAGCCAGGGAGTGTGTTGGGGTAATTAAGTTGGGCTAGGGTTAGGGTTACACCTAGGGTTAGGGTTAGGAGATCTAAAGGGCCTGGAGCTCCAGGAGCACTGGGGTTGGAAAGAGCCTGCCAAGGCCAATGCGGCAAGGCCCCAACCTTGCTGCTCCCACACCGTTCTGATCTGGACCACCCACAGGGGTGGGCACCTTGGCCCCGGCCACAAGCTGCCATTTGGGCTGGGGTCAGGGTTGAGAGAGGGAAAGAGCCTCGAGCTCCAGGGACACTGGCACTGGAAAGAGCCTGCCAAGGCCTATGCGGCAGTGCCCCAACATTGCTGCTCCCACAGTGTTCTGACCTGGACCCCCACAGGGGTGGTCATGTCGGCCACGGCCACAAGCTGCCCTTTGGGCTGGGATTAGGGTTGAGAGAGGGAAAGAGCCTAGAGCTCCAGGAATACCGGGGCTGGAAACGGCCTACCGAGGCCATCGTGGCAAGGCCCCAACATTGCTGCTCCCACACCGTTCTGACCTGGACCCCCACAGGGGTGGGCACCTCGGCCGCGGTCATAGGCTGCCATTTGGGCTGGGGTCAGGCTGGAGAGATCTGAAGAGCCTCGAGCTCCAGGAACACTGGTGCTGGAAAGGGCCTGCCAAGGCCATCGCAGCAGTGCCCCAACATTGCTGCTCCTCCATCGTTCTGAGCTGGAGAAGCCAGGGAGTGTGTTGGGGTAATTAAGTTGGGCTAGGGTTAGGGTTACACCTAGGGTTAGGGTTAGGAGATCTAAAGGGCCTGGAGCTCCAGGAGCACTGGGGTTGGAAAGAGCCTGCCAAGGCCAATGCGGCAAGGCCCCAACCTTGCTGCTCCCACACCGTTCTGATCTGGACCACCCACAGGAGTGGGCACCTTGGCCCCGGCCACAAGCTGCCATTTGGGCTGGGGTCAGGGTTGAGAGAGGGAAAGAGCCTCGAGCTCCAGGGACACTGGCACTGGAAAGAGCCTGCCAAGGCCTATGCGGCAGTGCCCCAACATTGCTGCTCCCACACCGTTCTGACCTGGACCCCCACAGGGGTGGGCACCTCGGCCGCGGTCATAGGCTGCCATTTGGGCTGGGGTCAGGCTGGAGAGATCTGAAGAGCCTCGAGCACCAGGAACACTGGTGCTGGAAAGGGCCTGCCAAGGCCATCGCAGCAGTGCCCCAACATTGCTGCTCCTCCATCGTTCTGAGCTGGAGAAGCCAGGGAGTGTGTTGGGGTAATTAAGTTGGGCTAGGGTTAGGGTTACACCTAGGGTTAGGGTTAGGAGATCTAAAGGGCCTGGAGCTCCAGGAGCACTGGGGTTGGAAAGAGCCTGCCAAGGCCAATGCGGCAAGGCCCCAACCTTGCTGCTCCCACACCGTTCTGATCTGGACCACCCACAGGGGTGGGCACCTTGGCCCCGGCCACAAGCTGCCATTTGGGCTGGGGTCAGGGTTGAGAGAGGGAAAGAGCCTCGAGCTCCAGGGACACTGGCACTGGAAAGAGCCTGCCAAGGCCTATGCGGCAGTGCCCCAACATTGCTGCTCCCACACCGTTCTGACCTGGACCCCCACAGGGGTGGTCATGTCGGCCACGGCCACAAGCTGCCCTTTGGGCTGGGATTAGGGTTGAGAGAGGGAAAGAGCCTAGAGCTCCAGGAATACCGGGGCTGGAAACGGCCTACCGAGGCCATCGTGGCAAGGCCCCAACATTGCTGCTCCCACACCTTTCTGACCTGGACCCCCACAGGGGTGGGCACCTCGGCCGCGGTCATAGGCTGCCATTTGGGCTGGGGTCAGGCTGGAGAGATCTGAAGAGCCTCGAGCTCCAGGAACACTGGTGCTGGAAAGGGCCTGCCAAGGCCATCACAGCAGTGCCCCAACATTGCTGCTCCTCCATCGTTCTGAGCTGGAGAAGCCAGGGAGTGTGTTGGGGTAATTAAGTTGGGCTAGGGTTAGGGTTACGCCTAGGGTTCGGGTTAGGAGATCTAAAGGGCCTGGAGCTCCAGGAGCACTGGGGTTGGAAAGAGCCTGCCAAGGCCAATGCAGCAAGGCCCCAACCTTGCTGCTCCCACACCGTTCTGATCTGGACCACCCACAGAGGTGGGCACCTTGGCCCCGGCCACAAGCTGCCATTTGGGCTGGGGTCAGGGTTGAGAGAGGGAAAGAGCCTCAAGCTCCAGGGACACTGGCACTGGAAAGAGCCTGCCAAGGCCTATGCGGCAGTGCCCCAACATTGCTGCTCCCACACCGTTCTGACCTGGACCCCCACAGGGGTGGTCATGTCGGCCACGGCCACAAGCTGCCCCTTGGGCTGGGATTAGGGTTGAGAGAGGGAAAGAGCCTAGAGCTCCAGGAATACTGGGGCTGGAAACGGCCTACCGAGGCCATCGTGGCAAGGCCCCAACATTGCTGCTCCCACACCTTTCTGACCTGGACCCCCACAGGGGTGGGCACCTCGGCCGCGGTCATAGGCTGCCATTTGGGCTGGGGTCAGGCTGGAGAGATCTGAAGAGCCTCGAGCTCCAGGAACACTGGTGCTGGAAAGGGCCTGCCAAGGCCATCGCAGCAGTGCCCCAACATTGCTGCTCCTCCATCGTTCTGAGCTGGAGAAGCCAGGGAGTGTGTTGGGGTAATTAAGTTGGGCTAGGGTTAGGGTTACACCTAGGGTTAGGGTTAGGAGATCTAAAGGGCCTGGAGCTCCAGGAGCACTGGGGTTGGAAAGAGCCTGCCAAGGCCAATGCAGCAAGGCCCCAACCTTGCTGCTCCCACACCGTTCTGATCTGGACCACCCACAGGGGTGGGCACCTTGGCCCCGGCCACAAGCTGCCATTTGGGCTGGGGTCAGGGTTGAGAGAGGGAAAGAGCCTCGAGCTCCAGGGACACTGGCACTGGAAAGAGCCTGCCAAGGCCTATGCGGCAATGCCCCAACATTGCTGCTCCCACACCGTTCTGACCTGGACCCCCACAGGGGTGGTCATGTCGGCCCCGGCCACAAGCTGCCCTTTGGGCTGGGATTAGGGTTGAGAGAGGGAAAGAGCCTAGAGCTCCAGGAATACTGGGGCTGGAAACGGCCTACCGAGGCCATCGTGGCAAGGCCCCAACATTGCTGCTCCCACACCTTTCTGACCTGGACCCCCACAGGGGTGGGCACCTCGGCCCCGGTCATAGGCTGCCATTTGGGCTGGGGTCAGGCTGGAGAGATCTGAAGAGCCTCGAGCTCCAGGAACACTGGTGCGGGAAAGGGCCTGCCAAGGCCATCGCAGCAGTGCCCCAACATTGCTGCTCCTCCATCGTTCTGAGCTGGAGAAGCCAGGGAGTGTGTTGGGGTAATTAAGTTGGGCTAGGGTTAGGGTTACGCCTAGGGTTCGGGTTAGGAGATCTAAAGGGCCTGGAGCTCCAGGAGCACTGGGGTTGGAAAGAGCCTGCCAAGGCCAATGCAGCAAGGCCCCAACCTTGCTGCTCCCACACCGTTCTGATCTGGACCACCCACAGGGGTGGGCACCTTGGCCCCGGCCACAAGCTGCCATTTGGGCTGGGGTCAGGGTTGAGAGAGGGAAAGAGCCTCAAGCTCCAGGGACACTGGCACTGGAAAGAGCCTGCCAAGGCCTATGCGGCAGTGCCCCAACATTGCTGCTCCCACAGTGTTCTGACCTGGACCCCGACAGGGGTGGTCATGTCGGCCACGGCCACAAGCTGCCCTTTGGGCTGGGATTAGGGTTGAGAGAGGGAAAGAGCCTAGAGCTCCAGGAATACTGGGGCTGGAAAGGGCCTACCGAGGCCATCGTGGCAAGGCCCCAACATTGCTGCTCCCACACCTTTCTGACCTGGACCCCCACAGGGGTGGGCACCTCGGCCCCGGTCATAGGCTGCCTTTTGGGCTGAGGTCAAGCTGGAGAGATCTAAAGAGCCTCGAGCTCCAGGAACACTGGTGCTGGAAAGGGCCTGCCAAGGCCATCACAGCAGTGCCCCAACATTGCTGCTCCTCCATCGTTCTGAGCTGGAGAAGCCAGGGAGTGTGTTGGGGTAATTAAGTTGGGCTAGGTTTAGGGTTACGCCTAGGGTTCGGGTTAGGAGATCTAAAGGGCCTGGAGCTCCAGGAGCACTGGGGTTGGAAAGAGCCTGCCAAGGCCAATGCAGCAAGGCCCCAACCTTGTTGCTCCCACACTGTTTTGAGCCGGACCCCCACAGCGGTAGGCACCATGGCCCCGGCCACAAGCTGCCATTTGGGCTGGGGTCAGGGTTGAGAGAGGGAAAGAGCCTCGAGCTCCAGGGACACTGGCACTGGAAAGAGCCTGCCAAGGCCTATGCGGCAGTGCCCCAACATTGCTGCTCTCACACCGTTCTGACCTGGACCCCCACAGGGGTGGTCATGTCGGCCACGGCCACAAGCTGCCCTTTGGGCTGGGATTAGGGTTGAGAGAGGGAAAGAGCCTAGAGCTCCAGGAATCCTGGGGCTGGAAACGGCCTACCGAGGCCATTGTGGCAAGGCCCCAACATTGCTGCTCCCACACCTTTCTGACCTGGACCCCCACAGGGGTGGGCACCTCGGCCCCGGTCATAGGCTGCCATTTGGGCTGGGGTCAGGCTGGAGAGATCTAAAGAGCCTCGAGCTCCAGGAACACTGGTGCTGGAAAGGGCCTGCCAAGGCCATCGCAGCAGTGCCCCAACATTGCTGCTCCTCCATCGTTCTGAGCTGGAGAAGCCAGGGAGTGTGTTGGGGTAATTAAGTTGGGCTAGGGTTAGGGTTACGCCTAGGGTTCGGGTTAGGAGATCTAAAGGGCCTGGAGCTCCAGGAGCACTGGGGTTGGAAAGAGCCTGCCAAGGCCAATGCAGCAAGGCCCCAACCTTGCTGCTCCCACACCGTTCTGATCTGGACCACCCACAGGGGTGGGCACCTTGGCCCCGGCCACAAGCTGCCATTTGGGCTGGGGTCAGGGTTGAGAGAGGGAAAGAGCCTCAAGCTCCAGGGACACTGGCACTGGAAAGAGCCTGCCAAGGCCTATGCGGCAGTGCCCCAACATTGCTGCTTCCACACCGTTCTGACCTGGACCCCCACAGGGGTGGTCATGTCGGCCACGGCCACAAGCTGCCCCTTGGGCTGGGATTAGGGTTGAGAGAGGGAAAGAGCCTAGAGCTCCAGGAATACTGGGGCTGGAAACGGCCTACCGAGGCCATCGTGGCAAGGCCCCAACATTGCTGCTCCCACACCTTTCTGACCTGGACCCCCACAGGGGTGGGCACCTCGGCCGCGGTCATAGGCTGCCATTTGGGCTGGGGTCAGGCTGGAGAGATCTGAAGAGCCTCGAGCTCCAGGAACACTGGTGCGGGAAAGGGCCTGCCAAGGCCATCGCAGCAGTGCCCCAACATTGCTGCTCCTCCATCGTTCTGAGCTGGAGAAGCCAGGGAGTGTGTTGGGGTAATTAAGTTGGGCTAGGGTTAGGGTTACGCCTAGGGTTCGGGTTAGGAGATCTAAAGGGCCTGGAGCTCCAGGAGCACTGGGGTTGGAAAGAGCCTGCCAAGGCCAATGCAGCAAGGCCCCAACCTTGCTGCTCCCACACTGTTTTGAGCCGGACCCCCACAGCGGTAGGCACCATGGCCCCGGCCACAAGCTGCCATTTGGGCTGGGGTCAGGGTTGAGAGAGGGAAAGAGCCTCGAGCTCCAGGGACACTGGCACTGGAAAGAGCCTGCCAAGGCCTATGCGGCAGTGCCCCAACATTGCTGCTCCCACACCGTTCTGACCTGGACCCCCACAGGGGTGGTCATGTCGGCCACGGCCACAAGCTGCCCTTTGGGCTGGGATTAGGGTTGAGAGAGGGAAAGAGCCTAGAGCTCCAGGAATACTGGGGCTGGAAACGGCCTACCGAGGCCATCGTGGCAAGGCCCCAACATTGCTGCTCCCACACCTTTCTGACCTGGACCCCCACAGGGGTGGGCACCTCGGCCACGGTCATAGGCTGCCATTTGGGCTGGGGTCAGGCTGGAGAGATCTGAAGAGCCTCGAGCTCCAGGAACACTGGTGCTGGAAAGGGCCTGCCAAGGCCATCGCAGCAGTGCCCCAACATTGCTGCTCCTCCATCGTTCTGAGCTGGAGAAGCCAGGGAGTGTGTTGGGGTAATTAAGTTGGGCTAGGGTTAGGGTTACGCCTAGGGTTCGGGTTAGGAGATCTAAAGGGCCTGGAGCTCCAGGAGCACTGGGGTTGGAAAGAGCCTGCCAAGGCCAATGCAGCAAGGCCCCAACCTTGCTGCTCCCACACCGTTCTGATCTGGACCACCCACAGGGGTGGGCACCTTGGCCCCGGCCACAAGCTGCCATTTGGGCTGGGGTCAGGGTTGAGAGAGGGAAAGAGCCTCAAGCTCCAGGGACACTGGCACTGGAAAGAGCCTGCCAAGGCCTATGCGGCAGTGCCCCAACATTGCTGCTTCCACACCGTTCTGACCTGGGCCCCCACAGGGGTGGTCATGTCGGCCACGGCCACAAGCTGCCCCTTGGGCTGGGATTAGGGTTGAGAGAGGGAAAGAGCCTAGAGCTCCAGGAATACTGGGGCTGGAAAGGGCCTACCGAGGCCATCGTGGCAAGGCCCCAACATTGCTGCTCCCACACCTTTCTGACCTGGACCCCCACAGGGGTGGGCACCTCGGCCCCGGTCATAGGCTGCCTTTTGGGCTGGGGTCAAGCTGGAGAGATCTAAAGAGCCTCGAGCTCCAGGAACACTGGTGCTGGAAAGGGCCTGCCCAGGCCATCACAGCAGTGCCCCAACATTGCTGCTCCTCCATCGTTCTGAGCTGGAGAAGCCAGGGAGTGTGTTGGGGTAATTAAGTTGGGCTAGGTTTAGGGTTACGCCTAGGGTTCGGGTTAGGAGATCTAAAGGGCCTGGAGCTCCAGGAGCACTGGGGTTGGAAAGAGCCTGCCAAGGCCAATGCAGCAAGGCCCCAACCTTGTTGCTCCCACACTGTTTTGAGCCGGACCCCCACAGCGGTAGGCACCATGGCCCCGGCCACAAGCTGCCATTTGGGCTGGGGTCAGGGTTGAGAGAGGGAAAGAGCCTCGAGCTCCAGGGACACTGGCACTGGAAAGAGCCTGCCAAGGCCTATGCGGCAGTGCCCCAACATTGCTGCTCTCACACCGTTCTGACCTGGACCCCCACAGGGGTGGTCATGTCGGCCACGGCCACAAGCTGCCCTTTGGGCTGGGATTAGGGTTGAGAGAGGGAAAGAGCCTAGAGCTCCAGGAATCCTGGGGCTGGAAACGGCCTACCGAGGCCATTGTGGCAAGGCCCCAACATTGCTGCTCCCACACCTTTCTGACCTGGACCCCCACAGGGGTGGGCACCTCGGCCCCGGTCATAGGCTGCCATTTGGGCTGGGGTCAGGCTGGAGAGATCTAAAGAGCCTCGAGCTCCAGGAACACTGGTGCTGGAAAGGGCCTGCCAAGGCCATCGCAGCAGTGCCCCAACATTGCTGCTCCTCCATCGTTCTGAGCTGGAGAAGCCAGGGAGTGTGTTGAGTGTGTTGGGGTAATTAAGTTGGGCTAGGGTTAGGGTTACACCTAGGGTTAGGGTTAGGAGATCTAAAGGGCCTGGAGCTCCAGGAGCACTGGGGTTGGAAAGAGCCTGCCAAGGCCAATGCGGCAAGGCCCCAACCTTGCTGCTCCACACCGTTCTGATCTGGACCACCCACAGGGGTGGGCACCTTGGCCCCGGCCACAAGCTGCCATTTGGGCTGGGGTCAGGGTTGAGAGAGGGAAAGAGCCTCGAGCTCCAGGGACACTGGCACTGGAAAGAGCCTGCAAGGCCTATGCGGCAGTGCCCCAACATTGCTGCTCCCACACCGTTCTGACCTGGACCCCCACAGGGGTGGTCATGTCGGCCACGGCCACAAGCTGCCCTTTGGGCTGGGATTGGGTTGAGAGAGGGAAAGAGCCTAGAGCTCCAGGAATACTGGGGCTGGAAACGGCCTACCGAGGCCATCGTGGCAAGGCCCCAACATTGCTGCTCCCACACCTTTCTGACCTGGACCCCCACAGGGGTGGGCACCTCGGCCGCGGTCATAGGCTGCCATTTGGGCTGGGGTCAGGCTGGAGAGATCTGAAGAGCCTCGAGCTCCAGGAACACTGGTGCTGGAAAGGGCCTGCCAAGGCCATCGCAGCAGTGCCCCAACATTGCTGCTCCTCCATCGTTCTGAGCTGGAGAAGCCAGGGAGTGTGTTGGGGTAATTGAGTTGGGCTAGGGTTAGGGTTACGCCTAGGGTTAGGGTTAGGAGATCTAAAGGGCCTGGAGCTCCAGGAGCACTGGGGTTGGAAAGAGCCTGCCAAGGCCAATGCGGCAAGGCCCCAACCTTGCTGCTCCCACACCGTTCTGATCTGGACCACCCACCGGGGTGGGCACCTTGGCCCCGCGCCACAAGCTGCCATTTGGGCTGGGGTCAGGGTTGAGAGAGGGAAAGAGCCTCGAGCTCCAGGGACACTGGCACTGGAAAGAGCCTGCAAGGCCTATGCGGCAGTGCCCCAACATTGCTGCTCCCACACCGTTCTGACCTGGACCCCACAGGGGTGGTCATGTCGGCCACGGCCACAAGCTGCCCTTTGGGCTGGGATTAGGTTGAGAGAGGGAAAGAGCCTAGAGCTCCAGGAATACTGGGGCTGGAAACGGCCCTACCGAGGCCATCGTGGCAAGGCCCCAACATTGCTGCTCCCACACCTTTCTGACCTGGACCCCACAGGGGTGGGCACCTCGGCCCCGGTCATAGGCTGCCATTTGGGCTGGGGTCAGGCTGGAGAGATCTGAAGAGCCTCGAGCTCCAGGAACACTGGTGCTGGAAAGGGCCTGCCAAGGCCATCGCAGCAGTGCCCCAACATTGCTGCTCCTCCATCGTTCTGAGCTGGAGAAGCCAGGGAGTGTGTTGGGGTAATTGAGTTGGGCTAGGGTTAGGGTTACACCTAGGGTTAGGGTTAGGAGATCTAAAGGGCCTGGAGCTCCAGGAGCACTGGGGTTGGAAAGAGCCTGCCAAGGCCAATGCGGCAAGGCCCCAACCTTGCTGCTCCCACACGTTCTGATCTGGACCACCCACAGGGGTGGGCACCTTGGCCCGGCCACAAGCTGCCATTTGGGCTGGGGTCAGGGTTGAGAGAGGGAAGAGCCTCGAGCTCCAGGGACACTGGCACTGGAAAGAGCCTGCCAAGGCCTATGCGGCAGTGCCCCAACATTGCTGCTCCACACCGTTCTGACCTGGACCCCCACGGGTGGTCATGTCGGCCACGGCCACAAGCTGCCCTTTGGGCTGGGATTAGGGTTGAGAGAGGGAAAGAGCCCTCAAGCTCCAGGAATACTGGGGCTGGAAACGGCCTACCGAGGCCATCGTGGCAAGGCCCCAACATTGCTGCTCCCACACCTTTCTGACCTGGACCCCCACAGGGGTGGGCACCTCGGCCGCGGTCATAGGCTGCCATTTGGGCTGGGGTCAGGCTGGAGAGATCTGAGAGCCTCGAGCTCCAGGAACACTGGTGCTGGAAAGGGCCTGCCAAGGCCATCGCAGCAGTGCCCCAACATTGCTGCTCCTCCATCGTTCTGAGCTGGAGAAGCCAGGGAGTGTGTTGGGGTAATTAAGTTGGGCTAGGGTTAGGGGTTACGCCTAGGGTTAGGGTTAGGAGATCTAAAGGGCCTGGATCTCCAGGAGCACTGGGGTTGGAAAGAGCCTGCCAAGGCCAATGCGGCAAGGCCCCAACCTTGCTGCTCCCCACACCGTTCTGATCTGGACCACCCACAGGGGTGGGCACCTTGGCCCCGGCCACAAGCTGCCATTTGGGCTGGGGTCAGGGTTGAGAGAGGGAAAGAGCCTCGAGCTCCAGGGACACTGGCACTGGAAAGAGCCTGCAAAGGCCTATGCGGCAGTGCCCCAACATTGCTGCTCCCACACCTTTCTGACCTGGACCCCCACAGGGGTGGGCACCTCGGCCGCGGTCATAGGCTGCCATTTGGGCTGGGGTCAGGCTGGAGAGATCTAAAGAGCCTCGAGCTCCAGGAACACTGGTGCTGGAAAGGGCCTGCCAAGGCCATCGCAGCAGTGCCCCAACATTGCTGCTCCTCATCGTTCTGAGCTGGAGAAGCCAGGGAGTGTGTTGGGGTAATTAAGTTGGGCTAGGGTAGGGTTACACCTAGGGTTAGGTTAGGAGATCTAAAGGGCCTGGAGCTCCAGGAGCATTGGGGTTGGAAAGAGCCTGCCAAGGCAATGCGGCAAGGCCCCAACCTTGCTGCTCCCACACCGTTCTGATCTGGACCACCCACAGGGGTGGGCACCTTGGCCCCGGCCACAAGCTGCCATTTGGGCTGGGGTCAGGGTTGAGAGAGGGAAAGAGCCTCGAGCTCCAGGGACACTGGCACTGGAAAGAGCCTGCCAAGGCTATGCGGCAGTGCCCCAACATTGCTGCTCCCACACTGTTCTGACCTGGACCCCACAGGGGTGGTCATGTCGGCCACGGCCACAAGCTGCCCTTTGGGCTGGGATTAGGGTTGAGAGAGGGAAAGAGCCTAGAGCTCCAGGAATACTGGGGCTGGAAACGGCCTACCGAGGCCATCGTGGCAAGGCCCCAACATTGCTGCTCCCACACCTTTCTGACCTGGACCCCCACAGGGGTGGGCACCTCGGCCCCCGGTCATAGGCTGCCATTTGGGCTGGGGTCAGGTTGGAGAGATCTGAAGAGCCTCGAGGTCCAGGAACACTGGTGCTGGAAAGGGCCTGCCAAGGCCATCGCAGCAGTGCCCCAACATTGCTGCTCCTCATCGTTCTGAGCTGGAGAAGCCAGGGAGTGTGTTGGGGTAATTAAGTTGGGCTAGGGTTAGGGTTACGCCTAGGGGTTCGGGTTAGGAGATCTAAAGGGCCTGGAGCTCCAGGAGCACTGGGGTTGGAAAGAGCCTGCCAAGGCCAATGCAGCAAGGCCCCAACCTTGTTGCTGCCACACTGTTTTGAGCCGGACCCCCACAGGGGTGGGGCACCATGGCCCCGGCCTCAAGCTGCCATTTGGGCTAGGTTCAGGGTTGAGAGAGGGAAAGAGCCTCGAGCTCCAGGGACACTGGCACTGGAAAGAGCCTGCCAAGGCCTATGCGGCAGTGCCCCAACATTGCTGCTCCCACACCGTTCTGACCTGGACCCCACAGGGGTGGTCATGTCGGCCACGGCCACAAGCTGCCTTTGGCTGGGATTAGGGTTGAGAGAGGGAAAGACGCTAGAGCTCCAGGAATACTGGGGCTGGAAACGGCCTACCGAGCGCATCGTGGCAAGGCCCCAACATTGCTGCTCCCACACCTTTCTGACCTGGACCCCCACAGGGGTGGGCACCTCGGCCCCGGTCATAGGCTGCCATTTGGGCTGGGGTCAGGCTGGAGAGATCTGAAGAGCCTCGAGCTCCAGGAACACTGGTGCTGGAAAGGGCCTGCCAAGGCCATCGCAGCAGTGCCCCAACATTGCTGCTCCTCCATCGTTCTGAGCTGGAGAAGCCAGGGAGTGTGTTGGGGTAATTAAGTTGGGCTAGGGTTAGGGTTACGCCTAGGGTTCGGGTTAGGAGATCTAAAGGGCCTGGAGCTCCAGGAGCACTGGGGTTGGAAAGAGCCTGCCAAGGCCAATGCAGCAAGGCCCCAACCTTGCTGCTCCCACACCGTTCTGATCTGGACACCCACAGGGGTGGGCACCTTGGCCCCGGCCACAAGCTGCCATTTGGGCTGGGGTCAGGGTTGAGAGAGGGAAAGAGCGCTCAAGCTCCAGGGACACTGGCACTGGAAAGAGCCTGCCAAGGCCTATGCGGCAGTGCCCCAACATTGCTGCTTCCACACCGTTCTGACCTGGACCCCCACAGGGGTGGTCATGTCGGCCACGGCCACAAGCTGCCCTTGGGCTGGGATAGGGTTGAGAGAGGGAAAGAGCCTAGAGCTCCAGGAATACTGGGGCTGGAAACGGCCTACCGAGGCCATCGTGCAAGGCCCCAACATTGCTGCTCCCACACCTTTCTGACCTGGACCCCCACAGGGGTGGGCACCTCGGCCCCGGTCATAGGCTGCCATTTGGGCTGGGGTCAGGCTGGAGAGATCTGAAGAGCCTCGAGCTCCAGGAACACTGGTGCTGGAAAGGCCTGCCAAGGCCATCGCAGCAGTGCCCCAACATTGCTGCTCCCACACCTTTCTGACCTGACCACCACAGGGGTGGGCACCTCGGCCGCGGTCATAGGCTGCCATTTGGGCTGGGGTCAGGCTGGAGAGATCTGAAGAGCCTCGAGCTCAGGAACACTGGTGCGGAAAGGGCCTGCCAAGGCCATCGCAGCAGTGCCCCAACATTGCTGCTCCTCCATCGTTCTGAGCTGGAGAAGCCAGGGAGTGTGTTGGGGTAATTAAGTTGGGCTAGGGTTAGGGTACGCCTAGGGTTCGGGTTAGAGATCTAAAGGGCCTGGAGCTCCAGGAGCACTGGGGTTGGAAAGAGCCTGCCAAGGCCAATGCAGCAAGGCCCCAGCCTTGTTGCTCCCACACTGTTTTGAGCCGGACCCCCACAGCGGTAGGCACATGGCCCCGGCCACAAGCCGCCATTTGGGCTGGGGTCAGGGTTGAGAGAGGGAAAGAGCCTCGAGCTCCAGGGACACTGGCACTGGAAAGAGCCTGCCAAGGCCTATGCGGCAGTGCCCCAACATTGCTGCTCTCACACCGTTCTGACCTGGACCCCCACAGGGGTGGTCATGTCGGCCACGGCAACAAGCTGCCCTTTGGGCTGGGATTAGGGTTGAGAGAGGGAAAGAGCCTAGAGCTCCAGGAATACTGGGGCTGGAAACGCCTACCGAGGCCATCGTGGCAAGGCCCCAACATTGCTGCTCCCACACCTTTCTGACCTGGACCCCACAGGGGTGGGCACCTCGGCCGCGGTCATAGGGCTGCCATTTGGGCTGGGGTCAGGCTGGAGAGATCTGAAGAGCCTCGAGCTCCAGGAACACTGGTGCTGGAAAGGGCCTGCCAAGGCCATCGCAGCAGTGCCCCAACATTGCTGCTCCTCCATCGTTCTGAGCTGGAGAAGCCAGGGAGTGTGTTGGGGTAATTAAGTTGGGCTAGGGTTAGGGTTACACCTAGGGTTAGGGTTAGGAGATCTAAAGGGCCTGGATCTCCAGGAGCACTGGGGTTGGAAAGAGCCTGCCAAGGCCAATGCGGCAAGGCCCCAACCTTGCTGCTCCCACACCGTTCTGATCTGGACCACCCACAGGGGTGGGCACCTTGGCCCCGGCCACAAGCTGCCATTTGGGCTGGGGTCAGGGTTGAGAGAGGGAAAGAGCCTCGAGCTCCAGGGACACTGGCACTGGAAAGAGCCTGCAAAGGCCTATGCGGCAGTGCCCCAACATTGCTGCTCCCCACACCTTTCTGACCTGGACCCCCACAGGGGTGGGCACCTCGGCCCGCGGTCATAGGCTGCCATTTGGGCTGGGGTCAGGCTGGAGAGATCTAAAGAGCCTCGAGCTCCAGGAACACTGGTGCTGGAAAGGGCTGCCAAGGCCATCGCAGCAGTGCCCCAACATTGCTGCTCCTCCATCGTTCTGAGCTGGAGAAGCCAGGGAGTGTGTTGGGGTAATTAAGTTGGGCTAGGGTTAGGGTTACACCTAGGGTTAGGGTTAGGAGATCTAAAGGGCCTGGAGCTCCAGGAGCCTTGGGGTTGGAAAGAGCCTGCCAAGGCCAATGCGGCAAGGCCCCAACCTTGTTGCTGCTCCACACCGTTCTGATCTGGACCACCCACAGGGGTGGGCACCTTGGCCCGGCCACAAGCTGCCATTTGGGCTGGGGTCAGGGTTGAGAGAGGGAAAGAGCCTCGAGCTCCAGGGACACTGGCACTGGAAAGAGCCTGCCAAGGCTATGCGGCAGTGCCCCAACATTGCTGCTCCCACACTGTTCTGACCTGGACCCCCACAGGGTGGTCATGTCGGCCACGGCCACAAGCTGCCCTTTGGGCTGGGATTAGGGTTGAGAGAGGGAAAGAGCCTAGAGCTCCAGGAATACTGGGGCTGGAAACGGCCTACCGAGGCCATCGTGGCAAGGCCCCAACATTGCTGCTCCCACACCTTTCTGACCTGGACCCCCACAGGGGTGGGCACCTCGGCCCCGGTCATAGGCTGCATTTGGGCTGGGGTCAGGTTGGAGAGATCTGAAGAGCCTCGAGGTCCAGGGAACACTGGTGCTGGAAAGGGCCTGCCAAGGCCATCGCAGCAGTGCCCCAACATTGCTGCTCCTCCATCGTTCTGAGCTGGAGAAGCCAGGGAGTGTGTTGGGGTAATTAAGTTGGGCTAGGGTTAGGGTTACGCCTAGGGTTCGGGTTAGGAGATCTAAAGGGCCTGGAGCTCCAGGAGCACTGGGGTTGGAAAGAGCCTGCCAAGGCCAATGCAGCAAGGCCCCAACCTTGTTGCTGCCACACTGTTTTGAGCCGGACCCCCACAGGGGTGGGCACCATGGCCCCGGCCTCAAGCTGCCATTTGGGCTAGGTTCAGGGTTGAGAGAGGGAAAGAGCCTCGAGCTCCAGGGACACTGGCACTGGAAAGAGCCTGCCAAGGCCTATGCGGCAGTGCCCCAACATTGCTGCTCCCACACCGTTCTGACCTGGACCCCCACAGGGGGTGGTCATGTCGGCCACGGCCACAAGCTGCCCTTTGGGCTGGGATTAGGGTTGAGAGAGGGAAAGAGCCTAGAGCTCCAGGAATACTGGGGCTGAAACAGGCCTACCGAGGCCATCGTGGCAAGGCCCCAACATTGCTGCTCCCACACCTTTCTGACCTGGACCCCCACAGGGGTCGGGCACCTCGGCCCCGGTCATAGGCTGCCATTTGGGCTGGGGTCAGGCTGGAGAGATCTGAAGAGCCTCGAGCTCCAGGAACACTGGTGCTGGAAAGGCCTGCCAAGGCCATCGCAGCAGTGCCCCAACATTGCTGCTCCTCCATCGTTCTGAGCTGGAGAAGCCAGGAGTGTGTTGGGGTAATTAAGTTGGGCTAGGGTTAGGGTTACGCCTAGGGTTAGGGTTAGGAGATCTAAAGGGCCTGGAGCTCCAGGAGCACTGGGGTTGGGAAAGAGCCTGCCAAGGCCAATGCAGCAAGGCCCCAACCTTGCTGCTCCCACACCGTTCTGATCTGGACCACCCACAGGGGTGGGCACCTTGGCCCCGGCCACAAGCTGCCATTTGGGCTGGGGTCAGGGTTGAGAGAGGGAAAGAGCCTCAAGCTCCAGGACACTGGCACTGGAAAGAGCCTGCCAAGGCCTATGCGGCAGTGCCCCAACATTGCTGCTTCCACACCGTTCTGACCTGGACCCCCACAGGGGTGGTCATGTCGGCCACGGCCACAAGCTGCCCTTGGGCTGGGATTAGGTTGGAGAGAGGGAAAGAGCCTAGAGCTCCAGGAATACTGGGGGCTGGAAACGGCCTACCGAGGCCATCGTGGCAAGGCCCCAACATTGCTGCTCCCACACCTTTCTGACCTGGACCCCCACAGGGGTGGGCACCTCGGCCCGCGTCATAGGCTGCCATTTGGGCTGGGGTCAGGCTGGAGAGATCTGAAGAGCCTCGAGCTCCAGGAACACTGGTGCTGGAAAGGGCCTGCCAAGGCCATCGCAGCAGTGCCCCAACATTGCTGCTCCCACACCTTTCTGACCTGGACCACCACAGGGGTGGGCACCTCGGCGCGCGTCATAGGCTGCCATTTGGGCTGGGGTCAGGCTGGAGAGATCTGAAGAGCCTCGAGCTCCAGGAACACTGGTGCGGGAAAGGGCCTGCCAAGGCCATCGCAGCAGTGCCCCAACATTGCTGCTCCTCATCGTTCTGAGCTGGAGAAGCAGGGAGTGTGTTGGGGTAATTAAGTTGGGCTAGGGTTAGGGTTACGCCTAGGGTTCGGGTTAGGAGATCTAAAGGGCCTGGAGCTCCAGGAGCACTGGGGTTGGAAAGAGCCTGCCAAGGCCAATGCAGCAAGGCCCCAGCCTTGTTGCTCCCACACTGTTTTGAGCCGGACCCCCACAGCGGTAGGCACCATGGCCCCGGCCACAAGCCGCCATTTGGGCTGGGGTCAGGGTTGAGAGAGGGAAGAGCCTCGAGCTCCAGGGACACTGGCACTGGAAAGAGCCTGCCAAGGCCTATGCGGCAGTGCCCCAACATTGCTGCTCTCACACCGTTCTGACCTGGACCCCCACAGGGGTGGTCATGTCGGCCACGGCCACAAGCTGCCCTTTGGGCTGGGATTAGGGTTGAGAGAGGGAAAGAGCCTAGAGCTCCAGGAATACTGGGGCTGGAAACGGCCTACCGAGGCCATCGTGGCAAGGCCCCAACATTGCTGCTCCCACACCTTTCTGACCTGGACCCCCACAGGGGTGGGCACCTCGGCGCGGTCATAGGCTGCCATTTGGGCTGGGGTCAGGCTGGAGAGATCTAAAGAGCCTCGAGCTCCAGGAACACTGGTGCTGGAAAGGGCCTGCCAAGGCCATCGCAGCAGTGCCCCAACATTGCTGCTCCTCCATCGTTCTGAGCTGGAGAAGCCAGGGAGTGTGTTGGGGTAATTAAGTTGGGCTAGGGTTAGGGTTACGCCTAGGGTTAGGGTTAGGAGATCTAAAGGGCCTGGAGCTCCAGGAGCACTGGGGTTGGAAAGAGCTGCCAAGGCCAATGCGGCAAGGCCCCAACCTTGCTGCTCCACACCGTTCTGATCTGGACCACCCACAGGGGTGGGCACCTTGGCCCCGGCACAAGCTGCCATTTGGCTGGGGTCAGGGTTGAGAGAGGGAAAGAGCTCGAGCTCCAGGGACACTGGCACTGGAAAGAGCCTGCCAAGGCCTATGCGGCAGTGCCCCAACATTGCTGCTCCCACACTGTTCTGACCTGGACCCCACAGGGGTGGTCATGTCGGCCACGGCCACAAGCTGCCCTTTGGGCTGGGATTAGGGTTGAGAGAGGAAGAGCCTAGAGCTCCAGGAATACTGGGGCTGGAAACGGCCTACCGAGGCCATCGTGGCAAGGCCCCAACATTGCTGCTCCCACACCTTTCTGACCTGGACCCCACAGGGGTGGGCACCTCGGCCCCGGTCATAGGCTGCATTTGGGCTGGGGTCAGGCTGGAGAGATCTGAAGAGCCTCGAGCTCCAGAACACTGGTGCTGGAAAGGGCCTGCCAAGGCCATCGCAGCAGTGCCCCAACATTGCTGCTCCTCCATCGTTCTGAGCTGGAGAAGCAGGGAGTGTGTTGGGGTAATTGAGTTGGGCTAGGGTTAGGGTTATGCCTAGGGTTAGGGTTAGGAGATCTAAAGGGCCTGGAGCTCCAGGAGCACTGGGGTTGGAAAGAGCCTGCCAAGGCCAATGCGGCAAGGCCCCAACCTTGCTGCTCCCACACCGTTCTGATCTGGACCACCCACAGGGGTGGGCACCTTGCCCCGGCCACAAGCTGCCATTTGGGCTGGGGTCAGGGTTGAGAGAGGGAAAGAGCCTCGAGCTCCAGGGACACTGGCACTGGAAAGAGCCCTGCCAAGGCCTATGCGGCAGTGCCCCAACATTGCTGCTCCCACACCGTTCTGACCTGGACCCCCACAGGGGTGGTCATGTCGGCCACGGCCACAAGCTGCCCTTGGGCTGGGATTAGGGTTGAGAGAGGGAAAGAGCCTAGAGCTCCAGGAATACTGGGGCTGGAAACGGCCTACCGAGGCCATCGTGGCAAGGCCCCAACATTGCTGCTCCCACACCTTTCTGACCTGGACCCCCACAGGGGTGGGCACCTCGGCCCTGGTCATAGGCTGCCATTTGGGCTGGGGTCAGGCTGGAGAGATCTGAAGAGCCTCGAGCTCCAGGAACACTGGTGCTGGAAAGGGCCTGCCAAGGCCATCGCAGCAGTGCCCCAACATTGCTGCTCCTCCATCGTTCTGAGCTGGAGAAGCCAGGGAGTGTGTTGGGGTAATTAAGTTGGGCTAGGGTTAGGGTTACACCTAGGGTTAGGGTTAGGAGATCTAAAGGGCCTGGAGCTCCAGGAGCACTGGGGTTGGAAAGAGCCTGCCAAGGCCAATGCGGCAAGGCCCCAACCTTGCTGCTCCCACACCGTTCTGATCTGGACCACCCACAGGGGTGGGCACCTTGGCCCCGGCCACAAGCTGCCATTTGGGCTGGGGTCAGGGTTGAGAGAGGGAAAGAGCCTCGAGCTCCAGGGACACTGGCACTGGAAAGAGCCTGCCAAGGCCTATGCGGCAAGTGCCCCACACATTGCTGCTCCCACACCGTTCTGACCTGGACCCCCACAGGGGTGGGCACCTCGGCCGCGGTCATAGGCTGCCATTTGGGCTGGGGTCAGGCTGGAGAGATCTGAAGAGCCTCGAGCTCCAGGAACACTGGTGCTGGAAAGGGCCTGCCAAGGCCATCGCAGCAGTGCCCCAACATTGCTGCTCCTCCATCATTCTGAGCTGGAGAAGCCAGGGAATGTGTTGGGGTAATTAAGTTGGGCTAGGGTTAGGGTTACGCCTAGGGTTAGGGTTAGGAGATCTAAAGGGCCTGGAGCTCCAGGAGCACTGGGGTTGGAAAGAGCCTGCCAAGGCCAATGCAGCAAGGCCCCAACCTTGCTGCTCCCACACCGTTCTGATCTGGACCACCCACAGGGGTGGGCACCTTGGCCCCGGCCACAAGCTGCCATTTGGGCTGGGGTCAGGGTTGAGAGAGGGAAAGAGCCTCAAGCTCCAGGACACTGGCACTGGAAAGAGCCTGCCAAGGCCTATGCGGCAGTGCCCCAACATTGCTGCTTCCACACCGTTCTGACCTGGACCCCCACAGGGGTGGTCATGTCGGCCACGGCCACAAGCTGCCCTTGGGCTGGGATTAGGGTTGAGAGAGGGAAAGAGCCTAGAGCTCCAGGAATACTGGGGCTGGAAACGGCTACCGAGGCCATCGTGGCAAGGCCCCAACATTGCTGCTCCCACACCTTTCTGACCTGGACCCCCACAGGGGTGGGCACCTCGGCCGCGGTCATAGGCTGCCATTTGGGCTGGGGTCAGGCTGGAGAGATCTGAAGAGCCTCGAGCTCCAGGAACACTGGTGCTGGAAAGGGCCTGCCAAGGCCATCGCAGCAGTGCCCAACATTGCTGCTCCCACGCCTTTCTGACCTGGACCACCACAGGGGTGGGCACCTCGGCCGCGGTCATAGGCTGCCATTTGGGCTGGGGTCAGGCTGGAGAGATCTGAAGAGCCTCGAGCTCCAGGAACACTGGTGCGGGAAAGGGCCTGCCAAGGCCATCGCAGCAGTGCCCCAACATTGCTGCTCCTCCATCGTTCTGAGCTGGAGAAGCAGGGAGTGTGTTGGGGTAATTAAGTTGGGCTAGGGTTAGGGTTACGCCTAGGGTTCGGGTTAGGAGATCTAAAGGGCCTGGAGCTCCAGGAGCACTGGGGTTGGAAAGAGCCTGCCAAGGCCAATGCAGCAAGGCCCCAGCCTTGTTGCTCCCACACTGTTTTGAGCCGGACCCCCACAGCGGTAGGCACCATGGCCCCGGCCACAAGCCGCCATTTGGGCTGGGGTCAGGGTTGAGAGAGGGAAAGAGCCTCGAGCCTCCAGGGACAACTGGCACTGGAAAGAGCCTGCCAAGGCCTATGCGGCAGTGCCCCAACATTGCTGCTCTCACACCGTTCTGACCTGGACCCCCACAGGGGTGGTCATGTCGGCCATGGCCACAAGCTGCCCTTTGGGCTGGGATTAGGGTTGAGAGAGGGAAAGAGCCTAGAGCTCCAGGAATACTGGGGCTGGAAACGGCCTACCGAGGCCATCGTGGCAAGGCCCCAACATTGCTGCTCCCACACCTTTCTGACCTGGACCCCCACAGGGTGTGGGCACCTCGGCCGCGGTCATAGGCTGCCATTTGGGCTGGGGTCAGGCTGGAGAGATCTAAAGAGCCTCGAGCTCCAGGAACACTGGTGCTGGAAAGGGCCTGCCAAGGCCATCGCAGCAGTGCCCCAACATTGCTGCTCCTCCATCGTTCTGAGCTGGAGAAGCCAGGGAGTGTGTTGGGGTAATTAAGTTGGGCTAGGGTTAGGGTTACGCCTAGGGTTAGGGTTAGGAGATCTAAAGGGCCTGGAGCTCCAGGAGCACTGGGGTTGGAAAGAGCCTGCCAAGGCCAATGCGGCAAGGCCCCAACCTTGCTGCTCCCACACCGTTCTGATCTGGCCACCACAGGGGTGGGCACCTTGGCCCCGGCCACAAGCTGCCATTTGGGCTGGGGTCAGGGTTGAGAGAGGGAAAGAGCCTCGAGCTCCAGGGACACTGGCACTGGAAAGAGCCTGCCAAGGCCCTATGCGGCAGTGCCCAACATTGCTGCTCCCACACTGTTCTGACCTGGACCCCCACAGGGGTGGTCATGTCGCCACGGCCACAAGCTGCCCTTTGGGCTGGGATTAGGGTTGAGAGAGGGAAAGAGCCTAGAGCTCCAGGAATACTGGGGCTGGAAACGGCCTACCGAGGCCTCGTGGCAAGGCCCCAACATTGCTGCTCCCACACTTTCTGACCTGGACCCCACAGGGGTGGGCACCTCGGCCGCGGTCATAGGCTGCCATTTGGGCTGGGGTCAGGCTGGAGAGATCTGAAGAGCCTCGAGCTCCAGGAACACTGGTGCTGGAAAGGGCCTGCCAAGGCATCGCAGCAGTGCCCCAACATTGCTGCTCCTCCATCGTCTGAGCTGGAGAAGCCAGGAGTGTGTTGGGGTAATTGAGTTGGGCTAGGGTTAGGGTTATGCCTAGGGTTAGGGTTAGGAGATCTAAAGGGCCTGGAGCTCCAGGAGCACTGGGGTTGGAAAGAGCCTGCAAGGCAATGCGGCAAGGCCCAACCTTGCTGCTCCCACACCGTTCTGATCTGGACCACCCACAGGGGTGGGCACCTTGGCCCCGGCCACAAGCTGCCATTGGGCTGGCGTCAGGGTTGGGAGAGGGAAAGAGCCTCGAGCTCCAGGACACTGGCACTGGAAAGAGCCTGCCAAGGCTATGCGGCAGTGCCCCAACATTGCCTGCTCCCACACCGTTCTGACCTGGACCCCCACGGGTGGTCATGTCGGCCACGGCCACAAGCTGCCCTTTGGGCTGGGATTAGGGTTGAGAGAGGGAAAAGAGCCTAGAGCTCCAGGATACTGGGGCTGGAAACGGCCTACCGAGGCATCGTGGCAAGGCCCCAACATTGCTGCTCCACACCTTTCTGACCTGGACCCCACAGGGGTGGGCACCTCGGCCGCGTCATAGGCTGCCATTTGGGCTGGGGTCAGGCTGGAGAGATCTGAAGAGCCTCGAGCTCCAGGAACACTGGTGCTGGAAAGGCCTGCCAAGGCCATCGCAGCAGTGCCCAACATGCTGCTCCTCCATCGTTCTGAGCTGGAGAAGCCAGGGAGTGTGTAGGGTAATTAAGTTGGGCTAGGGTTAGGGTTACACCTAGGGTTAGGGTTAGGAGATCTAAAGGGCTGGAGCTCCAGGAGCACTGGGTTTGGAAAGAGCCTGCCAAGGCCAATGCGGCAAGGCCCCAACCTTGCTGCTCCCACACCGTTCTGATCTGGACCACCCACAGGGGTGGGCACCTTGGCCCGGCCACAAGCTGCCATTTGGGCTGGGGTCAGGGTTGAGAGAGGGAAAGAGCCTCGAGCTCCAGGGACACTGGCACTGGAAAGAGCCTGCCAAGGCCTATGCGGCAGTGCCCCAACATTGCTGCTCCCACACCGTTCTGACCTGGACCCCCACAGGGGTGGTCATGTCGGCCACGGCCACAAGCTGCCCTTGGGCTGGATTAGGGTTGAGAGAGGGAAAGAGCCTAGAGCTCCAGGAATACTGGGGCTGGAAACGGCCTACCGAGGCCATCGTGCAAGGCCCCAACATTGCTGCTCCCACACCTTTCTGACCTGGACCCCCCACAGGGGTGGGCACCTCGGCCGCGGTCATAGGCTGCCATTTGGGCTGGGGTCAGGTTGGAGAGATCTGAAGAGCCCTCGAGGTCCAGGAACACTGGTGCTGAAAGGGCCTGCCAAGGCCATCGCAGCAGTGCCCCAACATTGCTGCTCCTCCATCGTTCTGAGCTGGAGAAGCCAGGGAGTGTGTTGGGGTAATTAAGTTGGGCTAGGGTTAGGGTTACGCCTAGGGTTCGGGTTAGGAGATCTAAAGGGCCTGGAGCTCCAGGAGCACTGGGGTTGGAAAGAGCCTGCCAAGGCCAATGCGGCAAGGCCCCAACCTTGTTGCTGCCACACTGTTTTGAGCCGGACCCCCACAGGGGTGGGCACCATGGCCCCGGCCTCAAGCTGCCATTTGGGCTAGGGTCAGGGTTGAGAGGGAAAGAGCCTCGAGCTCCAGGGACACTGGCACTGGAAAGAGCCTGCCAAGGCTATGCGGCAGTGCCCAACATTGCTGCTCCCACACCGTTCTGACCTGGACCCCCCACAGGGGTGGTCATGTCGGCCACGGCCACAAGCTGCCCTTTGGGCTGGGATTAGGGTTGAGAGAGGGAAAGAGCCTAGAGCTCCAGGAATACTGGGGCTGGAAACGGCCTACCGAGGCCATCGTGGCAAGGCCCCAACATTGCTGCTCCCACACCTTTCTGACCTGGACCCCCACAGGGGTGGGCACCTCGGCCGCGGTCATAGGCTGCCATTTGGGCTGGGGTCAGGCTGGAGAGATCTGAAGAGCCTCGAGCTCCAGGAACACTGGTGCTGGAAAGGGCCTGCCAAGGCCATCGCAGCAGTGCCACAACATTGCTGCTCCCACACCTTTCTGACCTGGACCACCACAGGGGTGGGCACCTCGGCCGCGGTCATAGGCTGCCATTTGGGCTGGGGTCAGGCTGGAGAGATCTGAAGAGCCTCGAGCTCCAGGAACACTGGTGCGGGAAAGGGCCTGCCAAGGCCATCGCAGCAGTGCCCCAACATTGCTGCTCCTCCATCGTTCTGAGCTGGAGAAGCCAGGGAGTGTGTTGGGGTAATTAAGTTGGGCTAGGGTTAGGGTTACGCCTAGGGTTCGGGTTAGGAGATCTAAAGGGCCTGGAGCTCCAGGAGCACTGGGGTTGGAAAGAGCCTGCCAAGGCCAATGCAGCAAGGCCCCAACCTTGTTGCTCCCACACTGTTTTGAGCCAGACCCCCACAGCGGTAGGCGCCATGGCCCCGGCCACAAGCTGCCATTTGGGCTGGGGTCAGGGTTGAGAGAGGGAAAGAGCCTCGAGCTCCAGGGACACTGGCACTGGAAAGAGCCTGCCAAGGCCTATGCGGCAGTGCCCCAACATTGCTGCTCCCACACTGTTCTGACCTGGACCCCACCAGGGGTGGTCATGTCGGCCACGGCCACAAGCTGCCCTTTGGGCTGGGATTAGGGTTGAGAGAGGGAAAGAGCCTAGAGCTCCAGGAATACTGGGGCTGGAAACGGCCTACCGAGGCCATCGTGGCAAGGCCCCAACATTGCTGCTCCCACACCTTTCTGACCTGGACCCCCACAGGGGTGGGCACCTCGGCCCCGGTCATAGGCTGCCATTTGGGCTGGGGTCAGGCTGGAGAGATCTGAAGAGCCTCGAGCTCCAGGAACACTGGTGCTGGAAAGGGCCTGCCAAGGCCATCGCAGCAGTGCCCCAACATTGCTGCTCCTCCATCGTTCTGAGCTGGAGAAGCCAGGGAGTGTGTTGGGGTAATTGAGTTGGGCTAGGGTTAGGGTTATGCCTAGGGTTAGGGTTAGGAGATCTAAAGGGCCTGGAGCTCCAGGAGCACTGGGGTTGGAAAGAGCCTGCCAAGGCCAATGCGGCAAGGCCCCAACCTTGCTGCTCCCACACCGTTCTGATCTGGACCACCCACAGGGGTGGGCACCTTGGCCCCGGCCACAAGCTGCCATTTGGGCTGGGGTCAGGGTTGAGAGAGGGAAAGAGCCTCGAGCTCCAGGGACACTGGCACTGGAAAGAGCCTGCCAAGGCCTATGCGGCAGTGCCCCAACATTGCTGCTCCCACACCGTTCTGACCTGGACCCCCACAGGGGTGGTCATGTCGGCCACGGCCACAAGCTGCCCTTTGGGCTGGGATTAGGGTTGAGAGAGGGAAAGAGCCTAGAGCTCCAGGAATACTGGGGCTGGAAACGGCCTACCGAGGCCATCGTGGCAAGGCCCCAACATTGCTGCTCCCACCCTTTCTGACCTGGACCCCCACAGGGGTGGGCACCTCGGCCGCGGTCATAGGCTGCCATTTGGGCTGGGGTCAGGCTGGAGAGATCTGAAGAGCCTCGAGCTCCAGGAACACTGGTGCTGGAAAGGGCCTGCCAAGGCCATCGCAGCAGTGCCCCAACATTGCTGCTCCTCCATCGTTCTGAGCTGGAGAAGCCAGGGAGTGTGTTGGGGTAATTAAGTTGGGCTAGGGTTAGGGTTACACCTAGGGTTAGGGTTAGGAGATCTAAAGGGCCTGGAGCTCCAGGAGCACTGGGGTTGGAAAGAGCCTGCCAAGGCCAATGCGGCAAGGCCCCAACCTTGCTGCTCCCACACCGTTCTGATCTGGACCACCCACAGGGGTGGGCACCTTGGCCCCGGCCACAAGCTGCCATTTGGGCTGGGGTCAGGGTTGAGAGAGGGAAAGAGCCTCGAGCTCCAGGGACACTGGCACTGGAAAGAGCCTGCCAAGGCCTATGCGGCAGTGCCCCAACATTGCTGCTCCCACACCGTTCTGACCTGGACCCCCACAGGGGTGGGCACCTCGGCCGCGGTCATAGGCTGCCATTTGGGCTGGGGTCAGGCTGGAGAGATCTAAAGAGCCTCGAGCTCCAGGAACACAGGTGCTGGAAAGGGCCTGCCAAGGCCATCGCAGCAGTGCCCCAACATTGCTGCTCCTCCATCATTCTGAGCTGGAGAAGCCAGGGAGTGTGTTGGGGTAATTAAGTTGGGCTAGGGTTAGGGTTACGCCTAGGGTTAGGGTTAGGAGATCTAAAGGGCCTGGAGCTCCAGGAGCACTGGGGTTGGAAAGAGCCTGCCAAGGCCAATGCAGCAAGGCCCCAACCTTGTTGCTGCCACACTGTTTTGAGCCGGACCTCCACAGGGGTGGGCACCATGGCCCCGGCCACAAGCTGCCATTTGGGCTAGGGTCAGGGTTGAGAGAGGGAAAGAGCCTCGAGCTCCAGGGACACTGGCACTGGAAAGAGCCTGCCAAGGCCTATGCGGCAGTGCCCCAACATTGCTGCTCTCACACCGTTCTGACCTGGACCCCCACAGGGGTGGTCATGTCGGCCACGGCCACAAGCTGCCCTTTGGGCTGGGATTAGGGTTGAGAGAGGGAAAGAGCCTAGAGCTCCAGGAATACTGGGGCTGGAAACGGCCTACCGAGGCCATCGTGGCAAGGCCCCAACATTGCTACTCCCACACCTTTCTGACCTGGACCCCCACAGGGGTGGGCACCTCGGCCGCGGTCATAGGCTGCCATTTGGGCTGGGGTCAGGCTGGAGAGATCTGAAGAGCCTCGAGCTCCAGGAACACTGGTGCTGGAAAGGGCCTGCCAAGGCCATCGCAGCAGTGCCCCAACATTGCTGCTCCTCCATCGTTCTGAGCTGGAGAAGCCAGGGAGTGTGTTGGGGTAATTAAGTTGGGCTAGGGTTAGGGTTACGCCTAGGGTTAGGGTTAGGAGATCTAAAGGGCCTGGAGCTCCAGGAGCACTGGGATTGGAAAGAGCCTGCCAAGGCCAATGCAGCAAGGCCCCAACCTTGTTGCTGCCACACTGTTTTGAGCCGGACCTCCACAGGGGTGGGCACCTTGGCCCCGGCCACAAGCTGCCATTTGGGCTGGGGTCAGGGTTGAGAGAGGGAAAGAGCCTCGAGCTCCAGGGACACTGGCACTGGAAAGAGCCTGCCAAGGCCTATGCGGCAGTGCCCCAACATTGCTGCTCCCACACCGTTCTGACCTGGACCCCCACAGGGGTGGTCATGTCGGCCACGGCCACAAGCTGCCCTTTGGGCTGGGATTAGGGTTGAGAGAGGGAAAGAGCCTAGAGCTCCAGGAATACTGGGGCTGGAAACGGCCTACCGAGGCCATCGTGGCAAGGCCCCAACATTGCTGCTCCCACACCTTTCTGACCTGGACCCCCACAGGGGTGGGCACCTCGGCCGCGGTCATAGGCTGCCATTTGGGCTGGGGTCAGGCTGGAGAGATCTGAAGAGCCTCGAGCTCCAGGAACACTGGTGCTGGAAAGGGCCTGCCAAGGCCATCGCAGCAGTGCCCCAACATTGCTGCTCCTCCATCGTTCTGAGCTGGAGAAGCCAGGGAGTGTGTTGGGGTAATTAAGTTGGGCTAGGGTTAGGGTTACACCTAGGGTTAGGGTTAGGAGATCTAAAGGGCCTGGAGCTCCAGGAGCACTGGGGTTGGAAAGAGCCTGCCAAGGCCAATGCGGCAAGGCCCCAACCTTGCTGCTCCCACACCGTTCTGATCTGGACCACCCACAGGGGTGGGCACCTTGGCCCCGGCCACAAGCTGCCATTTGGGCTGGGGTCAGGGTTGAGAGAGGGAAAGAGCCTCGAGCTCCAGGGACACTGGCACTGGAAAGAGCCTGCCAAGGCCTATGCGGCAGTGCCCCAACATTGCTGCTCCCACACCGTTCTGACCTGGACCCCCACAGGGGTGGGCACCTCGGCCGCGGTCATAGGCTGCCATTTGGGCTGGGGTCAGGCTGGAGAGATCTAAAGAGCCTCGAGCTCCAGGAACACAGGTGCTGGAAAGGGCCTGCCAAGGCCATCGCAGCAGTGCCCCAACATTGCTGCTCCTCCATCGTTCTGAGCTGGAGAAGCCAGGGAGTGTGTTGGGGTAATTAAGTTGGGCTAGGGTTAGGGTTACGCCTAGGGTTTGGGTTAGGAGATCTAAAGGGCCTGGAGCTCCAGGAGCACTGGGGTTGGAAAGAGCCTGCCAAGGCCAATGCAGCAAGGCCCCAACCTTGTTGCTGCCACACTGTTTTGAGCCGGACCTCCACAGGGGTGGGCACCATGGCCCCGGCCACAAGCTGCCATTTGGGCTGGGGTCAGGGTTGAGAGAGGGAAAGAGCCTCGAGCTCCAGGGACACTGGCACTGGAAAGAGCCTGCCAAGGCCTATGCGGCAGTGCCCCAACATTGCTGCTTCCACACCGTTCTGACCTGGACCCCCACAGGGGTGGTCATGTCGGCCACGGCCACAAGCTGCCCTTTGGGCTGGGATTAGGGTTGAGAGAGGGAAAGAGCCTAGAGCTCCAGGAATACTGGGGCTGGAAACGGCCTACCGAGGCCATCGTGGCAAGGCCCCAACATTGCTGCTCCCACACCTTTCTGACCTGGACCCCCACAGGGGTGGGCACCTCGGCCGCGGTCATAGGCTGCCATTTGGGCTGGGGTCAGGCTGGAGAGATCTGAAGAGCCTCGAGCTCCAGGAACACTGGTGCTGGAAAGGGCCTGCCAAGGCCATCGCAGCAGTGCCCCAACATTGCTGCTCCTCCATCGTTCTGAGCTGGAGAAGCCAGGGAGTGTGTTGGGGTAATTAAGTTGGGCTAGGGTTAGGGTTACACCTAGGGTTAGGGTTAGGAGATCTAAAGGGCCTGGAGCTCCAGGAGCACTGGGGTTGGAAAGAGCCTGCCAAGGCCAATGCGGCAAGGCCCCAACCTTGCTGCTCCCACACCGTTCTGATCTGGACCACCCACAGGGGTGGGCACCTTGGCCCCGGCCACAAGCTGCCATTTGGGCTGGGGTCAGGGTTGAGAGAGGGAAAGAGCCTCGAGCTCCAGGGACACTGGCACTGGAAAGAGCCTGCCAAGGCCTATGCGGCAGTGCCCCAACATTGCTGCTCCCACACCGTTCTGACCTGCACCCCCACAGGGGTGGGCACCTCGGCCGCGGTCATAGGCTGCCATTTGGGCTGGGGTCAGGCTGGAGAGATCTAAAGAGCCTCGAGCTCCAGGAACACAGGTGCTGGAAAGGGCCTGCCAAGGCCATCGCAGCAGTGCCCCAACATTGCTGCTCCTCCATCGTTCTGAGCTGGAGAAGCCAGGGAGTGTGTTGGGGTAATTAAGTTGGGCTAGGGTTAGGGTTACGCCTAGGGTTAGGGTTAGGAGATCTAAAGGGCCTGGAGCTCCAGGAGCACTGGGGTTGGAAAGAGCCTGCCAAGGCCAATGCAGCAAGGCCCCAACCTTGTTGCTGCCACACTGTTTTGAGCCGGACCTCCACAGGGGTGGGCACCATGGCCCCGGCCACAAGCTGCCATTTGGGCTAGGGTCAGGGTTGAGAGAGGGAAAGAGCCTCGAGCTCCAGGGACACTGGCACTGGAAAGAGCCTGCCAAGGCCTATGCGGCAGTGCCCCAACATTGCTGCTCCCACACTGTTCTGACCTGGACCCCCACAGGGGTGGTCATGTCGGCCACGGCCACAAGCTGCCCTTTGGGCTGGGATTAGGGTTGAGAGAGGGAAAGAGCCTAGAGCTCCAGGAATACTGGGGCTGGAAACGGCCTACCGAGGCCATCGTGGCAAGGCCCCAACATTGCTGCTCCCACACCTTTCTGACCTGGACCCCCACAGGGGTGGGCACCTCGGCCGCGGTCATAGGCTGCCATTTGGGCTGGGGTCAGGCTGGAGAGATCTGAAGAGCCTCGAGCTCCAGGAACACTGGTGCTGGAAAGGGCCTGCCAAGGCCATCGCAGCAGTGCCCCAACATTGCTGCTCCTCCATCGTTCTGAGCTGGAGAAGCCAGGGAGTGTGTTGGGGTAATTAAGTTGGGCTAGGGTTAGGGTTACACCTAGGGTTAGGGTTAGGAGATCTAAAGGGCCTGGAGCTCCAGGAGCACTGGGGTTGGAAAGAGCCTGCCAAGGCCAATGCAGCAAGGCCCCAACCTTGCTGCTCCCACACCGTTCTGATCTGGACCACCCACAGCGGTGGGCACCTTGGCCCCGGCCACAAGCTGCCATTTGGGCTGGGGTCAGGGTTGAGAGAGGGAAAGAGCCTCGAGCTCCAGGGACACTGGCACTGGAAAGAGCCTGCCAAGGCCTATGCGGCAGTGCCCCAACATTGCTGCTCCCACACCGTTCTGACCTGGACCCCCACAGGGGTGGGCACCTCGGCCCCGGTCATAGGCTGCCATTTGGGCTGGGGGTCAGGCTGGAGAGATCTAAAGAGCCTCGAGCTCCAGGAACACAGGTGCTGGAAAGGGCCTGCCAAGGCCATCGCAGCAGTGCCCCAACATTGCTGCTCCTCCATCGTTCTGAGCTGGAGAAGCCAGGGAGTGTGTTGGGGTAATTAAGTTGGGCTAGGGTTAGGGTTACACCTAGGGTTAGGGTTAGGAGATCTAAAGGGCCTGGAGCTCCAGGAGCACTGGGGTTGGAAAGAGCCTGCCAAGGCCAATGCAGCAAGGCCCCAACCTTGTTGCTGCCACACTGTTTTGAGCCTGACCTCCACAGGGGTGGGCACCATGGCCCCGGCCACAAGCTGCCATTTGGGCTAGGGTCAGGGTTGAGAGAGGGAAAGAGCCTCGAGCTCCAGGGACACTGGCACTGGAAAGAGCCTGCCAAGGCCTATGCGGCAGTGCCCCAACATTGCTGCTCCCACAGTGTTCTGACCTGGACCCCCACAGGGGTGGTCATGTCGGCCACGGCCACAAGCTGCCCTTTGGGCTGGGATTAGGGTTGAGAGAGGGAAAGAGCCTAGAGCTCCAGGAATACTGGGGCTGGAAACGGCCTACCGAGGCCATCGTGGCAAGGCCCCAACATTGCTGCTCCCACACCTTTCTGACCTGGACCCCCACAGGGGTGGGCACCTCGGCCGCGGTCATAGGCTGCCATTTGGGCTGGGGTCAGGCTGGAGAGATCTGAAGAGCCTCGAGCTCCAGGAACACTGGTGCTGGAAAGGGCCTGCCAAGGCCATCGCAGCAGTGCCCCAACATTGCTGCTCCTCCATCGTTCTGAGCTGGAGAAGCCAGGGAGTGTGTTGGGGTAATTAAGTTGGGCTAGGGTTAGGGTTACACCTAGGGTTAGGGTTAGGAGATCTAAAGGGCCTGGAGCTCCAGGAGCACTGGGGTTGGAAAGAGCCTGCCAAGGCCAATGCGGCAAGGCCCCAACCTTGCTGCTCCCACACCGTTCTGATCTGGACCACCCACAGGGGTGGGCACCTTGGCCCCGGCCACAAGCTGCCATTTGGGCTGGGGTCAGGGTTGAGAGAGGGAAAGAGCCTCGAGCTCCAGGGACACTGGCACTGGAAAGAGCCTGCCAAGGCCTATGCGGCAGTGCCCCAACATTGCTGCTCCCACACCGTTCTGACCTGGACCCCCACAGGGGTGGGCACCTCGGCCGCGGTCATAGGCTGCCATTTGGGCTGGGGTCAGGCTGGAGAGATCTAAAGAGCCTCGAGCTCCAGGAACACAGGTGCTGGAAAGGGCCTGCCAAGGCCATCGCAGCAGTGCCCCAACATTGCTGCTCCTCCATCGTTCTGAGCTGGAGAAGCCAGGGAGTGTGTTGGGGTAATTAAGTTGGGCTAGGGTTAGGGTTACGCCTAGGGTTTGGGTTAGGAGATCTAAAGGGCCTGGAGCTCCAGGAGCACTGGGGTTGGAAAGAGCCTGCCAAGGCCAATGCAGCAAGGCCCCAACCTTGTTGCTGCCACACTGTTTTGAGCCGGACCTCCACAGGGGTGGGCACCATGGCCCCGGCCACAAGCTGCCATTTGGGCTGGGGTCAGGGTTGAGAGAGGGAAAGAGCCTCGAGCTCCAGGGACACTGGCACTGGAAAGAGCCTGCCAAGGCCTATGCGGCAGTGCCCCAACATTGCTGCTTCCACACCGTTCTGACCTGGACCCCCACAGGGGTGGTCATGTCGGCCACGGCCACAAGCTGCCCTTTGGGCTGGGATTAGGGTTGAGAGAGGGAAAGAGCCTAGAGCTCCAGGAATACTGGGGCTGGAAACGGCCTACCGAGGCCATCGTGGCAAGGCCCCAACATTGCTGCTCCCACACCTTTCTGACCTGGACCCCCACAGGGGTGGGCACCTCGGCCGCGGTCATAGGCTGCCATTTGGGCTGGGGTCAGGCTGGAGAGATCTGAAGAGCCTCGAGCTCCAGGAACACTGGTGCTGGAAAGGGCCTGCCAAGGCCATCGCAGCAGTGCCCCAACATTGCTGCTCCTCCATCGTTCTGAGCTGGAGAAGCCAGGGAGTGTGTTGGGGTAATTAAGTTGGGCTAGGGTTAGGGTTACACCTAGGGTTAGGGTTAGGAGATCTAAAGGGCCTGGAGCTCCAGGAGCACTGGGGTTGGAAAGAGCCTGCCAAGGCCAATGCGGCAAGGCCCCAACCTTGCTGCTCCCACACCGTTCTGATCTGGACCACCCACAGGGGTGGGCACCTTGGCCCCGGCCACAAGCTGCCATTTGGGCTGGGGTCAGGGTTGAGAGAGGGAAAGAGCCTCGAGCTCCAGGGACACTGGCACTGGAAAGAGCCTGCCAAGGCCTATGCGGCAGTGCCCCAACATTGCTGCTCCCACACCGTTCTGACCTGCACCCCCACAGGGGTGGGCACCTCGGCCGCGGTCATAGGCTGCCATTTGGGCTGGGGTCAGGCTGGAGAGATCTAAAGAGCCTCGAGCTCCAGGAACACAGGTGCTGGAAAGGGCCTGCCAAGGCCATCGCAGCAGTGCCCCAACATTGCTGCTCCTCCATCGTTCTGAGCTGGAGAAGCCAGGGAGTGTGTTGGGGTAATTAAGTTGGGCTAGGGTTAGGGTTACGCCTAGGGTTAGGGTTAGGAGATCTAAAGGGCCTGGAGCTCCAGGAGCACTGGGGTTGGAAAGAGCCTGCCAAGGCCAATGCAGCAAGGCCCCAACCTTGTTGCTGCCACACTGTTTTGAGCCGGACCTCCACAGGGGTGGGCACCATGGCCCCGGCCACAAGCTGCCATTTGGGCTAGGGTCAGGGTTGAGAGAGGGAAAGAGCCTCGAGCTCCAGGGACACTGGCACTGGAAAGAGCCTGCCAAGGCCTATGCGGCAGTGCCCCAACATTGCTGCTCCCACACTGTTCTGACCTGGACCCCCACAGGGGTGGTCATGTCGGCCACGGCCACAAGCTGCCCTTTGGGCTGGGATTAGGGTTGAGAGAGGGAAAGAGCCTAGAGCTCCAGGAATACTGGGGCTGGAAACGGCCTACCGAGGCCATCGTGGCAAGGCCCCAACATTGCTGCTCCCACACCTTTCTGACCTGGACCCCCACAGGGGTGGGCACCTCGGCCGCGGTCATAGGCTGCCATTTGGGCTGGGGTCAGGCTGGAGAGATCTGAAGAGCCTCGAGCTCCAGGAACACTGGTGCTGGAAAGGGCCTGCCAAGGCCATCGCAGCAGTGCCCCAACATTGCTGCTCCTCCATCGTTCTGAGCTGGAGAAGCCAGGGAGTGTGTTGGGGTAATTAAGTTGGGCTAGGGTTAGGGTTACACCTAGGGTTAGGGTTAGGAGATCTAAAGGGCCTGGAGCTCCAGGAGCACTGGGGTTGGAAAGAGCCTGCCAAGGCCAATGCAGCAAGGCCCCAACCTTGCTGCTCCCACACCGTTCTGATCTGGACCACCCACAGCGGTGGGCACCTTGGCCCCGGCCACAAGCTGCCATTTGGGCTGGGGTCAGGGTTGAGAGAGGGAAAGAGCCTCGAGCTCCAGGGACACTGGCACTGGAAAGAGCCTGCCAAGGCCTATGCGGCAGTGCCCCAACATTGCTGCTCCCACACCGTTCTGACCTGGACCCCCACAGGGGTGGGCACCTCGGCCCCGGTCATAGGCTGCCATTTGGGCTGGGGGTCAGGCTGGAGAGATCTAAAGAGCCTCGAGCTCCAGGAACACAGGTGCTGGAAAGGGCCTGCCAAGGCCATCGCAGCAGTGCCCCAACATTGCTGCTCCTCCATCGTTCTGAGCTGGAGAAGCCAGGGAGTGTGTTGGGGTAATTAAGTTGGGCTAGGGTTAGGGTTACACCTAGGGTTAGGGTTAGGAGATCTAAAGGGCCTGGAGCTCCAGGAGCACTGGGGTTGGAAAGAGCCTGCCAAGGCCAATGCAGCAAGGCCCCAACCTTGTTGCTGCCACACTGTTTTGAGCCTGACCTCCACAGGGGTGGGCACCATGGCCCCGGCCACAAGCTGCCATTTGGGCTAGGGTCAGGGTTGAGAGAGGGAAAGAGCCTCGAGCTCCAGGGACACTGGCACTGGAAAGAGCCTGCCAAGGCCTATGCGGCAGTGCCCCAACATTGCTGCTCCCACAGTGTTCTGACCTGGACCCCCACAGGGGTGGTCATGTCGGCCACGGCCACAAGCTGCCCTTTGGGCTGGGATTAGGGTTGAGAGAGGGAAAGAGCCTAGAGCTCCAGGAATACTGGGGCTGGAAACGGCCTACCGAGGCCATCGTGGCAAGGCCCCAACATTGCTGCTCCCACACCTTTCTGACCTGGACCCCCACAGGGGTGGGCACCTCGGCCGCGGTCATAGGCTGCCATTTGGGCTGGGGTCAGGCTGGAGAGATCTGAAGAGCCTCGAGCTCCAGGAACACTGGTGCTGGAAAGGGCCTGCCAAGGCCATCGCAGCAGTGCCCCAACATTGCTGCTCCTCCATCGTTCTGAGCTGGAGAAGCCAGGGAGTGTGTTGGGGTAATTGAGTTGGGCTAGGGTTAGGGTTATGCCTAGGGTTAGGGTTAGGAGATCTAAAGGGCCTGGAGCTCCAGGAGCACTGGGGTTGGAAAGAGCCTGCCAAGGCCAATGCAGCAAGGCCCCAACCTTGCTGCTCCCACACCGTTCTGATCTGGACCACCCACAGGGGTGGGCACCTTGGCCCCGGCCACAAGCTGCCATTTGGGCTGGGGTCAGGGTTGAGAGAGGGAAAGAGCCTCGAGCTCCAGGGACACTGGCACTGGAAAGAGCCTGCCAAGGCCTATGCGGCAGTGCCCCAACATTGCTGCTCCCACACCGTTCTGGCCTGGACCCCCACAGGGGTGGTCATGTCGGCCACGGCCACAAGCTGCCCTTTGGGCTGGGATTAGGGTTGAGAGAGGGAAAGAGCCTAGAGCTCCAGGAATACTGGGGCTGGAAACGGCCTACCGAGGCCATCGTGGCAAGGCCCCAACATTGCTGCTCCCACACCTTTCTGACCTGGACCCCCACAGGGGTGGGCACCTCGGCCCCGGTCATAGGCTGCCATTTGGGCTGGGGTCAGGCTGGAGAGATCTGAAGAGCCTCGAGCTCCAGGAACACCGGTGCTGGAAAGGGCCTGCCAAGGCCATCGCAGCAGTGCCCCAACATTGCTGCTCCTCCATCGTTCTGAGCTGGAGAAGCCAGGGAGTGTGTTGGGGTAATTAAGTTGGGCTAGGGTTAGGGTTACACCTAGGGTTAGGGTTAGGAGATCTAAAGGGCCTGGAGCTCCAAGAGCACTGGGGTTGGAAAGAGCCTGCCAAGGCCAATGCGGCAAGGCCCCAACCTTGCTGCTCCCACACCGTTCTGATCTGGACCACCCACAGGGGTGGGCACCTTGGCCCCGGCCACAAGCTGCCATTTGGGCTGGGGTCAGGGTTGAGAGAGGGAAAGAGCCTCGAGCTCCAGGGACACTGGCACTGGAAAGAGCCTGCCAAGGCCTATGCGGCAGTGCCCCAACATTGCTGCTCCCACACCGTTCTGACCTGGACCCCCACAGGGGTGGTCATGTCGGCCCCGGCCACAAGCTGCCCTTTGGGCTGGGATTAGGGTTGAGAGAGGGAAAGAGCCTAGAGCTCCAGGAATACTGGGGCTGGAAACGGCCTACCGAGGCCATCGTGGCAAGGCCCCAACATTGCTGCTCCCACACCTTTCTGACCTGGACCCCCACAGGGGTGGGCACCTCGGCCGCGGTCATAGGCTGCCATTTGGGCTGGGGTCAGGCTGGAGAGATCTGAAGAGCCTCGAGCTCCAGGAACACTGGTGCTGGAAAGGGCCTGCCAAGGCCATCGCAGCAGTGCCCCAACATTGCTGCTCCTCCATCGTTCTGAGCTGGAGAAGCCAGGGAGTGTGTTGGGGTAATTGAGTTGGGCTAGGGTTAGGGTTACGCCTAGGGTTAGGGTTAGGAGATCTAAAGGGCCTGGAGCTCCAGGAGCACTGGGGTTGGAAAGAGCCTGCCAAGGCCAATGCGGCAAGGCCCCAACCTTGCTGCTCCCACACCGTTCTGATCTGGACCACCCACAGGGGTGGGCACCTTGGCCCCGGCCACAAGCTGCCATTTGGGCTGGGGTCAGGGTTGAGAGAGGGAAAGAGCCTCGAGCTCCAGGGACACTGGCACTGGAAAGAGCCTGCCAAGGCCTATGCGGCAGTGCCCCAACATTGCTGCTCCCACACCGTTCTGACCTGGACCCCCACAGGGGTGGTCATGTCGGCCACGGCCACAAGCTGCCCTTTGGGCTGGGATTAGGGTTGAGAGAGGGAAAGAGCCTAGAGCTCCAGGAATACTGGGGCTGGAAACGGCCTACCGAGGCCATCGTGGCAAGGCCCCAACATTGCTGCTCCCACACCTTTCTGACCTGGACCCCCACAGGGGTGGGCACCTCGGCCCCGGTCATAGGCTGCCATTTGGGCTGGGGTCAGGCTGGAGAGATCTGAAGAGCCTCGAGCTCCAGGAACACTGGTGCTGGAAAGGGCCTGCCAAGGCCATCGCAGCAGTGCCCCAACATTGCTGCTCCTCCATCGTTCTGAGCTGGAGAAGCCAGGGAGTGTGTTGGGGTAATTAAGTTGGGCTAGGGTTAGGGTTACACCTAGGGTTAGGGTTAGGAGATCTAAAGGGCCTGGAGCTCCAGGAGCACTGGGGTTGGAAAGAGCCTGCCAAGGCCAATGCGGCAAGGCCCCAACCTTGCTGCTCCCACACCGTTCTGATCTGGACCACCCACAGGGGTGGGCACCTTGGCCCCGGCCACAAGCTGCCATTTGGGCTGGGGTCAGGGTTGAGAGAGGGAAAGAGCCTCGAGCTCCAGGGACACTGGCACTGGAAAGAGCCTGCCAAGGCCTATGCGGCAGTGCCCCAACATTGCTGCTCCCACACCGTTCTGACCTGGACCCCCACAGGGGTGGGCACCTCGGCCGCGGTCATAGGCTGCCATTTGGGCTGGGGTCAGGCTGGAGAGATCTAAAGAGCCTCGAGCTCCAGGAACACAGGTGCTGGAAAGGGCCTGCCAAGGCCATCGCAGCAGTGCCCCAACATTGCTGCTCCTCCATCGTTCTGAGCTGGAGAAGCCAGGGAGTGTGTTGGGGTAATTAAGTTGGGCTAGGGTTAGGGTTACGCCTAGGGTTAGGGTTAGGAGATCTAAAGGGCCTGGAGCTCCAGGAGCACTGGGGTTGGAAAGAGCCTGCCAAGGCCAATGCAGCAAGGCCCCAACCTTGTTGCTGCCACACTGTTTTGAGCCGGACCTCCACAGGGGTGGGCACCATGGCCCCGGCCACAAGCTGCCATTTGGGCTGGGGTCAGGGTTGAGAGAGGGAAAGAGCCTCGAGCTCCAGGGACACTGGCACTGGAAAGAGCCTGCCAAGGCCTATGCGGCAGTGCCCCAACATTGCTGCTCCCACACTGTTCTGACCTGGACCCCCACAGGGGTGGTCATGTCGGCCACGGCCACAAGCTGCCCTTTGGGCTGGGATTAGGGTTGAGAGAGGGAAAGAGCCTAGAGCTCCAGGAATACTGGGGCTGGAAACGGCCTACCGAGGCCATCGTGGCAAGGCCCCAACATTGCTGCTCCCACACCTTTCTGACCTGGACCCCCACAGGGGTGGGCACCTCGGCCCCGGTCATAGGCTGCCATTTGGGCTGGGGTCAGGCTGGAGAGATCTGAAGAGCCTCGAGCTCCAGGAACACTGGTGCTGGAAAGGGCCTGCCAAGGCCATCGCAGCAGTGCCCCAACATTGCTGCTCCTCCATCGTTCTGAGCTGGAGAAGCCAGGGAGTGTGTTGGGGTAATTAAGTTGGGCTAGGGTTAGGGTTACACCTAGGGTTAGGGTTAGGAGATCTAAAGGGCCTGGAGCTCCAGGAGCACTGGGGTTGGAAAGAGCCTGCCAAGGCCAATGCGGCAAGGCCCCAACCTTGCTGCTCCCACACCGTTCTGATCTGGACCACCCACAGCGGTTGGCACCTTGGCCCCGGCCACAAGCTGCCATTTGGGCTGGGGTCAGGGTTGAGAGAGGGAAAGAGCCTCGAGCTCCAGGGACACGGGCACTGGAAAGAGCCTGCCAAGGCCTATGCGGCAGTGCCCCAACATTGCTGCTCTCACACCGTTCTGACCTGGACCCCCACAGGGGTGGTCATGTCGGCCACGGCCACAAGCTGCCCTTTGGGCTGGGATTAGGGTTGAGAGAGGGAAAGAGCCTAGAGCTCCAGGAATACTGGGGCTGGAAACGGCCTACCGAGGCCATCGTGGCAAGGCCCCAACATTGCTGCTCCCACACCTTTCTGACCTGGACCCCCACAGGGGTGGGCACCTCGGCCCCGGTCATAGGCTGCCATTTGGGCTGGGGTCAGGCTGGAGAGATCTGAAGAGCCTCGAGCTCCAGGAACACTGGTGCTGGAAAGGGCCTGCCAAGGCCATCGCAGCAGTGCCCCAACATTGCTGCTCCTCCATCGTTCTGAGCTGGAGAAGCCAGGGAGTGTGTTGGGGTAATTAAGTTGGGCTAGGGTTAGGGTTACGCCTAGGGTTAGGGTTAGGAGATCTAAAGGGCCTGGAGCTCCAGGAGCACTGGGATTGGAAAGAGCCTGCCAAGGCCAATGCAGCAAGGCCCCAACCTTGTTGCTGCCACACTGTTTTGAGCCGGACCTCCACAGGGGTGGGCACCTTGGCCCCGGCCACAAGCTGCCATTTGGGCTAGGGTCAGGGTTGAGAGAGGGAAAGAGCCTCGAGCTCCAGGGACACTGGCACTGGAAAGAGCCTGCCAAGGCCTATGCGGCAGTGCCCCAACATTGCTGCTCCCACACCGTTCTGACCTGGACCCCCACAGGGGTGGGCACCTCGGCCGCGGTCATAGGCTGCCATTTGGGCTGGGGTCAGGCTGGAGAGATCTGAAGAGCCTCGAGCTCCAGGAACACAGGTGCTGGAAAGGGCCTGCCAAGGCCATCGCAGCAGTGCCCCAACATTGCTGCTCCTCCATCGTTCTGAGCTGGAGAAGCCAGGGAGTGTGTTGGGGTAATTAAGTTGGGCTAGGGTTAGGGTTACGCCTAGGGTTAGGGTTAGGAGATCTAAAGGGCCTGGAGCTCCAGGAGCACTGGGGTTGGAAAGAGCCTTCCAAGGCCAATGCAGCAAGGCCCCAACCTTGTTGCTGCCACACTGTTTTGAGCCGGACCTCCACAGGGGTGGGCACCATGGCCCCGGCCACAAGCTGCCATTTGGGCTAGGTTCAGGGTTGAGAGAGGGAAAGAGCCTCGAGCTCCAGGGACACTGGCACTGGAAAGAGCCTGCCAAGGCCTATGCGGCAGTGCCCCAACATTGCTGCTCCCACACCGTTCTGACCTGGACCCCCACAGGGGTGGTCATGTCGGCCACGGCCACAAGCTGCCCTTTGGGCTGGGATTAGGGTTGAGAGAGGGAAAGAGCCTAGAGCTCCAGGAATACTGGGGCTGGAAACGGCCTACCGAGGCCATCGTGGCAAGGCCCCAACATTGCTGCTCCCACACCTTTCTGACCTGGACCCCCACAGGGGTGGGCACCTCGGCCGCGGTCCTAGGCTGCCATTTGGGCTGGGGTCAGGCTGGAGAGATCTAAAGAGCCTCGAGCTCCAGGAACACTGGTGCTGGAAAGGGCCTGCCAAGGCCATCGCAGCAGTGCCCCAACATTGCTGCTCCTCCATCGTTCTGAGCTGGAGAAGCCAGGGAGTGTGTTGGGGTAATTAAGTTGGGCTAGGGTTAGGGTTACACCTAGGGTTAGGGTTAGGAGATCTAAAGGGCCTGGAGCTCCAGGAGCACTGGGGTTGGAAAGAGCCTGCCAAGGCCAATGCGGCAAGGCCCCAACCTTGCTGCTCCCACACCGTTCTGATCTGGACCACCCACAGGGGTGGGCACCTTGGCCCCGGCCACAAGCTGCCATTTGGGCTGGGGTCAGGGTTGAGAGAGGGAAAGAGCCTCGAGCTCCAGGGACACTGGCACTGGAAAGAGCCTGCCAAGGCCTATGCGGCAGTGCCCCAACATTGCTGCTCCCACACCGTTCTGACCTGGACCCCCACAGGGGTGGGCACCTCGGCCGCGGTCATAGGCTGCCATTTGGGCTGGGGTCAGGCTGGAGAGATCTGAAGAGCCTCGAGCTCCAGGAACACAGGTGCTGGAAAGGGCCTGCCAAGGCCATCGCAGCAGTGCCCCAACATTGCTGCTCCTCCATCGTTCTGAGCTGGAGAAGCCAGGGAGTGTGTTGGGGTAATTAAGTTGGGCTAGGGTTAGGGTTACGCCTAGGGTTAGGGTTAGGAGATCTAAAGGGCCTGGAGCTCCAGGAGCACTGGGGTTGGAAAGAGCCTTCCAAGGCCAATGCAGCAAGGCCCCAACCTTGTTGCTGCCACACTGTTTTGAGCCGGACCTCCACAGGGGTGGGCACCATGGCCCCGGCCACAAGCTGCCATTTGGGCTAGGTTCAGGGTTGAGAGAGGGAAAGAGCCTCGAGCTCCAGGGACACTGGCACTGGAAAGAGCCTGCCAAGGCCTATGCGGCAGTGCCCCAACATTGCTGCTCCCACACCGTTCTGACCTGGACCCCCACAGGGGTGGTCATGTCGGCCACGGCCACAAGCTGCCCTTTGGGCTGGGATTAGGGTTGAGAGAGGGAAAGAGCCTAGAGCTCCAGGAATACTGGGGCTGGAAACGGCCTACCGAGGCCATCGTGGCAAGGCCCCAACATTGCTGCTCCCACACCTTTCTGACCTGGACCCCCACAGGGGTGGGCACCTCGGCCGCGGTCATAGGCTGCCATTTGGGCTGGGGTCAGGCTGGAGAGATCTGAAGAGCCTCGAGCTCCAGGAACACAGGTGCTGGAAAGGGCCTGCCCAGGCCATCACAGCAGTGCCCCAACATTGCTGCTCCTCCATCGTTCTGAGGTGGAGAAGCCAGGGAGTGTGTTGGGGTAATTGAGTTGGGCTAGGGTTAGGGTTACGCCTAGGGTTAGGGTTAGGAGTCTAAAGGGCCTGGAGCTCCAGGAGCACTGGGGTTGGAAAGAGCCTGCCAAGGCCAATGCAGCAAGGCCCCAACCTTGTTGCTCCCACACCGTTCTGATCTGGACCACCCACAGCGGTGGGCACCTTGGCCCCGGCCACAAGCTGCCATTTGGGCTGGGGTCAGGGTTGAGAGAGGGAAAGAGCCTCAAGCTCCAGGGACACTGGCACTGGAAAGAGCCTGCCAAGGCCTATGCGGCAGTGCCCCAACATTGCTGCTTCCACACCGTTCTGACCTGGACCCCCACAGGGGTGGTCATGTCGGCCACGGCCACAAGCTGCCCCTTGGGCTGGGATTAGGGTTGAGAGAGGGAAAGAGCCTAGAGCTCCAGGAATACTGGGGCTGGAAACGGCCTACCGAGGCCATCGTGGCAAGGCCCCAACATTGCTGCTCCCACACCTTTCTGACCTGGACCACCACAGGGGTGGGCACCTCGGCCCCGGTCATAGGCTGCCATTTGGGCTGGGGTCAGGTTGGAGAGATCTGAAGAGCCTCGAGCTCCAGGAACACTGGTGCTGGAAAGGGCCTGCCAAGGCCATCGCAGCAGTGCCCCAACATTGCTGCTCCTCCATCGTTCTGAGCTGGAGAAACCAGGGAGTGTGTTGGGGTAATTGAGTTGGGCTAGGGTTAGGGTTATGCCTAGGGTTAGGGTTAGGAGATCTAAAGGGCCTGGAGCTCCAGGAGCACTGGGGTTGGAAAGAGCCTGCCAAGGCCAATGCAGCAAGGCCCCAACCTTGCTGCTCCCACACCGTTCTGATCTGGACCACCCACAGGGGTGGGCACCTTGGCCCCGGCCACAAGCTGCCATTTGGGCTGGGGTCAGGG